>CM053769.1:361105516-361128580 GCA_028658325.1 Potorous gilbertii | reverse complement strand
CATTGAATTGCCTGCCTTCCCAAAGGGAATGGATGGGGAGGGAGGGATGGGGAGAAGTTGGAACTTAAAGTTTTAGGAACAACTGTTGAGTATTGTTCTTGCTACTAGGAAATAAGAAGTACAGGTAATGGGGAATAGAAAGTTATCTGGCCCTACAGGACAAAAGAGAAGATGGGGACAAGAGAAGGGAGGGATGATAGCGGAGAGGGCAGATTGGTGATAGGGGAAATTAGAATGCTCAGTGTACTGGGGTGGGGGGATGGGACAAATGGGGAGAAAATTTTGTGAAAATGAATGTAAAAAGTTAATATAAATAAATTTATATTAAAAAAAATTTTGGATTCTGAGTGAAAATGAATGTAAAAAGTTAAATAAATAAATTTATATTAAAAAAAATTTTGGATACATTCTACTATTCAAATCCATTTTATAGATGAGTTCATCTCATTCACTATCCTAATAATAACTTTCTTTGCAGTTTTGAGTATCATTTTCCCATGTATCAATGTACAGAACTTAACCTTATTGAATCTCATATAATTTATCTTTCTATATTTATGTTCTTATGCTTTTCTTGAGTCCTCTATTTGAAAATCAAGTTTTCTACTTAGCTCTGATCTTGTTATCAGGAATGCCTGAAAGTGTCCTATTTCATTAAGTATCCTTTATTTCCCCTGAAAGACTGTATTCAGTTTGGCTGTGTAGGTCTCTTGACCATTTTAACCTCAATTTCTTCATTTACAAAATGAGACAGAGGGCATAGATCAGTGGTGTCAAAGTCAAATAGAAACTGGGGGCCACCAAATCCTACATGAGGAACACTGTATGGCACATATTGACTTGCTTTTAAAAGATAATATTATCTATGTTTTATCTCTGTTTATTATGTATGTTGTATTGCATTGTATTCATTATATTTGTATTTATTTCATTCAATATCTCCCAATTCCATTTTAATCTGGTTCACTTGAGAGTGTTGTGGCCTGCATAAGCACATAGGTCACATATTTGTAATCTCTGTTCTAGATGAAGTCTAAGGCCACCCTCCCACCCCCACCCCATCCTACACTTTATTTATGATTTCATAGACTATTTTCTTCATAGTCAAGTGACTAAATTTATAGAAAATACAAGATTTTATCTGTTCTTTTTTAAGGGATTCACAATAAAATGTGCCCTTATAGATTCTCCTCAAACTATACATCTCACCTGATGAGATCATTCCCTGACAGATGTAAGTACAGAAAACTATTCAGTGATCCTCTGAGAAGCATCAACCTGGAAGTTTTATGCACTTCAAAAATATTCAGTATCTCATTAAGGGTGTCCTATAGAGCCTAAATGGAAGGATTTTCTATAGGTGTTGAGATTCCCCATATAGTCTTGCTTGTGGTTTGTTTGAATTGATCACATCAAGACCCAGGATAATGCAGAGAATCTTTAATAACAGCCATAATCATTCAAAAAGTGTCTGTCCAGGGAGCAATAGGTAGAAATTACCAACCTTTTGAAAATTCCATTTTGGATATATTGTTGCATACGGACAATGAATTGGAACCAGAATTAAATAGATTCAGACTGGATTGAATTGGAGAAGTTACACAACATTATCAATGACCACAGGTTGCCCCTTCACACACACACACACACACACACACATACACAAACACATACACACGCAAAAACACTTTTATTTTGGTCAGTTTTTTGACTCTAAATCTTAGAATGCCTTAAGTTCTGAGGACACCTCCAATGTCTTAGTCTCCTCTTGTTCCTATTCATTTGCCTACAAACCATTCTCAATTTTGAGGAACAAGTATTCCCTTGAACTTTTTATTTCAGTGAATTACTATCATTCATCACTTCTTCTTTAACACTGACTTTTTTCATCTTTATCCTCCTTGACCTCTTTTTATTCTTTGAAACCTGTGACCACCCACTACTACTGAGTGATCTTTTCCTCTTTAGTTTCAGAGACAAAACATTTTCTTGGTTCTCCTTCTATCTGTCTCACCTTTTCTCCTCTGCCTTTTTATTAGTACTCTAAACATATTTCCAGAGTAGCCTCTTTCATTTGTGCTGCCACTCAACTTACTTAACTAGGCTTGGTAAAGGCATAAGGGAGGGAATAATGTAAAGAAAGAAAAATATTTCATTAATTCTTCAAATTAAGAATTAGGAAGTGTAAAATATAATGTAATTAGAAGTCATATTAACAGTAGCATTGTATACTAAGAGAGGAAAGAGTGAGTCTGGCTGGGTCTATGTTTGATTGAAATTGTTATGTATCATTTTGTCTCTTATCTATGCAGTATTTCATGAGATTGCTAGAAGTGGGCCCATTTTTTGTGGAATAAAAGAAAGATGTAAGGGGTCATTTTTATATGACATCAAGATGACAGGGGATAGCCTGTCATATTTGGAATAAACGTTAAGGAAGATGGTCCTTTCTGTGTGGGACAGAGATGAAATAGGGATGCCCAGTCTTTGTAGAATAGAGGTGAGATTGGAAAGCCCTGTCTGTGTGGGATGAATGGGAGGATACTGATCCTGTCTTTGTGGAATATATGTGAAGGGAGATAGCCCTTTTCATGAGGGATAGAGGTGAAAGGAGATAGCCGTGACTACTTGGAATAGAGGTGAGTGGAGAATGACTCTCTATACCTGTATGTGACAGAGATGAGAATGACCTTGTATAGCAAATTTCCCTCTTAGCAAAGGATCAGAGAAGCTGTTATTTAGCCCTCTCTAGAATAATTATATTAAGTTCTTATGTCGCATCAGAAACAAAAAGTAGGATGCCCATTCTGCTAAGTTTACTTTTATTGCACAAGCAAATGGACAGACAGCACCGTGACCAAGGGCCCCAGAGCACTGGCTGAATGCAGCATGTGTCTCCACACCAGGATCATAGAGTCCGGGAAGAGAAGGATGGAAGACTGAAAATCAGTTTGTCCTTTCCCCAGCAGCTCAGGATTGTTCTGCACAGTAAATAATACGTGCTCAGAAGAGTTCCTTAATATACACAGAAGGGTGAAGGCAGATTTTCCAGGGCTGAGCATTTGAACCTTTCTCTCAAGGTTTCAACTAGTTCATCATTCATTTATTCTGGAAGAGAAGACAAAGACCACAGACAATAAACTCAGAAGTAAATCCAACAGATAATCCAGTCAGTCTCCTCTCTTTTCCATTGTTCTTTATATTTCTTCCCAGTTCTCTCGCATGTTTGAAAACAGCCTCAGAATAAACACAGACTCTCAGATCTAGAAGGTACCTTGGAAATAATTTAGGATAAATCTTTATTTTTAAAAAAAGAGGGCACTAAATTTTAGAGAGAGGAAATGATGTAACCAAGATCTTATAATAAGTTTGAATTAGATCCAGGCCTAGTAGTTGGGTCTCATGATAGAATCTCATTTAATTATAAAAACTGTCCCCACTTTGAGTCTGTTTCTATCTCTGTAAATTAAGGGTGACTGACTAGAAGTCCCCTCTAAATTCTGGCATCCTATTACATAAGATTCCATCTAACAAAGAATTCTGTTCTGGTCTGGCTAGAGACATATGCCACTTCTAATATCTGAGCCTCTTGCTTCTCTGGGAGGAGAAAATTTTGAGTATCCTCTCAATGAGCTAAGTTTTAGTTTCCTGAAAGTTCAGGATTACATAATCCAAGCTGAAGGTCAAGGAAGGAACAAAGTAGAATTATGGATCTGATATTGCTGAACTTGGTGGAGAAGTCATTTATCCTCTCTGGGCTTCAGTTAAATCTTCTACAAAATGAAGGGGTCAGACTAGGTTAATTCTAAGTATCCTTTCGGCTTTAAACCCTAAGTTCCTATATTTTTACTTACAATGCTTGAAGAATTCAGTGGAAGTGTTTCTAAAAGTTCATCTTCACACCTCCCTTCCCTCAGCATTCGGATATTGGTTTGATGTATGCTGAAACAAGAAGACAAGGAAAAAAGAGACAGACAGAAAGACAGAGAGAGAGAGAGAGAGAGAGAGAGAGAGAGAGAGAGAGAGAGAGACAGAAATGGTCACTATGAGCTAAGGTTTAAATTCAGAATGTTCATGGGCTCACAGAACAGAAGTCAAGGGAAAAGCAGAATATGGATGTGGCAGATTAATTGGTTGGTGCCCCAAAAATATCTTCCATTTTTCCTCTTTACCTGATTTTTATATTCTTCCCAACAGGATCCTAGAATATCTCCTTGAGTGTCCCTAGTAATCAATTAACTGGGAGTTAGAAGGCCAAGATACTAGTTTCAGTTTTGCTATTTCCTTCTATGTGACTTTGGGTAAGTTAACAACTTTGGGGAACTTTGCTTTACCTTTCTATGAAATATATACAATAAAATAAAATTGCCTTCCAAAATATATTAACAATAAATCACATTTATATAATGCTTCATTATCCCACCTAGGTCTGCTTTGAGAATCAAATGATTCGTCAAGGACTTTGTAAACTTAGTGAGATAGATATACATACACATATATAAACATATGTGAGTGTAATGTTTGTATATAATGCATAAATGTGCATATGATATGTGTGTATATATACATATTTATCTTAAGTATGTAACCATACATAAAAATACATCTGTAACAATAAGCTACATTATGTGTATACAGTATATTTATATGTGTACATTCATACATAACTCTAGATATACACAAGTGCATGTATATATGAGTGTATATACATATATAATATATATATGCTGTACACTATATGTGTATACACATTATGCCTATATAATTGTATGTTTATTGCATATATCATAAATACACATATGAACATACATGTACACATACATTACCTACATACGTGCACATAATTATTTTGTGTTTTAGTATCCATGCCTGACAACTTTGGACCTGTTATTTCATCAATGTGGTGAATTTCCCTTGTGGAAATTATTTTTATGGATACAGATCAGCATTTAGTCTGCCGTTTGTAATCTGATAGAGTTGTCTAGAGGTATATAGAGGTGAAGTGACTTGTCCAGGATTACATAGACAGCATGTATCAAAACTTGAACCCAAGGAAAGAAACAGAACTTGAACCTAGATCTTTATAACTTTAAAACTATTTCCCATTCCACTATTTCTCTTCTTAAGTATGCTTATAGTCATTTAATCCTCATGACAGTCCAGGGGTTGAGGGAAGTCATCCTCATTCCACAAATGGAGAAACTGAGTCTCTGAAAAGGGAAGTGACTTGTCAAGTTCACATACTAATTTGCTGGTGAAGCCAGGACTACATTAACATATAAGCCTCCTACTCCATTGCTCTTTCTAGTCAATAATGCTCCCTTTATGAGAGTGAGCATGTTTCAAAGTTCCAGGTATGTGAAATTTTCAATCTGACTTCTCACAGCAGAGAGAGAAGGAGGAAGGGAGAGAAGAAAGCAAAGCACTAGCCCTGGAGTCAGGAGGAACTGAGTTTAAATCTGATCTCAGACACTTATTAGGTGTGTGACCCTGTATGACCTTAACCCAGATTGCCTTAAAAAAAGAAATTAAAAGGAGGAAGGAAAGGGAGTGGAAAAAAGGAGAGGAAGGAAGGAACTGGTCTCAGTGTAAAGTTTCAGGGTGTTTGAGACCTAAGGTTTGGTTCTTACAGATTTTCATGGCACAACAGACAGGGGTGATTGTATGTCTTGCCGTCCTCAGCACACACAAAATGCAAGTCCTTTGGGCACAGGTAGCCTACTCTGGGAATGACCCTGTACTGTCGGCACATATCAGACTCCTGGAAAGGAACCAAATGAAAACAATGATTTTGTATGTGACTTCTTCCATGAAAGGTTGACTTTGCATTACCTTTCTTCCAGTAACCTCTTAAAAGAAGGGAAGAGAAGCATATAGTTTTTTATAGGTGACAGAGAGGAGACAGACCTTCAAATATTAAATGTAGGCCTTAAAACAAAGAATGTTCTTATCTATCTGTGAATGCCATTTTCTTCCCTGTGAATTAGAGCATGATTCCCCAACTTCACCTTAATAGGGCAAGAAAGGAAGAAAGAAAGAAAGAAAGAAAATTCTCGATCCAGAAAGGCAATAAATTCAAAGTTAATTGCTGTACTTCTGTTCATTCTGGAAGACCCTAAACATACATCTTGTGAACCTGGTAGATAATTTAGGTCTGAAGATAGTACAGACAGAAACATGCAACTTGCAGATAATCTTAGAATCTCTCTTTAGTGCTTCAAGACAATATCTTTGCCTTCCTCACTTCCTCAATTCCTTATGAAAGCTATCTAGAGAAACACCACTGGTTTGGCTGAGGGTTTTTTTTTCTTTTTTTCCCCCTGTATTCTCTCTGGAAAGTCAGTAGTTTAAGGTACAGTCTTAAGTTTACAACAGAACAAGAGAGGTAGATTTCAATAGTTACACTCACCACAGAAATAAATGGTTTACTCTGGTTTTTATCTTCTTCCAGAGATTGGATAGATGGTTTTTCTTTAATTCTCTCCTCAACTTCTTTTTTGCTTTAGAATGGGAAGAAAATTATAAGTGTTTTAAATAGCTACTCTTATTCTTATACCACATATACCACTTATACCACATTCCATACATATATACACACATATGTGTGTGTGTATGTCTACTTAGATGTAGTTATATGTACAATTTCAACCCATCCTTTGAAGACAAGCTCAGATACGGAAATAGAGCTAATGTTCCAGAGGAGGAAGTCAGCTACAGGAAGAGAGAGACTCAAAGAAAGGCTTACTTTGAGGACGAAGTAACCTGTTGGACTTTAGCCTGTGAAAAAAGGATATCAGAAACTCTAAGAGAGGATAGGCCTTGGAATATGCATTCATCCTCACTCACAGGATGTCTCGGCACATGGCACATTTGTTCCTGTAGAATTTCCCATTGGCATCATAAACAGGTTTATTCTCCCGGGTACAGATGAGGCTGTCACCTCTTATGAAGTCCTGAAACTCTGGGCATATTTCCTAATAAGAAAGGGAGAAGAAGAATGTGACCATGATTTACATATGTCTTTGGCTCATATGCTTTGGTGCTTTCAGAATCCTATTTTAAGATGGCAGGTAAGTAAAGGAAAAAAAGATCATTCTGAAAGTCTCTTAAGACTACTTTTCAAAGAAAAATGGAGAAAAGAGGGAATTTCTTGAGCCAACTTACCCTAAAAGTTGAAGGCTGTATAGACATTTTATGAGATTCTAAAGGACTCGTTTCAGTGAGGCTTGAGAGCTCAATTGTTTCCCTTTCATTACCTTCTTTCTTCCTAAAGAGTCAAAAAGAGAGAGAAAATTATCTCTATGGGTATTATGTTGATTTTTCAAACATTTTAAATTAAGTGAACGTTTATCTAGTTTAAGGTCAAAACATCTATGATTTAGTCATTGCGGATGACACAATTCATAAGCCCTTAGAACCTTAAAAGATGATGAGAACACAGATTTAGGGATGGGAGGGACCTCAAAGGTCATCAAGATGACATATAGGAGCTTATTCAACTCTCTATCCTGTAAGACAGAAGCATAAAAAAAAGCCTCTGACCTTGAAAGGCTACCATGACTGACCAGGAGAATAGTCAAATGTTCAGACAAAGGGATGATACTCTTTATCCTTGAACAGTTTTGTACTTTGCAATGTCAGGGTCCCAGGACAGCTAAATCCCAGGCAACCCAAATTTCATCACTGATTTCATTTTGCCTCACCCTACTTAAGAGTAAAATAAGGGGAAGTAACTGAGGAAGGCAAGGGAAGGTTAGTACCTCCTCCCCATTGGGAATCCTAATTTGGGGTGTGTGATGGGGCAGATAAGAGCAATGACTTCAATTATTTTTTCAGATCTACAAGGTAAGGCGTCCAGATCAACTAGTGAGTCATCATATACTGGTTATGAATCTCTGGTTCAGGCTTCTCAAAGCCAATAATTACACAGTCAAACTGAGTAGTCATCTGGCAAATTCAGAGGGACATCTGTCCATCTGTATCACCAAGTCCCATGAGTATTACTTCTACTCAGTAATAAAGATGGTTATCTCAACATCCCAGCTCATTTTTTTCTAATGTTTTATACAGATAATTTTGTTCAATTCCCATAGAAAAATCAACTTCAACTTCCAAATTCATGGACATTTTAAGAATGGAAAATCCTGTTTCTTTTTAATTAGGCCTTTACAAAAGGAGAAAAGTGAATATTAGTCTCCCTGTAGCCTAACAATCCTATCTACCTACAACAATGATAGATATGAAACCATTTTCCCAGATGGTAGCAATGGCATAACAACCTTTACTCACACTATAGCTTGAACTGGAACAGGGTCAGCAGCCCTGGAACACACATGACTGCCACTGCTCCGCTGGTTCTGAGCATTGTGACAATTGTCCTACCAAAGCAACGAGGCATGTTACTACCATGATCTGGTCATTGAATCTTTCATGCAATGTTAGACTGCATTAGGACTACTGAAACATTCAGTACAGAGAAAGTGAAAGTTTGACAGTCCTTTGCCCTATGACATCTGGAGTCCATTGCTTTCAAGAAGAACAACCAGAGTGTTGAAAGACCTCAATCACACCATTAGGGAATTGGCTAAAGGAACTAGGGATATTCAGCCTGGAGAAGAAAAGATTGAGAAAGGACAGTTGCCACAAGTATTTGAAGGACTAGCATGAGTAAGAGGAATTAGGTCTCTGCTACTTAGAACCACAGGACAGAAGTAGGAGCAGTAGGGAACATTTTTCAAGACACAGGCTCAATATCATAGGAAGGAAGAATGATAAGGTCTGTCCCCACCAATAGAATGGGATGACTTATGAGGTACTAGCCAAACCCCTCCTCCAACCCCCTAATCCTCTCCCTTGAGATCATCCATCAAAGGCTATAAAATAACATATTGAAGATTATTGTTCAGGTAGAGGATGAGCTGGGTCATTTTTGAGGTGCCTTCCTAGTCCAAGATCCCGCAGTTTTCCGGGTAGTCATCTCACAGCCAAGTCCAAAACCAAACTTTTCAGCTTTCTCCACAAATCCTATTTCTTCTGACTTCTTTGTTACCATCAAGAGCACCACCATCTTCCTAATCACTCAATCCTAATCACTGCAACTCCTTACTTGCATTCACCCCACATAGTCAATCTATTGCTAGGTCTTACTGTTTACACTTTCACAATATGTCTCCTATATGTCCATCCCCATCTCTCCCCCATTATAGCTTCCACTATGGAGCAGGCCCTCATCATATCATGCCTAGATCATTGCAATAGCTTAGTGGATGGCCTCCCTGAATCAATTCTCTCAATATTAGTCTTACTTCCACTCAGATGTAAAAGTCATTTTCTTAAAGAAAAGTACTGATCATGTTACCCTACTACTCAATAAACTTCAATGGCTCCCAGTTACCCTCAGGATCAACTATAACAGCCTCTGTTTGGCTTTTAAAGCCCTTCACAATCTGAATATTTCCAATTTTTGAGTTGTATTACTCTTTATTCCCCTCCATATACTCTACAATACAGCAGCACTGGCTTTCTTGCTGTCTCTCATACAGTACAGTCCATCTTCTGATTACTTTTCATTGACTATTCCTCATTTCTGGAGTGCTCTTCATCCTCATCACTGCCTCCTGGCTTCCCTAACTTCCTTAAAAATTCAGCTTAAATTCTACTTTCAGCAAGAAACTATTCCTGATCCCCCTTTACCACTCCTACCCTCCCCCCGCAGTGGCTTGCTGTGAGATTACCTCCCATTTACACTGCAAATATTGTGTAGGCACACAGGTATTTGCATTTGTCTCCCCCAGGTTAGAAGTGAGGTTAGAAATGTGTTGATAGAAACCATAAGTGATACACTCTAGTAAATCTCTGGGTTACTATACTTGGTTCTACTCCTACCTATCTCACAATTCCTTCTTAGTCTCTTTTGCTGGATTGTCATCTAAAATATGCTCCCTAACAGAGTATAGATGTACCCTAGGATCTAGAAAGATATTCTCTCTTCCCCTGGTCTTCTCTTCTGTCGATAGGGTTTATTTTTTTTTATGACTCAGCCAACATGGAACTAGCTATCATCTCTATGTAGAAGACTAAAATATATAAATGTCCAGGTCTAATTATTCCTCTGAGTTCAGTACTTGCATCATCAACTGCATACTAGACAATTCAAACTGGAAACACATTAGGCATCTCCAACTCAACATGTCCAAAACAACTCATCTTTCCCAAACTTTCCCCCTTCTTCTATTTATGTCAAGGGAATCATCATTGTGACCACCACCCTAGTTCAGATTCTCACTGCCATTTTTTAAAACTATTGCAATACCCTGCTAAATAATTTCTCTTCCTCAAGATTTTCTCTGTTGAAATCCATTTTCTCCACTTATTCCAAAGTAATATTTTCAAGTGTAGGTCTATGTCACTCTCCTTGTATACTCTACTGGTTCCCAGTTACCACCAAGATCAAATAAACTTAGTTTGATATTTAAAGCCTTTTATTTTCTGACCCCATCTTACTTTTCCAGACTTTCACTATGCTATTATCCACCCAAACTGACCTACTTACAATTCTTCATATTATAACACCTATCTCCTGCTTCTCTGCCTTTACATAGCCTGACTCCTTTGCCCTGAATGCATTCCTTCTTAATATCCTCCTACACATTCAGCTCCAACAGTCTTCTATGTGAAGACTTCCCTGATTGCCACCCCCAGTTACTAGTGATTTTCCTCCAAAATAATCTTGTGTCTATTTTGAATCTCTTTCGCATAAAGCTATAAAAGTACATTTTATATTCCCAACATAAACTGTAAACTCCCTGAGGGCAAGGACTGAGTCACTTTTGTTTTGTATCCTCAATGCTTAGCACAGTGTCTGGAATGTAGAAAATGCTCTTGACCTATTGATTGATTGGAGAAATCAATTGGTCCTAGAATAAAGAGGGCTGGAGAAAATTAGTTGTATTATAGATGACCATGAAGCCATATTGTTTATAACTTAAAAGGATCTTGAAGACTATCTAATTCAGCTCATTCATTTTGTAGCTGAGAAACGCAAAGCCCAGAAAGGTTAATTTCCACACAGTCACATAAGTGACTAATAGAACTTGTCTATTTTCACAATGAAATCTTACTTTAATAAGCATGTTTAGTATAATTTTATTTCTGAGAATGTTGGGTCCTTGAGAATAGGAATTGTTTCATTTGTAGCCTCAGCACTTAGCATAATGCCTGGTACATAGCATAATAGATGCTTAATGATTGACTGACTTTAGTTGGGAAGAGAAGGAATATACAATTATGATAAGCATATCTACATTATTCTTGGAATCCCTTTTTACCTTGTGCTAAGCATCAACATGTCATGAAGCACCTTATGGGAAAATTTGCTCTGGTCTCAGCTAACTGTCTATTTCTCATTACTCTCTTTGTGCCTGAACTGATCAAATAGATTTTTCTTTCTACATCACTGTTGAAATTCTAGAACTAAGCTAGTGGAATTGGATGTCATGATAATACATATGGTTGGCTCAATGCAAATGTGGATATGTTGGACAGATCTGGAGAATAAAGGGGAAAGGTGAAGGGATGTAGAGAAAATGGTAAGGGAATTTTTCTTTTCATGTGAATTAGACTATTATAAAATTGGAATGAATCTGAGACCTAAGTTAGTCTACCTCCTCCTCTCCTTATCTTACAGATGAGGATACTGAGGCCTAAAAGGAAGTATCAGAATTAAGACTCAAACTCAGACTTTTGACTCTAAATTCAGGGCTCATTCTCCTTTACCCCATTTTGGTCCTATTTTAATTATGTAGAAGATACTATTGCATGCAATGTCTTTATTTGTATATATGGCCAAAGAACAAATGAAGGCTTGGATAAAACTAAGCCTATGTTTTTCAGTGTATCCGTTCCTGCTTCTGTGGGAGATTCAAAGATAATGCACTGCTCCAGAACAGTCAAAAGCCCAGGCTCCATAGTCTTACAGAGAGTAAGCCTTTAATACATGCTTTTATATTCATTCGTTCATTCATTCATTCACTACTAAATTAGAAGGAAAGATTGAGGAGATGTCCCTCTCCTGCTCACTCTCTCTTCTAAGGTCTAGAAGTCCCATTGAAGGCATCTTTTCTTAAGGCCAGTGAATCCTGATACCAAGAAAGCTACTTTCCACTAACTGGGATATGAAAAAGTGACAAGACCAGGTTATTCATGGCTATGATCAAAGAGCAATGTCACAGCTAATTGGCAACCGGCAGTAAGGACAGACACAGGCTTGAGGTCAGAAGGGTCCATTTGGTGATCTGGTAAAATGGATGATAAATACCTTGTTACCATCAGCTTTATTGTCATTGGTCTTGCTTTCTTCTTTATTTCTTTTCATTTCATTGGCTTCTCTCTCCCTAGAATAGAAAAGATGGCCTTTATCTGTACTATGTGTATTTTAGCCAAACCTCTCTCCTATCCTAATCCCAGTCAAGTGAAATCTTTAACACTTTGAAACATATTCTGACATTTACCACTTGTGTGACCATGGGCAAATCATTTAGTTACTCTGTTCTCTGGTTTCCTCATCTATAAAATGAAGACTTCAGATTAGATGGCCTCTGAGATACCTTCCAGTTCTAAATCTATGATCCTATCATTTACAATTTCATCTGTGAGGATCCTCCTTCTCCCAATGCATAATACAATCCATCTGTGCCTCATTTAACAGTCTCCATGAGTTGTGTCACCAAAATAATCAACATGTAGTGAACAGTTAGTTCTCTGAGTGATGCATCTCTCTTCATTTACCTCCACTGGTCCTTGGACCCCATATATGACCTGAACTCATTAGGGTTGTACTAAAAATCTTTCTAGTTGGATATCATGGGCCAGAGCTTGTGCTCAGCAAGTAGAGATTTCAAGACCCTTTCTCTCCTCTCAGGGTGGGAAAATTCAGGGAAAATGAATGAATGCCTTATTTTAATTCAATTAGGCCAAAACAGTAAAAGTGAATTTCTGATCAGATCTAAACTCTTAGAGTCTCTCCAGACATTACTGAACAACATCTGACAAACCGAGTCAACATGGATCATATGAGGTCAGAATGTTTTGTGGGAGCCATAGAGAAGCAAGTCTTTCCAAATATATTTCCAATATATGCTATCTCTTCTGAATTGTTTGCTCCCACTTTTTCTCTACTGAGACCCCAGACTGTCTTCCTAATTGAGAAGTGCTATGGGGCATTTTTACGTATGGAAGTAGAGGTGGAATGAATGGTGCTATCCCAGCATGAGTTCAGATCTATGAAGTACCATTGACAAGAATAACAGATCGGGCCTGAGGGTCTAACTGTGAAGGTCAGCCCCCTCCCATTTTCTTTCACAACTGAGTGGAAAGGGAATGACATTCAGTAAGGTAGTGGAAGATTGTATTCCACCTGCCTATTGGGAATCCCACTAAAACAAAATATAAGGCTTTCAGGAGGAAGGTTGACAGTGTTCAATTGGTTGACAGATTTTTGTTGAAGCTTCAAGTAGCTCCCCATAACATTTATCAAAGTTCATTTCTATTTCTTCAAATTAAAGGTTTATTTGATAAATAAATCAATGTAAATAGTACAATCAATTAACCCAGTCACGGGAAATTTGTGACTGATTATTGATAAATGGCAGCTTCAGTTTTTCAGATTAATTTGTCTAGACCTAACTTTACTACAATTATAATAAAAGGGAAAGATCCTTTACAAATCCATGGTCATTGTAGAATTTCTTTTTGAAATTCAACTTCCATTAAACATTTGAGCCTTGTAGATACATAGCCATGGATGTAAACCCTGTAGCCAGATGAGGCATCTAGCATGTTTGACAGTAACAAAAGTTCATAGAATCATTGATGTACAACTGTCAAAGACCTTAAAGATTATCTAATCCTACTTTGTCATTTTACAAATGATGGAAAAGAGGTCCAGAGAGATAGGGACTTGCGCAAGGTAGTAAGTTTGGTACTATATCATCAGCTCATCTGCAGACCCCATTACTCACAACATAGCTTGGCACATGGCACATTTATTGAGGTGCATTTTGCCATCAGGACCTCGAACAGGGTCGTTCTCTCTGGTGCAGATATATTTTCCATTACTCATTTGACTGCGGTACTCGCTGCATTGGTCCTATTGATTTAAGAAAATATGTTACCATTCTATGTAAGTCTGAGTTGTTCAAATGCGATTAGGCTAGTTTTAGACTAGGATAGCATAAATACATATACCACCTAAATATCTTATGTAAAGCTTATAACAATAAAGTATATGTATTTATTAGAACCTGTATGTACATGTATATATATATGTATGTATGTATGTATGCATATACATATATATGGGTGTTTGTGTGTATGATTGCTATATTCTTTATATAAGGTGTATATAGATGGTATGTATGTTAATGAAAAACACACATACATTCAGACATATATACTCTGGAGAGAGATACACACATATACATGCATGCAAATATACATGCATGTTTACATGCATATATCTATCTGGAAAGATATGAACTAAAACTTTTTGTACATGACACTTTGGAGATATATCTATATACATACCTATATAAATATCTCCCCTCTAGCATTTCCCAAAAGTTAAGATCAATAGATGATATACAGATAGAGATATCTTTTAAATAGATTGATAGACATATATATATATTTACAGATAATCAGTCATCGCATCATATAATAATTATATAAGGCACTTTTCAGGCATTATTTCATTGAAGTACCACAACTAGTCTTCCATGTAGCTCTAGAAATATTATTATTTTGATTTTACAGAGGAAGAATCTAAATTTCTAGAGATTGATACATTGTTCATAGTTATGGGCCTGACTAGGATTTAAACTAAATATACCCTGCTACAAGTCCAGCACTTGGATCGTTGGCTACAACTGTCTGCCACTAACAGAGGTCGTTAGAGTCTAGGAAATAGGATTTCTGAACTGAAAGCAGCTTTGGAAATTGTCCAGTCTAAGTCTCTAGTGATGATGATGATGATGGCTAATATTTATAGAGCCCTCACTATGTGCTGGCACTGTGCTAAGCATGCTTTACAACTATCTGAAGCTTAATCTTCACAACAACCCTGAGAGGCAGGTAATATGATTACCCCTATTTTACAGATGAGGAAATTGAGACAAACAAAGCTTAAATGATTTGCTAGGGTCAGAGTTATGATAAGTGTTTGAGATCAGATTTGAACTCAGTACTTCCTGACTCCAGGTCCAGCCTTCTATCCACTGAACCATGTCACTGTTATGGATGAAAACTCTGAAGCTCACAGCTAGAGGAAGTGACTTGTTCCAAGAGAGGAGTTTATGGAAAAACTGAAACTAGATCCCAATTCTCCCATGTTATTTGGTGCTTTTTCCATTGCATGTTGATACCTAATGGACTTCAGTCTTTTCTATAGATAAGACGAACATCCTGGCAGAAGCCCCCATCTTCCTATGCTGGCATCAAGATGAATATAAGTAGCATATTTTCCCCATCTTAATTTGGCACTTCACCAGTCAGTATTGTTGAAGGGAAAATGCTTTCTAACCTCTACAGAAGCATGTGCTGTCAATGCTGCTGCTATCTTCACCTGCTGGCCAATCTTTGTTTGCTCTATTCCACGCTGAACACTAGATGTCGCTCATGCCCTAAGTAAAAAGACTCCTCAGTTTCATTGTTTCATTCTCTTAGGTCACCTTAAAAAAGAGCACCCAAGAGAACTTAAGGCTCATCCAGGGAAACCCAGTCATTTTATATCACAGGAAACTCATGTCCCAAGAGATTAAGGCACTTGTCCCGGGTCACACAGCTAGTAAACAGCTAATTCTGGGTCTCAGACTCTAAGTTCACTCCTTCCTCTATAACATTTTGTCTCAGACTCATCACCAGGTTCTATGCTTAAATTTATAGAGGATCAAATAGCTTAACAGGTACTGCCTCCACAACACTAGTTTTCTCATTGGTCAAATGAGTCTAAGAGTATTTACATTCAGGTTAAGTTATCCTAGTGGAAAACTGGAAGTCCTAGTAAAATGTTCTTCCAGTTTTCCACTAGGGAAGTGTTTGTGTACCAGCCTTTAGTCAATAATTCAGAATCCTAAAACAGGAAACTTGCGACCAAATGAATGGACTAAAGATATAGGTAATATTTGCCACTCTCAGCTGTTAGGCAGTGAGTCACTAAATCACAGTGGACTGAATCTCACCTTATCCTTGCTGCTTTTTTCTTCACTGTTTTTCTTTTCTTGAGCTTCCTTTTCTCTGTAAGAAAGAAGGAGAAAAGGGGTGTTGGCTCCCACAAAGAGAAGAGTATGGTACAGTAGAAAATGTGGCCTCAAATGGCCCAAACTTGAATACCAGGCCTTCTTCCAACTATCTGTGGCCACTGGGTCCAGTCACTTAACATCTCTGGGCCTCAATTTTCTTACGTCTGAAAATAGGAAGTTATCCTCAGGCCTTTTCGAGCTCTAGATCAAATATTTCTTGAGCTTCCCAGAGGTTGAGTTACATTAATTTCTATAGTACTGTAATCAGTTTCTAATGTCAATTTGTATACATAGTATCATCACTTTTGAGGGCAGAAGGATTATAATACTGGACCTGCAGTCAAAGAATCCAGTTCAAACCCCTATTCTACTATTAACTAGCTATATGGCTATGAATGAGATGCTTTCTGTCTATTGGTCAGTTTCCTCATCTACCAAATGAGAGATGACGGATTCCATGATCCATCTAAGGTCTCTTTTGGATGTAAATTCAATGATCATCTTAGTTACAGAATCAAAAACAGTTTCCAACCCTCTCACACGCTTTTCATGGCACCAGCTAACCACCATGAAATTGTCTCTACAACCTGCCCCAGCCTCCCCCTTTGACCTTAATTCTGATCATATTCCTCTGATTACCAAGTTCAGGCCTGGAACACTGTGTGTCCTCTATGTATCATCTCTTCTGTCTAGTGCACCTTCTCTCTGGCTTACTACATCTACTGCCTCCTTCCTTTTTCCTGAGTTATCATTGATTGTTATAATATACCACCTCAACCTGGTAGAATTTCTAATTACCTTTCAATTTCAGTTCTGGTATCATCTCCTATCTAAAACCTTTATTGAAAAAACTTTTCCAATAACAAACACTGGTTTGTTATTGATTCTTCCCAATTTCAAATTATTTTATATCTACTGATCTCTGTAGATCTGGTTTCTCCTCAATAAAATGCAATCTCTCTCAGTCCAGAGAATATTTTTCATTTTGTTTTCATAAACCCCAGAAATTAGCACAATACTTTATACATAGAGGGCACTTGACAAAGACTTATAGGATTGAAGTGGATCCTTTAGGAGCTGACTCTAATGATTTCATCTCAAAAAAACTTTTTCCCATCTTACTCCATGTAGGATTGGTCTTCTCCTCCTCTAAACTCAAATTACTTTGTTTGCACCTGACTATTGGCTATTCCAAATAACCTATGTCACTATTATTTATGTATTTGTTGTTCAATTGTATCCAACTCTTTGGGACCCCTTTGACGTTTTCTTGGCAAATATACTGGAGTGGCTTGCCATTTCCTTCTCAAGTTCATTTTATAGATAAGGAAACTGAGGCAAAAAGAGTAAAAGTAACACACCTAGGGTCACATAGCTAAGAAGTATCTGAGGGCAGATTCAAACTCTGGAAGATGAGTCTTCCTGACTCCAGACCTATTCACTGCACCACCTAGCTGCCTAATGTGCTATCCTTCCATGTGCTAATCTTGTTCCATTAGGTACTAAGCTCTCTTGATCCTTAAAGTTTCCATTTCTATCATATTTAAAATTTATAGTAGTCCTGTGAAATAAATAGCACAGTTATCATCTTCTCCACTTGGCAAATGAGAAAGCTGAGGCTCTAAAAAGAAGTGATTTACCAAGAGTCACATCACTAGTAAACTGGAGCTGACACTCCACCACTTGTCTTCTTTCTCCAAGTCTAGCCCCCTCATCCTTTATATTACATTACTTTGTGCTCAAACCAGGACCTCCAAAAGCGTAGGTCCTCCTTACTTGGCCTAGATGTGCACTTGTCTCACTCTCCCTCATTTCTCAACTATGTGTGTTCTTGACCTTCTCCCAATTTGAATGGAGACTCCTTGAGAGCAGGCCTTATGCCCTATCTTTGCTTGTATCCTCACATTGAGCACAGGACCACCCCATAGTAGGCCCTTCAGAAATATTAACCAAATTGAATGGAATTGAGCTGTTTCATTCTCTCCATTTGTCCTTGCTTAAAACCAGCTCTAACCTGATAGAAGCTGAACATGTGGAACAGCCTGAGTCTCCCCCTTTCAAGAAATCATCACTTTACTATACTTACAATATTTCTTTACACATGGCACATTTATTGCCATGAGTTTTGCCATCAGGACCCCGCACTGGGTCACTTTCTCGTGTGCAAATAAGTTTCCCATCTTTCATCTGGCTACGGTATTCATCACACTTGCCCTGTAAGGAAAGAGGGATAAGAAAGGCCCAGCTGTCTAAGAAAGGATTTCATGTCTGGGATGAATTTAGTCAGTCAATAAACATTTATTAAGAGCCTATTGTGTGCTGTGTGCTATGTGGTATGCAAAGAACTGATAATACAAAAAGAAGCACAAACGGTCTCTTTTCTCATGGAGCTCACATTAGAAGGGACAGACAATGGGCAAACAAATATGTACAAAAACACTATAAACAGTGTAAGTAGGAGGTAATGAGAGAGGAAAGAAACTATAATTAAGAGGAGTTAGGAAAAGTTTCCTGTAGAAGATGGGATTTTAGTTTGAACTTAAAGGAAGACAGGTATGTCAGTAGATAGGAATTTAGGCCTAAACTGCTGAGATGTGATGTCTTCACTTCCCTTTGACTGAGGTTTACAAAATCATAGCATTTAGAGTTGGATTGATCCTTAGCATGTCAATGTTAAAAGATACCTTAGAAGACTTCTAGGCCAACCACCACATTTTACAGTTGAAGTAATTGATGGCTCAAGGTCACAAAAATCTTTCGTGAAGGAAACCTCCAGTTGACTACGTGACCAATGAGCTCCCTTTAAATAGTCAGATTCTGTGATTATGCTACTCCTGGGAATAGGCAGTCCAGATTCTTTACTTAAACTTACTATGATATCCATAGTACTGCCTACCTTCTGTACAAAACCTTTCCTGATGCCCCAGGTGCTAGCACCCTCCCTCTCACTGTTTATTTCTTTGTGAGTATATTCTTTTGTCTCTGTTGCATAATATGAATATTGCATATTTTGTGTATATTCTTTTGCCTATATACTTAATTAGATGTGCATACATTATATCTCTTTATTGAAAGTAAGATTCTTGAGGGCAAAGAATGTTTGATTTTTGTCTCTGTGTCCCCACTGCCTGAGTACAAAATAAGTGCTTTATGGATAAATGTAAATTGATTTGGAAAATTTCTGGGAGAACTCTGCTCTTCGTGTGGCTTCTGTATACTTTTGTCTCTTTTCCAGGTCTTAGCCTTCCAAGGAAAGTATCTCTATTACCCAGTCTTATTTTACGCATCTTTAACCTGGTCTGAGATGATTTAAGGAAGATGGAAGTGCACACAAAGGCCAGCCCTACAACTGTCAGAGGGAACACCTACCTTTCCATTGGTGCTACCATTATTACTCTTGAAAGTGACAGTTTTCTTGTTCTCCTCATCTTCCTTGGCCCTAGCAGAGATGGAGGGGAGAAAGTTCTGTCTGGTAAATACAAACCGATCATCTTCAAGGAATGCATAACATCAAAGGCTCAAAAAATAGAGGGAAGTCTCCTGAGAAGTCATCAAGTCAAATGTCCCACCTCATGATGTCATCCCAACTTTCCTATTACTGATACCCTGAGCTTATTATCTTGTGAGTCATCCTGTCCCATCATCAAATGACTTTAACCATTGGGAAGGGAAATCAAGACCTCCACAAGCAGCCTATTTCATTTTGGGAGATCTCTGATGGTTAAGAAGCATTTACTTGGAATGAACCAATATCAACCCCCATCCCACCTCCACCCTTAACAACTCCTTGCTGCAGATATGTTCAGATACTTACAGAATTTCTTTACACATGGTACACTTGTTATTATAAGATTTGCCACTAGCATCACGTACAGGATCACTCTCACGGGTGCAACTGAGATGTCCATTTTTCCATTCTTTCCGAAACTCAGCACATGGGTCCTGAAACAGTGAGCAGAGAGAGGCTGTGTGCTATGATAACTGACTGACTGTGTTCTTTAATCAGTTTGCTAAACTTAGTGGTTAGGAAGAAATATCCAAGTTGGTGATGAGGGAAGTGTGTGAGGTGCCCTGAATGACATCATAGCTTCAATTTCCTCTTCTGTAAAATAGAGCTAATAATTTTTAGATTTGAAGGATTAGGTTTTCTACTCTATATAATGTAATTTAAATGATCATTAAGGTGATTTCTAGATTCTAACCTTATGACTGTATGAGTGAGTGAATTCAGACTCCATACATTCCTGCTCAACACGCTCTGAACTGAATTCTATTTTCATACAGTTAGGTCAATTGAATGCAAAAAACTGAATTCACTTTGCTGAAAGATGCCTCTCACCTTGGGTTTTCCTGCTCCACCATCTCCCTGGTTGCTTTTTTCAGCTTCTTTATTCTTTCTGTCTTCATCCTCTTTTTTCTTTCTGTCTTCATCTTCTTTCTGGCTGGAAAGCACAAAGTGAGAGAAAGATTATAAAGTGTGAAATGTGCATTGGAGATAGTTGACACATGTCTAGGGGGTAACTTTATATTTTATAGGGAGCTCTCACAGGACAAGCACTCACATGGTGGTCAGAAGAAGCAACCCACAAGGGCACTCTCAAGGTTTCTCTTGAGAATTTTGGAATTGATTCCATGACATGGGAGACACTGGCACAGGACTGCCCAGCATGGTGCCCCTCATCAGAGAAGGTGCTGTGCTCTATGAGCAAAGCAGAATTGAAGTAACTCAAAAGAAATATGAGATGCACAGATTTAGAGAATCCACTCCAAATATTCACATGGATTATTTGTGCCCAAACTATGATAGAGCATTCCAAGTGTGTACTGGCCTGTCTGTAACTTGACTCTAACATAGTGATGTGATTTTGGTCTTCTTCAAGAACAAATGACAATGACAAACCAACTTGATAATCACTATATTTAAGTGGGTTGCATTAGGATTGATGGATACTCTATAAATTGGAGGAGCAATAAGTTGAGGAAAGATCTGGGTTATTTCACTTCTTGGAGTCTTAGTTTTCTTATCTTCAAAATATGGATAATATCTTTACTTATCTCAGAGTCTTGTGAACCTTATTTCAGACTTAAGCGCGCTGGGACATTAGAGAATATCAATTTAAACGTTCCAATTTTCACCCACCTCATTCCCCCCCTCCACTTTTACATTCCAGCAATACTGACTGCAGATGGAGTGTATGGCTGAGTATTGGTGAGACTCCATGCCTTTATACTGGTCATTCCCTATGTCTCCTCCTTTGCCTTCTCTACATCTTAGTTACCTGTTTTCCTTCAAGTCTCAGTTCAAATTTCAACGTTCTGTAGGATCCAATTCCACCAGTTGCTGATGCATTCATATTCCTCTTTTATATTATCTTTATCTATTCTGAATATAACTTGTATGTACCTAGGTATTGAAATGGTGTTTTCCCCTTTAGAATGTATACTCCTAGAGAACAGGGGCTGTTTTTTGCCTTTTTGGGTATTTGTATTCCCAGAACGTAGCACAAGGCCTGACACACAGGAAATATTTAATAAATTCTTGTTGACTGACATTTTATAAGTAAGGAAATTGAGACCTCTAGAATTAAGGTCCTTGCCTCAGGTAACTCTGAAATCAAATTTAGCTCCCTTGACTCCAAATCCAGTGCTCTTTCCCACTACGACCCAAGGCCTTACCAGAACTATTGTAAAATGCGTAACTTTATTGTTATTTCTGAGATTCAACATGGCAGGATGGACAGAGATCTGGCTTTGGAATCAGGAAGCCCTGAATTCAATTTCTGCTTCTTACATGTACTGGTTTTGTGACCATAGGCAAGACATTTAACATTGCAGTGCCACCCAGGTAACTTCCTTGCACTACACATTGCAGATGAACTGTTTACACTGGTAGAAGGAGTTTTCATATGGAGAGTGCAATACACCTAAGAAATCCCCAGTTCAGACATGCATACAGACACACATGTATGTATTAGTATTTTTTCTATTATTTTGTATTTCCCTGAAGATCAGTAGGAGAGTTTATTGCTGGGGGAGAAGTGACATAGAAAGTGATGGGAATCAAGTCACTAAGCTTCTGAGTTTTGACTAGGAGAGCAGAGAGCTCTATGTTTCTCACTGTGTCTACTCACAACAAAGCTTTACACATGGCACACTTGTTGCCATGTGTTTTTCCATCTGGTCCCCGGACGGGATCGTTTTCTCTGGTACAGAAAAGGTTTCCATTATTCACAAGACTCCGAAATTCATCACACGTATCCTAAAAAGAGAAGAAAACCTTGATGACCTTGGTATTTCAGACCTAGAACTTTATAACTTAGATCACAAACATGGAGTCTCTGAATGGACTTTGAAATGTCAGTGCTCAAGTGGTCCTTAGGACAGAAAACATAGAATGACAGAGCTGGAAGGGCGATAAAGCATTCACTATAAAAAAGATCATAAGGAGAGTTTAGTCCAACCTCGTAGTTTTTCAGAGGAAGACCTTGAAACCTGTCAGGAACAAAGGGACCAGCCCAGGGCCATAGGAGTGCTAGATGGAAGAATCTGGACATCTCCTCCCCTACCTGAGAATTCTCAGGTCTAATAGGCTTTCAATCACTTCACAGTTGTGGGGTTCTTCTGAAATGCCCAATCTTTAACTCACTTAGACAGTCCCAGTGATTCTACACAGCCACTGGATGGAATTGTCTATGAGTGATCAGTGACAGTAAATAAATAGATATTGAGTTCTTGATCACGATCATGATTGTGATCTACAGACTGTCTC
>CM053769.1:361088329-361105016 GCA_028658325.1 Potorous gilbertii | reverse complement strand
CTACGGGTTCTCATTTCATTTTCCTTTGATTTCTCTTTAATTTCTCTCATTCTGTGTGGAGAAATGAGTAGTCTATGTAGAAATACAATCAAACCACTTCAGCAAAGAAAAGAAAATGCTGATGACAGGCCAGGGGTTCTTAGCTTTTTTTTTAAGTTGGGTGAAGTCAATAGATCCCTTCATCATATATTTTTATTGTTTACATTTACAATGCTAAATTTTAGTTACAAGTCATTGAGTAAGGTAATTTTTTTTCACATCCATGGAGTTGATGGATACTCCAAAGATAAAAACTGTCTGTTAACCTCTGGGAGTGTATGTACCCTAGGTTAAAAACTCCAATTCTAGAACATAGTTTACTGAAACTGGCAAACAGAATTGCTGGCAATATGGCTAAAGTCGAAGATTTTAGTGACTTCAAAGATTTGGAGAAGCCACCTAATGTCAGTAAATTTTCATCTATTTCCCCTTCTGAATTTTGTTGCCTCCAAATTAAGCCATTGTATAAATCCACCTCCTTGATTGTCAATTAGGAGTCTCTTGTCAAGTAGAAAAATAAAATCTTAATAAATGGTCAAAGGATATGAACAGGGAATTTTCAGAGGAAGAAATTAAAGCTATCTATAATCACATAAAAAGTGCTCTAAATCACTATTGATTAGAGAGATGAAAATCAAAACAACTTTGAGGTACCACATCATAACTATCAGACTGGCTAACATGACCATACAGGAAGATAATAAATGTTGGAAAGGATGTGGGAGAGTAGGAACACTAATTCATTGTTGGTGGAACTGTGAGTTGATCCAACCATTCTGGAGAGCAATTTGGAACTATGCCCAAAGGGCTACAAAAACATGCATACACTTGACCCAGCAATACCTCTTCTGGGACTCTATCTCAAAGAGATCATAAAAATGGGAAAGAGTAACACATATACAAAAAATATTTATAGCAACTCTCTTTATGGGGACCAAAAACTAGAAATCAAGGGGATGTCCATCATTTTGGGAATGGCTGAACAAGTTGTGGTATATGCATGTAATGGAATATTATTGTGTTATGAGAAATGATGAACAGGAAAACTTCAGAGAAGCCTGGAAAAACTTATGCAAACTGATGCTGAGTGAAAGGAGCTGAACCAGGAGAACTTTGTACACAACAACAACCACAGTGTGTGAGGAATTTTTCTGGTAGACTTAGTACTTCATTGACATATGTGGACTTTAAAAATTTCCAACATATTCTTGAGGCAAAACGTCTTCTACCTCTAGAGAAAGAACTATGGAATTGAATCACAGATAGAAACAGACCATTTTCTTTTGTATTATGTTTTGTTTCATGGTTTCTTCCATTCATTTTAATTCTTCTATACAATATGCATTTACAGGAATGTATGTGAAAAACCTATATAAGATTGTATGCCATCTCAGGGAAGAAGTGGGGAGGGAGCAGGAAGTAGAGGGAGAGAATGGAAAAAAATATTAAGATATATGGAAGTGGTTGTCAAACATTGAAAACAAGTAAAATAATTCAATTAAAAATAATAATAAAATCTTAAAGGAGGACCTTGGACATCAGTGAATTCTATGCCCTCCACAACTTTTCCAACAAATGATCATCCATCTTCTGAATAAATGTTTTATTGCTCAGGAGCTCAAGGAGAATACTTATTTCCCTAGGGAACAGATCCCAGTTATTAGAAAGTTCTTGCCTCCATTGAATCAAGTTCTCTCTCCTTCACTGTTCTTAGTTCTGGTTTGGAGTTAACAGAACAAATCCAGTTCCTCTTTTCTGTGACAGCCCATCACACACACAAAGTCAGTAATCATCTTTCTCCCTCTAGATTTTGCCATTTTAGTTGTAGAATGGATCATATGAATCTATGCCCTGAGCAAAGATCCTTCATGATCCTTCAGGCACCTTCTCTCTTATTTATATCACTATACATAATTGATTCTATACTCACAATATTTCTGAACACATGGTACACTTATTGCCATAAGTTTTGCCATCAGGGCCAAGAACTGGGTCATTTTCTCTTGTACAGGCAAGCCTCCCTTCTGGATTTGCCAATGGTCGAAAATCACGACATTGGTCCTGGAAAGTAGAAGAAAGGAGATTTAACATCAATAGTATTACTTTGACTTTACTGCCTTCAGGACAATTTGATATCTTAAAATCTTCTTGCATGAGATGTTTAATATTTCAATCACCAAATTCCTTAGACTTCAGGGGGTGGCGTTACCTAGAAAAAAGTCAAGCTCAAAAACAAAACCTTGATCTGGAATAAAACCAATATCCAGAGGAAATCTAAGAACTAAAATAAATTCAATAGCTAAAATAAAGTTAAGCTCAAAACTTAGTCTAAGATCTAAAATAATACCAAGAGTTAAAGCAAAAAGATAGAATAAACCTATGAGCTAGAACAAAGTCAATTTCAGACCTAACTATAAGATGTGGACTCAAACCACTGATTTAAGAGAAGAAAAAAGGAAAAGGACAATAAACCAAAAACCTAGACCAAATTTAATAATTAGAGCAAACAACTAACCCAAGAAATGAAAAAACCTAAGGGTTAAATAAATGCAAGAGATAAAACAAAGTCAAGGCTAAGAGCAAACTAAGAAGAGACAAACCAATAGCCTCTAATGAAATAGAGGAGCCCTAGACTTAGCTTTTGTAAGAGGTCTAGCTACAGCATATGCCAGCCTTTCCTGCTGTTTCTCAGGGGTAGACTTGAGTGGGTGATCCTGAATGAACCAAATAGACATTGCCTAAGTCCAGATGGTCTCAGTTTGCTTTTTTATCTAGGAAAAAACACATTCAAATTCTAAATGATTTCCTCTACAATGCCTATCAAGAAAGAAACGAAGAGAAAACATAAATTTGCTTTTTCCTGTTTGAGAAGTTCAGCCTTCCCCAGCAAGATTGAAAAACATAATAGACTCATCTCCTGGAGTACTGGGCAGTTTATTCAGTACTTTCTTCACATTAACCCTTTGAAAGAAGGGATTAAAAACGATTGTCTTTATTGTATAGATGAATAAAATGAGGAGAAGCCACCATCAGTGGGAGGAAGAACCTTGTCCAAAGTCATACATTTAATCAGAAAGTGAAAGAACTGAGACTAGCACCCAGGTTTTCTCACTCACAGAGCAGTTAGGACCTCCCTTGTAGTTAGAAAGTTGTTGTTGTTTTCTTGCTTTGTTTTGTTTTGTTTTCAAGGACCAGAAGGAATCTTCAGAGATCATCTAGTGCAATTCTATTTAATTCAGAGATGAGGACAATGGGACTGAGTGGAGAGGTGGAGAAGCATGACATGTTCAATGTCACATAGCTGCTTAGTTAGTGATAAAACTGAACTAGCATCCAGTTTACTTGACTTCCAATTCAGGAATCCTTTCATTGCTGAGAATCCAACTTAAATATTGTCCTTCACATGTAATACTTTCTTCTACTTTGTATAGTCCCTTTCTGGAAAAGTCTTATTAAACATATCCCTTCAACCTAAAAAATTCTACTCATCTTACTTACTTAAAGATGAGGCATGGTATTGTCGATGGAGTTGTGAACTGATCCACCCATTTTAGAGAGCAATCTGGGATTGTGCCCAAAGGACTATAAAACTATGCATACCATTCAACCCAGTAATGCCCTAATTAGGTCTTTATCACAAAGAGGATAAATAAAAAGGGAAAAGGAGCTTTATGTACAAAAATATTTATATCAGCTCTTTCTGTGGTGGCAAAGAACTGGAAATTGAAGGGATGCCATCAATTGAGGAATGACTGAACAAGGTGTTGTATGTGATTGTGATGGAATACAATTATGCCTATAAGAAATGATGAGCAGAATTCTTTCAGAAATACCTGGGAAGAGTTACATGAATTGTGGCAAAAGTGAAATGAGCAGAACCAAGAGAAAATAATAACAATATTGTGCAATGATCGACTATGAATAACTTAGGTATTCTCAGCAATACAATGATCCAAGACAATTCTGAAGAACTTATGATGAAAAATGCCATCCACTTTCAGAGAAAGACCTGCTAGAATCTGAATGGAGATCAAAGCATACTTCTTTTTTTGACTTTAGTTTTCTTGGTTTTTTCCTGTTTTCTTTTACAACATTGCTAAAATGAAAATCTGTTTTGCATGACTGCACAGACAAAAATTAAAAACAATATAATATATTATAATATATACTACATAAAATGACATATAATGTAATAAAATATAATAAAACAATTATAAAAAAGATAATAAAGAGGTATAGTCCTTGTCGTTTAAAGTTCTTTGTTGTTTATAGAGACTGAGATACATAAATCAAAGAATATTATATCTGGAGGCCACATTCCAATGCAGAACATCAGAATTGGAATTAACATTAGAACATGGAACATCGAATGTCAAAAGTAGGGAGGGATATTAGATGATTGAACATTGAATGTCAGAGATAGAAGGGACCTTAGTTGTCTACTGAGACTCAGAGAGAAGCAACGATTTGCCAGTTAGGTAGAAGATTCTTAAGTCTGGTTTCTATTCCAATAAAGCATAAGTTCTTTGAAGTCAGCAATTGTTTTATTTTTGTCTTTATACTCCCAGTGCTTAGCATAGTACTTGGCACATAGTAGGTACTTAGTAAATATTTATCAATCCATTCAGCTCTTCACTTTGACATAACCTAAAGTAGTCACTTAAACTCTCTGCTCCTCAGTTTCATCATATAAGGGAATGGTAAAAGCTGGCTCATTCCATAATAATTGTAGGGTTAATGAAATAAAGTCAAGTAAACCACTACCCCAGAGTAGACAAGCATAGCAAGATATGTAGAGAACTTTGGCTCTGTGGAAATAGCTGGTGAGTAAACTTAAAAATACCCAAGTGCTAAGCAGTTGGTTTTCTGACCTAAGAAACCAAATTCTACAGCCTTTTGGCCTTCCTAATAAAAAGCAAACTCTTGGAAATATGAACTTTCAGTTAAAAGAAGCTACAATTTCCCATTTTTTCCAATTAATTTTCTGACTGTCAATTTACCCTGATGTGAGTATTGAACTGGCACTGACTCAGTCTTGTTGGAGGGGCCCCCAGTACAATCAGTCAGGACCACTCATTAAATCACCCTTCCCAGCACTCCAACCCTGCCCACAAAACCCTACGTGGGCCATTGTTCCACATTCACAAGAATGGTGATCCTCTATCACAAGGGTTGATCCAGGCCTACACACTGCCGCACCCATGCATTGCTCCCTGGAGCCATTGACTTTGGTATGTTTAGTGTGGAGAGTAGGTAGATGTTACTGTGACAACATACATTCCCATGTCAGTGGCAGCACCTGGACTAGAACCCAGTTTGCTTACCTCCATGACCAGTGTCTTTTGTACTGTCTCAGAGGTCACCAAGCAAGTTCTGGCTTCGATAAGAGATAAAGGAAACACTTTCTTCTCTGATCTCAGAACACAGATACACATAGAGTTCATATTGGCTTGCCTATTGATTTTTATCATACCAACCTCCAGTATACTGTGTCTTAATGTTTCCTCCAACTCTAATATTCTGTGCCCTGAAGTCCCTCCAGTATATGTTCAAAGGTCTCATCTAGTATCCAAATTCCAATCCTTAGTATATATATGATTCAATGGTGTGGGGACACCCGTAATTCACAAAGATCATCACCTCTCTAACTTTTGTTGTTTTGGGTGGTAGAAGTAGTTGTTGTATCAGCAGCAGCAATAGCTACTATTTAAATAGTTCAATAAGGTGTTCAAAGTACTATATAAATATTATTTCATCTTGAAGCAACACTAAGATATAAGAGCTACTACCATTCTCATTTTATGTATGAGGAAATGGAGGAAAATCAAGGTCAAGCAATATATTTAAGGTCATAAGTATCTGAGGCAGGATTTGAATCAATAATTTTCCTGAATCCAGGCTAGGTACTCCATCCACCATGCTTAGTAGAAGATTTGATTTATTTATATGGTGAAAAAATGAATGTTAGCAACTGGTCTCTCTGTAATATCCTTTCCACCCTAAGCTGAGAATATGCTTAAATGACCAAAGCAGCCTTGACAGCTCTATTCTTCTCAAGTTTGGTTTTTTTTTGTTGTTGTTTGTTGGTTTGTTTTGAGGAAGAATTTGTGTTCCATGAATATAATCTTAGAGAGGTCTGATTCCCTCCACATTTTGACACATTGGGGAAATATATTAACTTTTATGTGATTCCATTCAATTACTTAAAACACAGACTCTTCTGGCCTCCTCCTCTCATGCTAATTCAAAACATCTCCTAGTTGAAAATGTACTTTTATCTTCTCCAGAGAGAAATCTGTCTTTAAACTGTTATTATTGTATAAATTATTCTCTTGGTCCTGCTCAGTTCTCTCTGTATCAGTTCTTAGAAGTCTTCAGAGAATTGTCTGAGACCATTTTTTTCCTTGCAGACAATCATATTTCCTAGTTTTCCTAAAACATAGGCTTGATCATGTCAACTCCCTACTCACTAAACTCTTATTGCCTTCAAGATCAATTACAGAATGATCTATTTGGCATTCAAAGCCAAAATTATATTCACAGAGCACAAATTCTTTTGAGAATAATCAAACTCTGTAGGTCTCTTTAAAAGAATGAAAACGATGTTTTCAATAGCCTAGACCCCTTCTTAGCTTTCCAGTTTTCTCACTTCCTACACACGTTCTTTGATACAGAGGATTTCCTGACTATTTCATAAACAAGATATCCCATTTCTTCACTCTGGGCCTTCTCTATGACTATCCTCCATGCCTGAAATATTCTTTCTCCCCTGCTCCCACTGTTGACCTCCCCACTTTCTTTAAGCCCCAACTAAAATCCTGCCTTCTACAGGAATCTTTTCTCAACTCCTCTTAATTCCAATATCTTTTCTCTGCTAATTATTTCCTAAACATCTTGTTAATAGCCTTTTTGTTTTGGTTTGTTTTCATGTTGTCTCCCCTATTATATTTTGAGCTTCTTGAGGCCAGAGACTGCTTTTCACCTCTTTTTGTATTTTGAGCACATGGCACTATACCTAGCACATAATAGATGCTTATTAAATGTTTATTGATTGATTGATTAGCACTCCCTTAGTATCCAGTCCTTTGCCAAAAAGAACTTAAATATTTTTGTACATATGGAACCTTTCGTCTTTGATTTCTTAGGCATATTTTATAACCTAACCTTTAAAACTGGTCCCTTTAGAGGCTATCAGTATTGAAAACATCATTTTCATTTAAAAAGAGATTTACAGAGTTTGATTCTCTTCAGGATGTCTAAATCACACTGGGAGGGGAACAAACACTCCATAGAAACTATGCTTGAATTTGTACCTGAGCTCTGCCACTTCAAGCCTATGTAACCTTAGGCATGTTCATCTTCCTCTCTGGGTCTCAGTTTGATTTCTGTAAATGGGGAGATATGGTCAGATGATCTCTAAAGTCTCATAGCTCTAAACCTTGTGATAGTCTCCTTTCAGACCACTCAGAGCAGTTACACTCATGATTGTAAGAGCAGAATTGCCTAATAGAGAATGTAGATCAAAGGCATTGTTTTAAAAGTTGAACTTGATAAACCTGACTAAGACACAAGACAATCCCATGTAATCAGTCCAATTCAACAAATATTTATTGGGTGCCTACTCTGTCTGTGAAGACAGAGCCCTGGGCTGTGGAGGAGGCAAAGGTTAATACTACAGAGTCTCTACCTTAAGGTGTAGAGTCTTGGCTGAGTATCTCATGGAAACAGAGACAGTGAGGCACACCTGAGCAACACCACAATGGAAGATGATTGTTTCAATATAATAGTCCATCTGAAGGTGCCCAGCCCTTACTGCTCATTTTAGATCCTTTAAGCCACAAAGCCTGTGTCCAAATCTCAGCTTTGACCTTTATTAGCCTCATGACCTTGGGCAAAGTTCTGAATTTCTTTGGTTCTCAGTTTTTTATTTTTTGTTTTTTCCTCTGCTAAATAGGGATTCAAGAAAAGAAAATAAGAAAGGTTCAAAAGATGAAGAAGGATGAGGGAGAGGAAGAATAGTAGGAGGTGGGTGGGAAAGAGACAGAGGAATGTAGGGTGATGGAGGAGAGTAGAGAGGACGTGTGGTTCAGTGGAAAATGTGGGTTTGAATCCCATCTCTGCCACTTACCAGTTGACTTTCAGCAAGTCTTTTTCCATTTCTGGGGTTCAAAATTTGAAAGATGGACTTAGTGATCTCTACGGTCCATGTCCGTGCTAATATTCTGTGATTCATTTGGACACCCTCCCTCACAGGAAACTTTGTGAACTATGAAGCCCTGCACAAATGCGAGCCAGAAAGAAGTGAGAGTAGCAAGTATGTGAATTTGTGTCTATGTGCACTCGTGCACATATTTATTGCCCTCAGGCTGCATTGTTAGGGCCACATCTAGGGTTGTACCAGAAAGAGGAAGGATGGACATTTCTAGGAAGCCAAGGAAGGTGCTAGCAGTGTCTCAAGTTATTATGAAGGCCCTCAAGTGGGTAGGGTTTATGGCTTATGGGGTTGAGGGCAGTGGGGTGTTCACTTGTGGGGATCCCTCTAAGTTTACTTCATTAGTATAAACAAACTTGGACTCCTTTTTTGTTCATTAGAAAGAGATGAAAGTGACTAAACATAATACCGAACCCTTCACTAGGTAAGATTATCTACCACTCAAGTTTCTTTCTTTCCACTGCTATAATAATTATCCTGCTCAGGTCTCCATTATCTCTCTGGAATGTTTTAACAGGTTCTGAATATTTCTCTGCCTTTATTTCCCTTTCTCCCCACTCCCACAACACTGTTCAACACCTCCTTAACATTCTACCTGTCACCTTAATAGTACATAGGTCAGAGAACGTCTCATTATCTCTCACTGATCAGGAAACTTAAGAATCATCTTACCTTGCATGTTCATTTGATAGATGAGATATAAACAGCGGAGGGGATTTATCTAAGGTCACAAATCTAATACATAGCAGAAATCAAGATTTAGATCCAGGGCCTTTGACTCCTAATTCAGCAACCATTCCACCAAATCTATCATATGCCTAGCAAATCAAATAAAAACCTCTGAATCCTGGCACTCCAAGACTCTACCTCTGGCTCTAGCCTTCCTATTTAGCCCAATTTTACATTCATTAGCTGTCATATTGTACCCACCCTTGCCCACCACCTCAATGTGTCTATTCACAGCATCTTCCATGTTCCATGTTCCTCTCCCAAACTTTCAGCTTCCAGGTTTTGAAATCCTTTCTCACTTTCAATGTCTAGCTTGAGAGGGACTTCTTTGATCTTCTTCAGGAAGAATGACCTAATGCACGACATTCTGTTTCTTTTGTATTTGCATAGCTACTTGTACTTTGTGCCCCTCATTGCATTTGAATGAGGGCAATTAAGTGCAGGACCTGACTTTGAGCCTTTCCTTGTATCCCCTGAGATTAACATAGTACCTGATATTTAATAAGTGCTTAATAAATGTTTTTTGTTTTGTTTTGTTTTGTTTTTATTGACTAACTCTTTCTACCCATTATCTCATCTCAGACCTTTCCTTTGTCCTCATCTGAGTCCACCTATGAATCAGGGCAGAATTCCTGGAGTTCAGAGGGGGAAAATATCTTCATTTCCTGTAGCCTAGAAAAAAGTACAGCATCATGGAAACTATGCTGGATTTAGGGTCATAAAATCAGTATTTGGGTTCCAACCCTGCTACTAACTATCCATGTAATCATGAATAAGTCAGACCCCAATCTGGTACTCCATTTCCTCCTTTTTTTTTAAACATCAAGGGGTTGGACTAGATCCTAACAATAAGTTATAAATTCTATGACTCTAGAAATAAGTTGGCCTCCCTTAGTATCATTTTCTTTTACTATGAAATGAGGATAAATTCGCACTATCTATCTCACAGTTCTGTGCTAAGGAAAGCATTTTGAAAACCTTAAAATATGATAGAAATTAATCTTATTAAAAGAGCACAAAATAAATTAATTGTAGTTTCTCTAATAAACAGAAAAATCCTTCTGAGTTTGTGGCGGATGGTCTCATCTTGGATGGAACAGGATAGTTAGCATCTCTACCTTATAAAAGACAAGTTAAGGGAAGTCAAGAAGTTTGTTACAATGACACAGCTGGTAAATGCCAGAGCCAAGATTCAAACCAGAACTTCTACCTTCAATCCAAAGTTCTTTCCACTATACCACTATTCTAAGAAATATTTAATTTCCTCCCAAACACATTAAGATTTTGACTTAAGTTCCTGTGATTTGACATAATATTTTACCATGTCTCTGTTTTCCCATCATTGAGAAGGCATAAGCACTTAATCTAGGTGCTTAGAAAAGGCCCAGACTTTAAGAAGTATATGACCTGAGTTTGAATCTCCAGGACTAGACTACACTGGCTTGTGAGCTACCCCCCCACCTTTAGTATGTCCCCTTCCTAGTTGTTCAGTCTGATCAAGTGAACAATTCTTTATGAACGAAGAAAAAAAGATTATAGGACTAGGCACTCAATAAACAAGTGCTATAAACTACAAAGGAATATACAATTTTATTTTGAGACCACAGCCACAAAGGACACTGGACTTGGAATCCAAAGACCTGCATTTGAATACCGCCTCAGATACTAGCTGTTCTAGAACTATGGACAAGTCACTTAACCTCTCTGAGTGCTGATTCCCTTATCGAGAAAACAGAGTTAATAACACTGACTAGAAATCTGACGGGGTCGTTGTGAGAGGAAGATTTGCAGACCTTTAAGTGCTAGTACTATCATCATTACCATCATCATCTTCTAAGAAAAGGAAATAGTCATTTATAGATCTTCTATCTTAAAGAAAGTTAGATATTTTTCTACAAGATCAAAGAATCATCAAGTTAGAGCTAGAAAGAGTTTTTAAGGCCATCTAGTCCAACCCCCTGATCTTGCAGATGTGGAATAGAAAAAGTAATAATGTTCAGGTTCACACATTATGTTATGTGATTTGTCCAGGGTCATACAAGTAGTATGTGATTGAGGCAGGGTTAGAACAGAGAATCGCTAATTGTAAATAAGTGCTCTTTCTGCTACTTCTTATTTTTTTATGTTTGTTAAACTTAATATATACATTTTCTCTTTTTATTAACAATATCACCATAAAGTATGAATATTAAAAAGTCTAAATTAACTAAACTAAAAAATTCTAAATTAAATCAAACTAAGAACTTCAATGAAATAAACTAGGAAAGTCAATTTTAAAAAAAATTCATGAAGAGAACTATGATCCTGCCTCTAGTAATATCAATTTCTAGGACTTAAATAGACTTTAGCTGGGAATCTGGAGATCTAGACCTGAGTCTTATCTTTGTCACTTGCTGTGTGACCTTGAACAAAGCATCCCATGCCCATTGTTTATATTATCCTTATTTCTAAAATGAAGGGACTGATATATATGATCAGTTAAGAGATTCTAACTCAGTTCAACAGTAGACATTTATTAACTTTAATATCCTAAGATCTTTACTATCTCTAGCATCTTGTTTTCAAGGTTCCTTTCTATTCTAACGTTCGAGGTTGTATGATAAAATATTTGATGTTCTAAGAGGATTTGTGATCTTGGGAGAAGAGTGTGGACTCAGGAGAGATAAGCTGAACTTCTTCCTATCCTTACGTGTAAAATGAAGATGCTAATATCTACTTGAAAAGGGTCATTGTGAAGAAACCATTTTTTAAACCTGAAATCACTATAGGAAAGGAAATTGTGTTTTGAAATGCCTTCCAGCTCCAAGTGGCTGTGTTCTAACATTATGTTCTAAATTCTAAGGTCCCTTCCACCTCTGCAATTTTATTTCCTAAAGTCCCTTACAAATTTGACATTTTGTATTGTCAGATCCCTCCTAGCACTAACATTCTATGCTCCAAGATCCCTTTCAACTATAGCATTCTAAAGCTCTTATCAACTATCAAGTTTTGTGTCTATATTTTATGTTCTAGAACTCCATCCTTCTTTGATATTATGTACTGTGTGTCCTAAGGCTGTATGTATCCTACTTTAATGTCTCTTGTCTGCATTCTAATTTTCCATCAAGCTCAAATATTCTAGATTCTATGTTCCAGGTTTCCTTCTAGTTTTAGCACTCTGTGTTCTCAGATCTAACACCTAACCCTTGCAGATACCCATCATGCCCCATGTAGGTCTGTTCATGAATCATTCATGAAGGAGCTGTGTTTATGTTTCTGACACAGGCCATTAGCACCTCTCAGTAGGATGAATGGTGTTAACACCCAGGTGTCCTTCACCAATCATTTGTCTGCAGGGAGCCGGGAATGGAATCAATGAACAGAGGAAAAACTGGACTAACCTGAATTTCATCTTCACCGGCAACATCTGGGAAAAAAAGCAGAAATGCAGAAGATAAGGTAATTAAATCATCAAAAGCACATAATTCACAGACAGTGTAGCTTCTGAACACAGCCAACCACTCCCCCAGTATGAGTGTTGCTAATGGGGCCCACTAGAGCTTTACAGCATGACCTCTCAGATAATCCCTTAGCATTTCCTCCTATTCTCTGCCCCTCCCTCTTCTCTGCTTGTTGAAACTATACCTAACTGACCTTCAAGGCCCAGTTCCATGCTGCTTCTCCTAACTCCTTCCAAGTCCCTCACCTATCCAAAGTAATGTTTCCTTCATCCAAATTCAGAGCACTTCATATTCCTCTTAAGAATTTTGTATACTCAAATCTGTATTACAGTAATCTGTATACATACTTTAAATTTTTTATCCTCTCAAGAGACAGCATGACATAGTACAAAGAGCCCTAGACCTGGGATCAAAAGACCATAGTTTGAGTCCAAGCTTTGATACTTTCTAGCCATGTAACTTGGGATAAATTGGTGCACTCATCTAAGTCCCAGTTTTTCCACCAGTAAAATGTGCATGGTGATATTTATTCTGCTTTCCTCCAAAATTATTGTGAGGGTAATGCTCTGTAAGCCTTAATAAAAGCAAAACTATCTCTTGAGGTCAGAGAGGAGTCATGTGTGTATACATATATGTATGTGTACATATATGTATGTGTGTATAGTGCATGTACCTGTGTGTATGTGTGTACAAGTATACATATATGTATATACTGCATACTGAATATATGTGCATATATTCCCTTGGTATTGAGCAGTGTCTTGTAGCTAGTAAGTGTTAGAGAAATGAATGTATGGACCAGAAATATTTTTGAACGTATAACACCCTCTTTCAATGGAATTATAAAATGTAGACACTATTCCAATACATTAATCTCATTCTTAAGACAATCTAACAACTCATAGATTTCTAGATTTGGGACTTTGTACATCAATGAGTTCAAGACACTAGTTTTACAAAGGAGAAAACCACAGACCATGATGGTATAGCAGGAAGAACTTTGGATTTGGGGTATGAGTAACCAACTTTGAAAATGATATCCTGTCATTTACTAGCTTTGTGACCTTGAACAAATCACATAACAGTTTGGCCTCACTTTCCTTATCTATAAAATAAAGGAGATTTCTAAGTCCCTTCCAGCTTTAAATATATGATCCTAAGACTTGACTAAGGTCATATAAATAATACATAGTTGCGACACAAACTAAGTTCTTCCTAATTGTATTATAGTACTCTTTTCACTATGTCATTCTTCCTCTTTGAAAGCCCATGCCTGGCTCATAGGCTCAAACCTCGCAGGGCACTCAAAATATCTGCCTTCCACCTATTCATAAGGGGCACTTACATAGCACATGGATAAAGTGCCAGACCTGGAATCAGGAAGACTCATCTTCCCTGAGTTCAAATCCAGCCTCAACATTTCCTAGCTGTGTGACCCTGGATGAGTCACTTATTCCCAGTTGCCTCAGTTTCTTTATCTGTAAAATGAGCTGGAGAAGGGAATGACAAGCTACTCCAGTATCTTTGCCAAGAAAACCCCAAATGGGGTCATGAAGAATAAGACACAACTGAAAACAATTGAACAACAACAAAACCTAGGAATGCTGTTTCAATTAGAATATATATTCCAAACTCTATCCAGGCCTGTGTCTGAGCAGCAGATTCATCAATTCCAGACCTATGTACAGTTAAACAAAGTAGTGTGGCATAGAGAAAAGGGAAGGAGACTGAGAGATGACAGTACTAGGTCCAAGTCCTTTTTCAGAACTTTCGAGTCCAGTAAACTTGGACAAATTTAGTTTCCTCATCTGTAAAATGGAAATAACAATACTTGTACTATATACTTACCAAGGCTTATAAAGCTTAAAATACTAGATAAAGAAGGTAAATAAGGTCACTATAACATATTGGGTTTCTTTGTTCTTTATGTGAGTAAAGTTTATCAAACTTGGAATCAAAAAACTCCAGTTCTGTTTCTGAGTTTACCATGGACAGGCTAAGCGACCTTAGGCAAGTGAGTACTCCTGCTTCGGGGTCAGTTTCTCCCTAGAGAACACTGTACCTTGTTTTTGCTTGCTTTTGTATAAAACTGGAATAGTAATCATAGCTGCCCTTTCTTTAGTGCTTCAAGGTCCACAGAATACTTTTTTCATAACTCCCTGTGAATATTTTTGTCCCGTTACTAAGAGGCTTTCACTATAGTTAAAAAGCTAGTAAGGACTAGAATTATCGGGGCTATATCCCAGGAAACATATCCCTCACTTCATTGCTGTCCACCTGAGTTTTCCCAGCATCTACCTCTTAAAGTTCTTGTGAAGATTGAAAGAGAATATCTGTAAGATATTTTGCAAAGATTAAAGCACTTGAGTGCTTGCTATCAAAATCATCATCACTATAAAGGAAAGAGAGATCCAGAATTGGTGTTGGAGCAGGGTCTAGAACCTAGGTGTCTTAACTCCCAGTCCAGTCCTCTTTCTGCCAGGCTGGTGAATCAATTTTTTCAGAACATCTTCCTCTGGTCTCACATCTCAACACAAGCAACTGAGTTTGGAGAAGGGCCTTCCAGATCAGTCCTGGCCCTATGTTTACTCTTCTCCTATAGTTCCCACTAGAAAGAAAGTTTGAAAAGCCAAGGAGTACAAAGCTTCAAAAGAAAGAAAAGGTATACAAAATGGGGGAGACTGAGGTGTTCCCAGGACACTCTAGCCCAGAGGTGGGGAACCTCTGACCTCCAGGTCACATGGAGCCCTCTAGATCCTCGAGTGTGGCCCTCTGACTGAACCCAAATTTCACAGAACAGTGAGAGCTGCAAGGCTTGAAGTTTTCCACCCATGAACTAGTCCCTCAATAGGAGCTGAGGTGCTGGCTTCTCTCCCAGGTCTTATCCTGCTTTGTAATGAGAATTCTATAAACTGTTATCATGATTTTTATATTTCTAGATTTATATATTGGACTGATGTCAAACCTAGTACTTTTAACCATTACCCTGACCTCCATTTCAGAAGAATATTTGAACTAATCATTTCTCAGGACTGTGACAGAGAAAGTACTTTGTAACCTCTAAAGTGTTATAACAATATGAGTTACTGTCATTACTGGCTGTAAGACTTACTGAAGATAGTTAATAGCTTTTGAGCTGAGTTTGAAAAGATGGGCAAGGATTCAATACTTTCCTTCGGTCCTCTATGCTTTCCAGAGTGGGATAATGCATTGCTGCCCCAGGACCGGCATCATTTTTATACATGGCTCACTACAATTCAGCACAATGCTTCACAATTCCCCAGTGCTGATGGTTCTGGCACCTCCTTTATTGCCCAGCCCCTTTTCTCTAGACCAATCTCACCTGCTCCTAGGAGGATCTTTCAGAAGTATAGTGTGCTTACCCTCCCTCCTTCGATTCTGTGAAATCAATGGGAATGATTCAGCATCCAGTTCAAGGTATGGGCAACTCAAGGACTCTCTTCCTGACCACCAATAATCTCTGAACCAGATCTAATTCCAGAATCATTTGGTGATCTTTTATGTTCCCCATCATAGCAAAGATAGCCAAGGAGAGGACAAAAAAAAAGAGGGCAAAATAATGAAGAAAATTGAAAAGATATTTGAGATTAAGCACAATGTACTATACAAGGTCTGAAGAAAAATCATAGAAAGGGAAGGGAAGGGAAGGAAAAGGAAGGGAAAGGGAAAGAAAAGTAGAGAAAAGAAAAGAAAGGAAAGGAAAAGACGTTTTACATATGCCAGTCTCCCCCTTCCCTTTCAAAAACAAATAAAAAATTAAAAATACTCTGCTTTTTATCCTCAAATTTTTGACAATTACATTCCGTATTTACTTAAGGTGTAGGCAAGTTTGATAAAGGAACTCAAGAGCTTTGGTGTACCAGTGAAAATGACTTTAGAAGAATGAATGACCCTGTGGGACAGGATAAAACATACTGAATCAACACTGAAAATCCAGGATCTAGTCCAGATTTTACTACAAGATAACTGATTGAGTTTGGGTAATTCAATTCAGACAAGAATTTCTCCTCCCTGGGTCTCTGATTGCTCTTCTGTCAAGTTAAGGGGCTTGACTAGATGTTCCTCAAATAGTAGCAACTGTTGTCATTTGTATAGCACCTTAAAGTTGCAAAACCTTTTTAGATGAATGAATTTATTGGATCTTCCCAGCAAGCCTTAACATTTTCCAGATCTTTATCTTATAATCCTATTAAGTCCCTTCTTAGGGTGGCATTCTGAATGAAAACCCTATCTCAGGTAGATAGAG
>CM053769.1:361056110-361087829 GCA_028658325.1 Potorous gilbertii | reverse complement strand
TAGCACCCAAAAATCTAACATGTTTTCCTTGATGTTTAAAGATGTAGAGCATCCAGAAGAAGGACAGGGGCAATATCCCCTTGTCCTCTTTCCAAATATACAGAATCACAAAATGTTAGTGAACAAAGGGCCTTTAGAGACCATCTCGCAAAATTTGTTCATCTTACAGACAAGGAAACCAAGGTCCACAGAGAGAAAGAGATTTAGCCAAGGTTATACAAATACTGGCAGACCTTGGAATCAAATACAAGTGCACTGACTCCCAGATGTGCCCTCTTCCCTTTACATAAATCATAGATTTATACCCAGAAGGGACCTCAAAGGTTAGGTAATAGAATATACTCATGGAACAGATGAAGAAACTAAGGAGAGTTAAGTAATTGCCTAAGATCAGGCAAGTATTAAGTATTGGCCAGCACCCAAACCCGCTAATTTCAAATTCAGTGTTTTTTTCCATTTTTATAGTGCCACCTTTCATGAATCATTCTGATTCTCCCCAGGTTCTCTTTAAATCCATGACTTTCAACTAGTTACGTTTTTCTAAACTCCATATCTATTTAGAGCATATTCATTCTTCTGCATTCTTCTACCTCCCCTACATAAACATGTGGACTCTCCCAGTGTCAGACCAGCTCACTCTGCTGTGGAAACTGGAACTGAAACAAACCTTGCTGGAAAACTCTCTGCCAAATTCTTATTTGTGATTTTTTAAACAAAAACAGAGAGAGAGAGAGAGAGAGAGAGAGAGAGAGAGAGAGAGAATGGGGAAAAAAGAGAGGGAGACAGAGACAGAGAGCTATAGATTCAGAGATTCTGTGACAGAGAGATACAGAGACACAGAATTGTTTTATGGGTGGAGTTGCAATATGAGATGCCAGGGCTGTTAGAGTGGTTGAAGGCAGAAGGCCAAGCCAATGCTCACTCAGGGTGTGGGGGGAATCTTAGACTCCAGTATCACCACACCCCAGTGTGTCTCAGTGCTTAATTAATTGGTGTGCGGTGAAACTGAACTGGGCCACCTCTCTTTAAGCATGATCCCCTCCCCTCTTAGGAAGGGGAGTCTGATGAAGAAGTATACAATTGGGGTCGGGGGGGCTATGGAATAGGAGATGGGGTGGGGAGGACTGTTTTATACCAAGAGAGAGTCCCCCATCTACTGCCTCCTTCATCTCCCCTTTCAGTGTTGGGCCATAGCATAGAGTACTCCCAGAACCAACAGTCAGTTCCCACGGTACTAGGCCTCTCCCAGACAGACACAGCATTATTGTCACTAATAGGACTGGAATTTCTACCATTCGATGGGCATCCTCTCCTCCCTCCATTCCTTATGTGCTTATGTTCTATGCATTTGATACTACGTATTATGCAGAAGGGATTAGAATCATATATTTTGTGTCAGGAAGAGATCTTAGAACATAGAATGTCAGAACTGGAAAGGGTCTTATAATACAAAATGTCAATGCTGAAAAAGGTCTTAGAATACAGGCAATCGAATATCACCACATCCCTTATCAATCTTTCTTCTGGAGGCAACTTTCTTCTTCTTCCCCCAAGTAGTAGAAAACAAGATAAGCATATTCTTTGCTTCCTGTTACCACTTCTAGGCTATGATTCTACCACCATTCTCTAATCATCTTTCCCCTTTTGAAGTCCTTACAATTCATTTATATAACACCTCCTCATTTCTGTCACAGTCATCTACCATGCTCTAAGTCACTCTCTCAACTTTCTCAGAGACTGAGTGGATATTCCTGAATGACCATTCTCAATTTCTCATGGAATTCTTATCATTTAAATTTCACACCTCAATTGTTCTCAACATTTTTCTTTGTTGTTCAAATCCCATTCACCACCAACAAAAAAAATTGTGAATTCACCACATAGTCTAATATTTACTGGTGAACTTCCTTGGAACATCATTATAACCCCCCAAATGGTTCACACACCACTGCCCCATCTCATCCTCAAAGACTTCTGCATTCACACTCAAGAACCCAACAACACCTGACCACCAATTCCTCACTTCTGTCTTCTTCTGACCTCTTTTTCCACATCAATCACAAGTAGAACTATAAAACCTAAGAATACATAATCTCTAAGGAAAGTTACCCCCAAAATCAGTAAACTTGAAATTTAAGTCTTCAGCCACAGCCTGCTATACTTTTCCCTCTCCAAGCTTCCCTGTGGTTTCTCTTGACTCTCTACACAGTCTTAATTCTACTGTTTGCTATTTTGATCTTTTACTAGCTACTAACCTCTCTTAACTCTCAACTTTCCACTCTTCTCTACCTTTAAATCATTGTCTTTGAATAACTTCCTACAGCTTAATTTCTCTACTTCTATCTATTCCAGGGAGAGTAGAACATCAATGGACAAAAATCACCATATTGAACTAAATCCACCCACTACAAATTCATGGCCTGTAACTTCAGCTGGATTGTTTGATGAAGATTCTACCCTTATCAACTCTCCGGTCATATGACAGTCACACATTTCACTCTGGCTTGTACCCTCCAAAATGTAACATCTACTCTCGGGCTCATGGGTTCAAAAATCTAAAGATGAGAGGCATCTTAGAGGCTATCTAGTCCAATCCCCTCATGTTACAGATAAGAACAATGAGCCCCCAGAGAGTTTAAGTGATTTACCCAAGGTCAGATAGGTAGTATCAGAGAAAGATTGAAACTCAGGTCCTCTGGCTCTAGAACAATACTCTTTCTATGCTACCATGTTATCCCAGGGTCATATCTTATTGCCTTAATCTAGCTCCATATCCAACCACGCTTCTTCATCCTAGCCATGTTCTATTTTACCATGAGCACTCTTCCCCAAACTCCTCTACCTACTTCTTGCTTTAGAAGCTGCAATACAATCAATATTATAATTGCCTCTATAAAAGAATCATCAATTCAATGCACTATTATTCCCCTATCATCTCTGTTACTTCCTGTAAAAAACACCCTTCCTTGGTTACCATTCCCCTATATATGCTATTTCTCCTTATTAGAATTAAGTTCCTTGAAATAATGATGGTGTCATTTTTTTTGTATTCCAAACATTTAGCACAAAGCCAAGCACATAAAAAGAAGCTTAAAAATGATTTTTTATTCAATTATACATTAATTCTTCCAAATTGTCTTTTCTAAACCTGTTCCTCTCTACCTTTATCTACAGTCACAGTTCCACATACAGCAGACCAGGTCATCTTAATGGCCTCTTATTTCACCGTATGAATCAGGAGCTAAATAATACGAGTTCCTCAATTCCTTAAATGTCTCGCCAGCATCATTCATGCTTGTCTTGCCTTAGTTACAGACTAAGCAATATCTTTAATCCTAAGACAAAACCCTCTAACCTGATGACTCCCCCTCTTGCCTCCCTCAAGTCTTTGCTCTACCTGACAACCATCCCCTGTCATGAATCTTCTTTTTTTCCTACTATCTCAGCTCCTTCTCATCTGCATACAAGTATTCCCAGATCTATCCTATCCAGCTACTATCCTTTCTCTCTCTCTCTCTTCTCATATACTACTAAATTTCTTGTGTGTATGTGTTGGGGTGGGGGGAGAATGACTATATAAAAACAACAAAAGAAGAATAATCAATATTGTCAGAGTGGTAGAAAGAAGGGTATACTAACATATTGCTGGTAGAGCTGTGGAGTGGTCCAACCATTCAGAAAAACAATTTAGAATTATCCAAAGAAAGTGATTGAAATGCCTCAATTCTTTGAATTAGAGATCCCACTATACATCCTATTATTAATATTACATTAACCCATACATATCCTCAAGGAGGTCAAGGAAAAAGGAGATGCCACAAATACACCAAAATACTTGTAGAATCTCTCTTTGTAGTAGTAAAGAACCAGAACTAAGGAGCTATCCATAAATGAGGGAATGATTTAACAAATGGTGGCACATGAATACAATGGAATATTACTATATGTACTATAAAGAATGATGAATATGATGACTATTAGGATGTATGGAAAGATTTACATAAACAAAAGCAAAGTAGAGTAAGCAGAACCTGAAAAACATCCAATATAATAACTCTAATGATAAGTTGAAAAAAAAATAAACTGAATGTTGACAAATTGTAATGACCACGCTTGGCCCCAAAGAAGAGATATGTGCAGGTACCTAATTCCCTTCTTTTCAGAGGTTGGAGACTTCAGGTATGGAATACTATACATAAAAGCAAGTTGCATACATATGCAAATATATGTATATAATTTGTATGTCTAAAATTTGTATACATACACACATATACACATATACCATTTGTTTTTATACTTTGTAAACTTGTATATTTATGTTTGTATTCATATATACATATATTGTTGTTGAGCCATTTCAGTCATTTTCAACCTTTTGTGACTGTATTTGGGGTTTTCTTGGCAAAAATATTGGAGTGGTTTGATTTTCCTTTTCCAGTTCATTTTACAGGTAAGGTAGCTGAGGCAAGCAGAATTAAGCAACTTGCCCAGGGCCACATAGCTAGTAAGTGTTTGAGGTTGGATTTGGACTCAGGTCTTCCTGACTCCAGGCTCACCATGCTATCTGCTCATTATGCCACCTAGTTGACCCAATTTATGTGTATATACACAACTTATATTCAATTTAATCTTTAATTAATTGATTTCTATATGTATCTATGTATTTGTATAAAATATGTGTATTGAAGAAATTACTTATGCTCATTATCTCTACTTTCCCAACAACTCTCTTCAACCCTTTCCAGTTTGACTTCTGTTTCAACTACATGTCTTTATCAGGGTTACCAATGACTTTTGAATCACCATCTCTGATCTTTTTGCTGTCTTCATAATAATAGGTTTTCTGTAGCTTTGACATTGTCCAACATTCTCTTCTAGTTCTAATCTTTCCTCCTTTGGATTCAGACACAACATAATGTGCTCTTAATTTTCTTACATATATAACTATTCTTCCTTTCTCTAATTTGATAACTCTTCGTTGTCTTCCATTGTTTGGTCCTCTTACTTTCTCTATGTGGGCTTAGAATATGGGTGGGGTGTACTTCTACATCCATAAGATCAATTAGAATTCCTAAAAGAAATGATGTAAAAATTAAAAATAAGCTATAAAATATAAATGAAATAAGAGCAATAGAGAAAAGAACTGGAAAAGAAAACTCATTTATGGAATAGAGATTTGGATAGACAATTAACAGGTTGGAAAAAGAGGTTAAAAAAAATGACCCAAGTAATAAACTCACTAACAATTAGGATGGTCCAAACAGATATTAATGAAACACTAATAAAAGCTAAAATAAAGTCAAGGAATTTTTTTAAAGAAGAAAAAGATTCTTGATGCAAAATGCCATCTACATGCAGAGAAAGAACTATGGAATCAGAATGCAGAATGAAGCAGACTATTTTTTTATGTCATATTTTGTTTTTTTCATGATTTCTCCCATTCATTTCAATTTTTTTATACAACATGACTAATGTGAAAATGTGTTTAATAAGAATGTATGTGTAGAACTCACAGAAGATTTCATGCCACCTTGGGGAGGGAGCGGGGAATAAGGGGAAGAAAATTTAAAACTTATGGAAATGATTGTTGAAAACTGAAAACCAATAAATTACTTTTAAAAAGAATTCTTTTTAAGGACTGTAAAAACTCATGTATAGACAGCTTGCAATTTGTCCAGATTGAAAGTTAGTAGCTTTGTATGTAATATAAAAATTAAAAGTTCAAAAAGATGTCTTAAAAAAAAAAAGAAAGACCTGACCTCCTGGGATGGTGGTCTGACCTGATTGAAATGAAGATACCTCAGGGCAGATATCACCAATCAACACACAATAAGCCCTGGGGGCAGCTGGGTTGGTGACAGCATCAGTTTCCTGAACTTTCACCTCATTAAGAGTATGGAGGTCAGATGACTAATCAGAGGAAAATTGCAGAACCAGGAAAAATTTATACACAGCAACTACAGTGTGCGAGGATTTTTTGTGGTAGACTTAGAACTTCATTGCAATACAAGGACATTCCCAATGGTCTCTTAAGGCAAAATGCCTTCCACATCCAGATAAAAAACTATGGAATTTGATCACAGAGTGTAGGATATTATTTTCTTTTGTATTAGTGTTTGGTTTGTTTTATGATTTCTCCCATTCATTTTAATTCTTCAATGCAACATGACTAAAGTGAAAATCTATTTAATAGGAATGTATGTGTAGAACCTACATAAAATTGTATGATCTCTCAGGAAGGAAGGAAGGAGGGAGGAAGGAAGGAGAAGTAAGGAGGGGAAAAAGAATACATTATATGAAATTGATTGTAGAACACTGAAAACAAATAAAACAATAAAAACAAAAAACAAAAAGAAAGAAAAACAACTGACCTAGACAGAACAGGTTGAGGAGAGAAAATATAAGAATTATTGGTCTACCTGAAAATCATAATTTAAAAAAGAATCTACACACTATATTTCAAGAAATCATTGATGAAAATCATCCTGAAATTTTAGAGCCAAAAGTCAAAATAAAAATTGAAAAAATTTACTGATAACCATGTTAAAGAGATCCCAAGATAAAAACTCACAGGAATATTATAGCTAAGTTTCAAAGTTCATAAGTCAAGGAGAAAATACTATCAGCATCTGTGTTCATTCTTCATTTTCAAAGAAGATCATAATATCAGAGAAATGATAACATGACTAGCCACTTGACTTTGTTTTGAGTGAAGGAGGGATGTGCAAGGTCACCAGTCTCACTTTCCCCTCCTGAGCCATCTAGATCTAATGACCAGATATTCATCAGGATGACTAGAGAAGGCCCAGGATGCAGGGGAGACCTTGGCTTATTCACTTACTTACTTAGAGTGAGGTAAAGCCCATTCAGTGAATAGGCCTCTTTAAGAAGTAATCATGGAATGTCCCCTTTAATGAGAAAAAGAAGAAAAAATTAAGTAACCAAGAGAGATTTATACCAGGAATGCAGAGGTGACTTCACTCCCATAAGGAAAATTATTAACAAAATTGATTATATCAATAATAAAAGTTCTAAAAAGCATATCATTATATCAATAGATGTAGTAGAAGTTTTTAACAAAGTACAATGCTCATTCCTTTTAAAAAACACTTGAATGCATAGATATAAGTATATTTTTCCTTAAAATGACAAGAAGCATCTACCTAAAACCATCAGCAAACATTGTTTGTAATAGGGACAAGTTAGAAGTCTTACCAGTAAGAGTAGGAGTGAAAAAGGGAAGCCTATTATCACCAATATTATTCAATATTATATTAAAAATATTTACAATCACAATGAGAGAAGAAAAAGAAAATGAGGGCATCAGAATGGGCAATGAGGTAATAAAACTTGTCCTTATTGCACATGATACGATGGTTTACTTGGAAAATCATAGAGATTTGACTAAAAAGCTAATGAAACAATTAATTATTCTAGCAAAGTAGTAGAATATAAAATAAACTCATATAAATCATCAGCATTTCTCACATAGAACCCTGCAAGGAAAGATAATAAAAGATCCCCCATTTAAAATAACCCTAGACAGCATAAAATACCTGGGAGTATATCTGCCAAGACAGACCCAGAAACTACATGAATGTAATTAGAAAACACCTCTTCTACAAATGAAGAAAGATTTCAATAGCTGGTGAAATACTAATTGTTCATGGGTGGGCAGAGTCAATATCAAAAAAATAAGAATTCTATACAAGTCATTCACCAATTGATAAACGGTCAAAGGATATGGACAAGAAGTGTTCAGACGAAGAAGTTAAAGCTAAATAGAGTCATATAAAAAGCTCTAAATCATTACCGATTAGAGAAACTCAAAGTTAAACATCCCTGAGGTATCAACTCATACCTATGAGATCAGGTAAATATGACAGAAAAGGAAAATGATAAATGTTGCATAAAATGTGGGAAAATTGGAATATTAATGCATTGTTGGTGGAGTTGTGAACTGATCCAACCATTCTGGAGAGCAATTGGGAACTATGACCAAAAGCCTATAAAACTATGTACAACCCTTTTTCCTAGCAATGCCATTACTACGTCCGTATCCCACAGACATCATAAGAAAGGGGAAAGGACAGACACATACAAAAATATTTATAGCAGTTGTTTTTGTGGTGGCAAAGAATTAAAATTGAGGGAACATCCATCAATTGAGGAGTGCCTAAGCAGGTTGCAGTATATGAATATAATGAACGTAATAAATTTCTTATACTATAAGAAATGGGCAGGTGGATTTCAGAAAATCCTGGAAAAATTTGAATGAACAGATGCTGAGTGAAGTAATCAGGAACAGGAGAATATTGTACACAGTAACCATAGCATCGTGTCATGATCAGCTATGATAGACTTAGCTCTTCTTGGCAATACAATAATCTAAGATAATTGAAAAAGATTCATGATGGAAAATACTATCCACATTCAGAGAAAGAACTGATGGAGTCTCAATGCAGATCAAAACACACTATTTTCCACTTTGTTTTGTTTTGTTTTGTTTTTTACAAGGTTTTCCCCCTTGTGTTCTGTTTTTTCTTTCACAAGATGACTAATGGGGAAAGATGTTAAGGCGGGTGGCACATGTATAACCTATATCAAATTGCTTGCCATCTTGAGAAGGAGGGAAGGAGGAGGGAAAGGAGATGGATAAAAAATTTGAAACCCAAAAATCTTACAAAAATGAATCTTCAAAACTATCTGTACATGTAATTGGAAAAATGAAATACTATTGTATAAAAAATGACAATCCTACCTAAAGTTATCTATTTACTCAATGCCATTCGAATTAGATTACCAAAAAAATTTTTACTGAGCTAGAGAAAATAACAATAAAATTTATTTGGAAAAAATCAAGAATATCAAGGGAATTAACAAAAAAATGTAAAGGAAAGAAGTTTACCAATACCAGATCTTAAAATGTATTACAAGGTGGTAATTATTAAAATTATTTAGTAGTGTCTAAGAAATGATAAAGTGAATCAGTAGAATAGAGTAGATATATTATACACAGTAGTAAATGATTATAGTAACTTTGTGTTTATAAATGTAAAGTTTTAAGCTTATGGAATAAGAATTCACAATTTGGTACAAAAGAATTGTTGAGAAAACTGAAATACAGAAGGATAAAAATTGGTATCTCACATCATTTACCAAGAAAGGTCAAAATGGATATATAAACTAGCCATAAAGAGACATACAAATAAATTAGAAGAATATGGAACATATTACCTATCAGACTTTTGTACAGAATAAGGATTTATGAATAAATAAGACATAGAGATCATTGTGAGATGTAAAATGATTAATTTTGATTAAATTAAATTTTAAAGGTTTTGTATAAATAAAACCAATGCACCCAAGATTAGAAGGAAAGCAAAAAAATTGAGAAAAATATTAGTTTCTCAGATAAAACTCTCTTATCTCAAACATGTAGAGAACTTTTTTTTCAAATTTATAAGGATATGAGTCATTTCCCAGCTGATAGTCAAAGGATATGAACAGACAGTATGACAGTATGGGGGGAAGAAATCAAAGCTATATATCTGTATCTACACAAATATAGATATATATGATCAAGCAATGTAGTTCAAGCTGGCTCCAAAGCAATATTAATATTAATGAATACTGCCTTGAAATATCTGTCTGAAAGATTCTCATGTAGAAGAGTGATCAAGCTTCTGTGTGGTCCTCAAGGGAGCTATGATTGAAAGCTCCAAAGTAGTAAATTTCAGCTCAAAAAATGTATGAAAAAACATTTATGTGCCTAGTATTCTCCTAAGTGCAAGTGGTACAAATTCAGGCAAATAAGGATACCTCTGCCCTTAAGGAGTGTATAAACACCACCTTAAAGGCAACAAGGTGGTGCTTTTGGAAAGAGTGTCAGCAGGGAGTCAGGAAGATCTGTGTTCAAATCAGACCTCAGATACTTACTAGCTATGTGACTGAACACTTAACCCCATTTGCCTCAATTTTCTCATATGGAAAATGAGCTGGAGAAGGAAATAGCAAACTACTGCAGTACCTTTGCTAAGAAAAGACCAAATGAGGTCACAAAGAGTTGAAAACAACTGAACAATGACTAAAACACATAAAGGAAAGTAAGAAAAGAACAGGGAGTAGAGTATACATGTAGCAGCATGGTTTGGAAGTATATGAAGGTTTGATTCTGGGCAAAATAAGGCAAAATTTACCTATCAGAGTGAAGTTCTGATGGGAGAGTGATGAAAAGCTTGGCTGGAGCATAGACAATATAGCTTGGAAGTGGTGAAGAATGGAGCTTCATTGAACTTCATTATGGAGTTATCCAAAAGGTAGAACAAGTGGTCCAACCTCCTCATTTTACAGATGAGTTAAGGGAGACCTAAAGAGGTTAAATGATTTGCTTTGATTTGAACCCTGGTCGTCTGACTCAAATTTCAGGACTCATTCTACTGCACCACATTTCAATATAATATATATTATGTTTCACAAAATGTACAACTTTGACTACATGCTCAGATACATTTTATAGCTTCCCATTTGTTATAGTGTTAAAACAGCAGTTCTTCAATATATCATTCAAGTCCCTCAGAAATCTGGCCCCAATTTACTTTTCTGGGCTTATCATCCATTACCCTTCTTTCACTACTGGAAAGCTGAACTACTAATCATTTCCCAGTCTTATTCTACTTTTATAGGTACTCTAGTGAATCAAAATTGCTCTTTCCCCAATCTCTGTATTTCTATTTGATTAAATACTTACTTCCTTTTAGGGGCAATTTAGGTGAGTTCTCTTTCATAAATACTATCCTGATTCCCTGATCCATTCCACCTCCATGGATAAAATTTCAAAGGCAACTCTAACCTTTTGTATAAATGTCATCATTTTTTCCCAAACGTTACAGGATTTATAGAATCACAAGTCTTAGAGTTGGAAGGAACATTGTTGCTGCTGTTCAGTTGTTTTTCAGTCATGTCCAACTCTTTGTGACCTGATTTGGGGTTTTATTGACAAAAATACTGTAATGGTTTGCCATTTTCTTTTTGCGTTCATAATACAGATGAGGAAACAGAGGCAAATGAGATTAAGTGACTTGACCAGGGTCACAAGTTAGTAAATGTCTGAGGCCAGATTTGAATTCAGAAAGATGAGTCCTCCTGACTCTAGAGACAGATAGAAATCCACTGCGTAACCAAGATAATCTGTAGAAACATTTGAAACAATCTAATCCAATTCCTCTATTTTGTTAACATGAAGATTTTATCTTCAGAGTTGGAATGACTTGCTCAAGGTCATGTAGGTAGTAAGTCGAAGAACCAAGAATGGTATCTAGGTTCTTTGATTTGAAATATAGTCTACTTATCACAATACCACATGATCTTTGTATATCTTACTAAAATAAAATGTACACTCTGTAATCACAGGAGCTTTGTCATTTTTAAAAATCTCCATACCATCAGAATCTGACATGATACCTTTCTTAGAGAAGATATTTGTTAACCTTTGGTACTAAATCATCTCCATTTTATAGATTTACAAATTTTCATAAAATAAAGTGACTTAACCAAGGTCACAGGTTTAGTAAGTTAGAGGGTAAAGACTAAAAACCTAGGTATCTGGAATTCAAACCTAGAATTCTATTACCTAAGAATTCCCTTACTCTTCTTTATTAGTCCTCAATACCATAAAATTATGAATTATTTAACAGGAAGAATAACTTGAATCTTTATATTACCCATGACAATTCACATACATCTCTTAAATCCATTTGTTTGCATGCTAATACTTTAAGACATCCACATTTTCTCCACTGACAAAAATAATGCCAGCCCATCCACAAACCTTAACAGATAGTCTCCATTGCTATGGCTACAGATAGATAGATAGACAGACAGACAGACAGACAGATAGATAGATAATCTAAATTGTGTATAACAGAGAAAGTCTTCTACCAGCCATCATCCTGAAAGCATTTCTAAATCAGTATGAACTACCATAGTTTGTGTTCTGGTGACACAGACTTCAAAAATCCAACTTTACCTTCTTGCCACAATGTACTTGTAAGAACAAATAGGCAGTGAGGTGTTTAAAGGATAAAAATTAACAAAATTGTAATACTAGGGAAATGAATCAATTTGTTCATATGTAAAATGCACATAAACAGTGAATACCCATAACCTTCTTTACATACAGTGCCAGAGACACTTTCATCATATACAGTTCTGATCACAGCCCACCCCATTTCAAGAATCTTCAACGTCTCTCTTAGGTAATTTTGTAAAACTAATATTCCATCTGATGTATTTCTGGTTTGTCCCAGGTTTCAAACCACACCCTCCCCAGAATAAAAATTGTAGGACTAAGATTTTATCACTGGAAGAAGCTAGGAGGTTATTTATCAACCTTCCTTTCATGCAGGTTCCCAACCTTATTGTCATCCTTGGCTCTTCCCTCTCAGTTACTGCATCTAAAAATTTACCAAGTCTTAGGGACTGACTCTCCACCTTTCTTACATTTGGCACATTCTCTTTTTTCACATAACCTCTTCTCTAGTTCAAGCCCTCGTCACCTCTTGCCTGAAGTATTGCAATAGCCTCATAATTGGCCTCTCTGCCTCCAATCTTTCCTTCTCCAATTCAGCCCTCATACAGCTGCCAAATTGCTCTTCCTAAAACATAACACTGACTACATTATTTTTTTTACTGAAAAATTTTCTATACTTCTCTTTTGACTCTAAGAAGGCAGTGCTATAGTGCAAAGAGAGCTGGATTTGGATTTTGAACTGAGTTTGAACTGACCTACTTTCTATCTTTGTATCCTTGGGCAAATCTCTGTCTCAATTTCTCCACCTGTAAAATAAGGAGATTGAACTAGCAGACCCCAAAGTTCCATTCCAGATCTAAGTTAATGTTCATGTCATCCTTAAATACAAAATTCTTAGCCTAACATTTAAAACTCTCCACAATCTGGTCCCCATCAATTTTCCACTTCCATTTCATGCTAGTCACCTCACACATCCCCCATACCAGTCAGACTGATCTACTGTTCTCTGAGCACGGAATTCCATCTCCCATCTCTACCTTTGTACAAATGTCCCATCCCCATATCTAGAAAAGTCTTCATCTTCATCTCTACCCATCAGAATTTCCTCGGGACAGGGACTCTTTTGCCCCTCTTATACCACCAGAGCTTAGCATAGTGTCTGGCACACAATAGGCACTCAATCAATGCTTATCAAGCGACTGTAGTTTCCTTAAGCAGAGTTTAGGTCTCTCCAAAATTCCATGAGGACTCTTCTGGTCTTTCCAGTCATTAGCTACCTTTCCCTCTTAATATCATTTATTGTTACTTTGTAGACTGATAAATACTAGATATGGCTATATAGAGAGATATATAGATATTGGCATGGATACACATATTTTATATTTCTTTACTTGAGTATATATTGTGGCTCTCCCAACCTATTCCCTAGCCTTAAAGCAGAATCTACCTGAGGACAGGGACGACTTCTTTTTTGTTTTGGTATCATCAGTACCTAGCACTGTGCCTTGTACATCTTAGACACTTAATGTTTGAAAGAACTGAATTAAATATAATCCAGCCTCCTCACTTTTCTGAGGCACAATGGGGTTGAATGAGTTGACCAAAGTCCCATAAATAAAAGAGAAACTATGGATAAACTAAATCTCAGAGTGTGAAAGTTAACTGCTGAAGTTCACATAGCTACTTCAAAGCAAGTCTTCAGTTAGAATCAATGCTTTTGATTCATAGCTCAGAGCTATTTCTGAAAATTCTCATTCTGTTTCCTCACATTCAATTTCTTTCCCTCGATGTCTAACTTCCAAGATTCTGACAGGACAGTTTCCCAGTTTTCAGTTTCTTAGGCCCCATCTGATATGAGTCAAATCTAAGAAACATCAATGGTGACTGTTATGGACAAGACATCTTGCAAACTAGATGTCTGCAAAAAGGAAGATTTTAGGGAGCATTTTTCAAGCTGTCAATCCATGAAGAATAGTTATGCAGTAACTATATTAATGGCATCTAGGCTAATGAATAGTGTGCAGGACTTAGAGTCCCATTGACTATTATGGCCATGACTAGTGATTTAACCTCTCTTAGATTCCACTTCTTCATCTATAAAATGGAAGCAATAAATCCATTACATCTGACTAATAGGATAGTAATGAAGCTGAAATGAGATAGTTCTCATAAAGCACTTTGCAAACCTCAAAATACTATATGTGTCAGTAATTATTAATTGAAGATAAGAAAATAGAAATACAAACATCAGAGGGAAAATACTTTGATCCTCAGGAGAATGAGACACCATGGAGAAGGACAAGTGAAATTATATTATTCTAGTGAAAAAAGCAAGAGACTGAGAATTATGAACCATAAGTTTGTCATTAATTCACTGAGTGACCTTGGATAAATCACTTTTTTCTCTCTGGGATTCACTTACATCTGCTATATGTAGGGGTTTGACCTCTTAGTTCCCTCCAAACTTTAACATTCTACATTCTATAATTCTATGTCATTTGACTCTACCATTCTGTGTTCTAAAGAATCTTCTCCTTCCTATTCTGTATTGTGGGGCCCTTGAGATCTCTGTCATCTATTGTATGTTGTAGGGTCTCTTCTAACTTACTATGCTTTCAAAGCCCTTTGCAGCTCTGTCATCCTAGATCTCCCTTCCAGCTCTCACATTTTATGAATTGATAAGTTGATCATTGCAGGACCTGCCAAGACCAAGCAATGTGAAAATACAGAGGTAGAGTAAATCTTCAAAACAGGTAAGAGTCCTATCTTTGTCAATAAGTTCTGAACTATGACCCAGGTGAGTAACACCTCTCACTCAAGCAAGAAGAATTCTGGAGGTGGGAGGGTCTACAACACCGTGAGCTCAGCCTGAGGGGAGGAAAAAAACACTTTCTGCTTCTTTAATTACGCAATTCTATTATAAAATGTCATTTGCCTAGACTTGTCATGTAAACTCTCTCATTGTCTTACATGAAGTTGTAGGTCCTGGCTTTGTTGTCATCCCATAGCAACAGATATAGGTCAAAATTCTTACACTTTAATTCTAACAAATTGTGGTGGAACATGCACACAAAACTCAGTGCTCAGAAGGCTCTTAGAGTTAAACATATCATTCTTAGGAATGAGATAAATAAGACCCAGATATTGATAAAACAGTAGAAAAATGTTGTCAATACAAACAGACTTTGAAGTTCCTTATACCAGATCAAGCGGGAGCTAGAAGCTCTAATAAGACTTTATCAGAGATACAATGATGGGAAAAAATATTATATATTTAATTATTATAATATCATGGAAGCTTGGAGTTATAAGCACTTCTAGAACATAAAATGGTAAGCCAAAGAACATTAACTGTCAGATCGTCAAAGGGCCTTAAAACCTAGAGTCAAAAAATGGAAAGGACTTTAAAACATAGGGTGTTAGAAATCCTAATATTCTTAGAGGGTAAAACATCAGAATATGAAACATAGACTCTCTGAGCTAGAAGGGACTTCAGAATGTAGAAAATAGAATATCAGATCTGGAAAGAATCTTAGAAGATAGGAACAAAGCAACATCAAGCTGAAAGGGGACTTAGGAAAGAAAATATAAAATCTAAACTATGGAAGAAGGTAAAGCATGGAATTTCAAAGACAAAAGAAGGCTTTGGAACATAATGCTAGATCAACTGCTCCTAAAACAGAAAGGATTAGAACCTAGGGTGTTATAACTAGAGGAATCCTCAGAATACATGTGATCTGGAAAGGATCTTAGAATGTGAGCTGAGGAGGACCTTAGAATACAGAACAAAGAATACCTGGGATGAAAAGTACCTTACAGCATGAAACAGAGAATATTAGAGTTGAAAAAGTACTTTTGAAGACAAAACAGAGAATGTCAAAAATGTAAGGGTCTTTAAACATAAAATAATTGCTCTTCAAGGACCCTTGGAACACAGAATGTTAGAAGAGAGAACATCAGAAATCAGTAGCACCTCAGGATATTGAAACACAGAATGCAAGTGCCAGAAAGAAGCATCTGAGAACATAGAATGTCCCCTTAAAGGGATCTTAAGAATTATCTACTCCAACATCCTCAATTTATAAATATAGAAATTGAGACCCTGAGAAGGGAAAGGACTTGGTTTAAGTCTCAAAGTTAGTGGCAGAGACAGAACGAGAACCCATATCTCTTTGCTCCAAGTTCAAGCCTATTTCTATCCCTTTAAGCACCTTCCAAGATTTCTAGAGCTATCATACATATACATTTACAGCAGTGTCTCTCTATGTTTCCACATATTAGACTCCCACCTACAATACTCTTAAATCAAGATAACAGAAAAACTAATTCATAAAGTCTCTTTCTCCTAAATATCTCACGTTCTATTTCCTGGCATTCCACTGTTGTAATTGGTCACCACTTTGGATGACCTTGTTTTTCTTTAACACTTAATGCACCAAACGAAGGCAGCTAAACCATAATAGCAAAAGCGCTGGTTTTGGAATCAAATGACTTTCCTTTCAATCCCAGCTCTGCTACTTTGCAACATTAGGGAAGTCATTTAAACTCTATGGGCTTCAGTTTCTTAATCTATAATATTAGGGTGTTGGACTAGGTCACCTTGAAGGTGCCTTCTATCCCTAAGTCCTCTGATTCCTATGAGCTTAGTCAAGAATATGATATATACTGGTGTGTAAATGACTGAACTGGGAAGAGATTCTATATCAACTGACCTCCAAACTGGTGCTCTCAGAATTAGGCCATAGTCCTTAATCCATCATAGGATAAGCGAGGACATCAAGAAACAATTCTAGCTTTAGCAAGCACAGATCACACCACCCTAGAGATCTTTCTAAAAACCGAGGCTAAAGAGGGATGTGACACATGCATCCCAGTTAGTTGATGGGAAGGAGGAGGGGTTGCATTAGTATGAAAAGTTTTAAAGGAGGGGTAATTTAGGACAACCAGCATTTATTAAAAGCTTACTATATGTCAGGTGGGGCAGCTAGGAGGTGCAGTAGATAGCTAGGTGCCCCAGACGTAGACTCAAGAAAATCTAAGTTCAAATCTGGCCTCAGACATTTACTGAATATATGACCTTAGGTAAGTCACTTAGTACTTATTTGTCTTGGTTTCTCATCTGTAAAATGGGGACACCCAGGAAAGGAAATGATGTGATATTCCAACATCTTTGCCAAGAAAGCTCCATGGACAGAAGTCCATGGGGTCATGTAGAATGTGACAAACTAAAGGACTGAACAATATGTCAGAAACTGTGTTAAGCGCTGGGTTATAAACAAAAGAAGAAAAGGATAGTCTATGTCGTCAAGGAGCTTACATTGTTATGGAGGAAGATAATACATGAAAGGGAATTGAAAAGTGAAAGAGGAGAACAGGAAAGAGAATGAAGTTTGACCATGCAAAGCCCTTCTCCAAAATCCAAGACACCAAGGTGAAATTAATCAATGGAAGAAGATGGGGCATGATTCAGTGTGAAAAGGCTGCAGGAAAACATGGATATTTCTGGATGAGGAGTCCTCAGACTTTAAGGGAAGTTTTAGAATGAGACACCAGCTGAGGCATGGTGTCCAAGTCTGGAAAGGCAGAGTCAGAAGTAGAGCCAAGAAGGAAAGATACCTTATCTTGCTATCAACTGTGAATTTCCTTCTGTAGTAAGAAGTGTGTGAGGGGTGTCACTGGGGAGTGGGGAGCTTAAGCTGTAGCATGGAGGAGAGGGTAGAAGCAGCATTTAGCCTAGCACAAGCATTTAGCCTAGCACAGGGAGCAGGGCAATATTCAGGCTCCAGCAGGGTCGTTGCTTACAACAATAACTGTCTGGGCATCCAGGGGCAGCCCTCAGATCCATCCCAGAAGTACTAGATCAGCACAGAGGGCCAGCACTCTCACCTCAGCACAGGAGGGTAGCACTCAAGCCTCAGCTGTGACTAAGCTTTGGCATAGGTAGATATCTGCAGTAGGCCTTGGACCAGAAGAAGGGACCATTCTAGACTCTGTGTTCTAACACGGAAGATAATTTGGTCCTGGCACAGAAGGGCATTTCTTGGTCCTACTCATGCCAGTCAAGTGGGCAGTGGGAGGAGGGCCACCAATGGAAGACAGAGTGGGGCCCCCAGTCATATGAATCAGGTGCACAAGTAGCACAGTGGGTAGCATCATGGGCCCCAGCAATCAATGGTACAAGCTCTGGTGTCAGCAGAATGGGTAGCCATGTGGGATCTCAAGTGGTCCCTGGCATGGAAAGAGGCAAAGAAAGGCCCTGGATAGGCCTTTCCTTAATGTAATCTGGAAAATTCATCAGAATCCTTCCCATTCCTACTAGTACAGTACCCAGTGATTCCTGGACAACTCCTTCCAAGAAGTGAATTCCCTCCTCATCTCTGTCCTGCTTCCCTGATTTCCTTCAAGTTTCAGGTAAAATTCTACCTTATAAAAGAAGCTATTCTTGATCTCCCTTCATGTTAGCGCCTTCCCCATATTGATTATCTTAATTATCTAGTATACATCTTATTTGTACATAGTTGTTCACATGTTTTCTCCCTCCATTAGATTGTGAACCTAAGAGCAGGAACTTTCACCTTTTACTTCCAACTCTTCATGACCCCATTTAGGGTTTTGTTGGCAAAAATATTGACTAAAGTGGATTGTCATCTCCTCCAGTTTATTTTACAGATGAAGAAATTGAGATAAATAGGATTAAGTGACTTGCCCAGGGCCATACAGCTATTAAGTGTCTGAGACCAGATTTGAACTCAAGTCTTCCTGACTCTAACACTTAGCACAGTGCCTAACATATAACAGGCACTTAATAAATGTTCATTAACTCAAGGGAGAACTTGGATAACCATGAAGAAGCCATGGTATTGGAAGGTGGCTTGATTCTTGGCAACAAGGGAAAGAACTATCTACAGAGCATCTGTTAAAAAAAAAAAGGAGGATGGGAAATTCCTCAACAGAGATTTCTAAAGGGAAGAAGATTTTTAATCCTCCTCTTCCCCTCCTCAATACAGGAGAAGTCCTAGTTTCTCACATCCTTAGGAATAGCATAGACATTGTGGAAAGTAATCTTCCCAGTAAGGACTGGAATGTGAAAAAAGCAGTATCTGCCATGTAGGCTGTTATTTTTCCTTAAAAGTTATTGAAACTTTAAGTTTCTTAAGACTTAGTTGGTTTACAGGAGTAAGGTTCAGGTTGTCTGTGCAGTTTCTTAGTGCCTTTAGGACAAAAGGCATCCTAGAAGGAGACAGAGGTAGCTTCTCCCTCAAGCATGGGACCAGCAGACCAGCACAACCAATGCAAAAGCAGGGAAGTTTTTGTTTGGCTTGTTTGTTTGTTTTCCAACTGAATCAACGGGGTATTCCTGTTAAATATCCTTTCTATGCCATAGCTAAGTAAACTTCATTCTTGCTAACTGTTGGAGGGTCGACAAGTGTCTTATTTTGATCTATTTCCAGACCTGAAGAAATAGACCAGTCCGAATGAGACCCAGCTACTGTAACTTCAAAATAAGGCTCCATGTCCTACAAATAGAGTTGTCTGATAATGATTTTGACTGCCTTATGAGGCATCAAACCCTTAATCATTAGCAGTGTTCAAGCACAGTCTAAATGACACCTTTCCTCTTCCCCTCAAGGATTCTGTAGTAGACCTTTCTGTTTAGAGGAGTTAGAGTCTGACACAGTTCACTACACATAGTTTCCATTTAATAAATCAATAATTCAATTTCATTAACTCCATTTAGACAAATTGCCTTGGCCATGCTCTGACACATGGTTAATAAGTGGAAGAGAAAGGACAAAAATGCAGGATTTTTATGCCCCTCAAAATGCCTTCTGTGCACAGAATTTAGGACAGTACCTGAATCATTTTGTTGTTATCATGTCCAACTCTTCATGACCTCATTTAGGGTTTTGTGGGCAAAGATATTGACTGAAGTTGCTTGCCATGTCCTTCTCCAGTTCATTTTACAGATGAGGAAACTGAGACAAACAGGATTAAGTGACTTGCCCAGGGTTGGTCACACAGCTATTAAGTGTCTGAGGTCAGATTTGAACTCAGGTCCTCCTGACTCTAGGCCCTGCAATATATCTACTGGACCACCTAACTGCCCTTCCTGACTAATAGTAGGCATTTAGTAAAAGGTTATTGATGGTTATTGCCATGTCCTCAGGACCTTGACATTGTGAGATATTCTACGTGAGACAATACTCAACCCTTTGTATTTCAGACATAGATGTCTCTGGCACTATAATCCCACCTTCTGCAAAGTAATAACTTAATTACCTTAATGATACATTGTACGTTTTGGTTTCTGACATCTGATTCAGAGCAATGTATGCTATTATTCCCTATCTACCTATCAAAGGAGAAAATGAAATGTCCTCTTTTGGTCCCTGTTGGTGTGAATTATGAACATCATATTTTGGTAGACAATTAAGGAATGTTGATGATTAGGGTGATGATGACATGGCCGAATAAGTCAGGAACTTACCTGAGTTCTCCCAAGTTCACTTCCAAACAACTGTAAAATAATACCTCCAAATGAATTCTGGAGTGGAAGAACAAGCAAAAGGACAGGGGAAAATAATTTTCCAGATGAAGACAACTTAGAAGGTAAGTAAGAAACGTCTGTCTCACTCAGGCAAAAGAGAAGCACAGTCCAACACAGGTGCAAGTTATCAGTGAAGCCCTGAGTCCTGGTACAGTTCGGTAGTGAAGTTCCATAGCCACAGTAGTCCAACAAGTGAGATATTACAGCCCTGATGCAACATGGCAGTGGTGAGACCCCATGGCCAAAGAGCAGCAGACCAGTGGTGAAAATAAGAACCTTGAGAGTATGCCCCCTGCACTACAGAAGATCAGTCCAACTTTAATATAAATTAAAAGTCATAAAATAAACTAGAAAAATTAGCAAAATATTTTAAAAGATCTTGACATACAAAGTTACTTTGGTGACAGGGAAGATTAAAACAAACTCAGAAGAGAACAATAATGTCAAATTGCCTACATACAAAGTCTCAAAGAAAAATGTGAATTGGTCTCAGGACCAAAAAAAAAAAACTCCGGGAAGAGCTCAAAAAAGATTTTAAAAATCAAATAAGAGATATGGAAGAAATATAGGGAAAGGGAAAGGAAAGAAATGAGAGTGATACAAGAGAATCATGAGAAAAACCGACAGTTTGGCAAAGGAAGCAAAAAAAAAAGATGGAAAAAGATGTACAAAAATTTGGTGAAAAAAACAACTCCTTAAAAAATAAAATTGGTCAAATGGAAAAGGAGGTATGAAAGCTCACTGATGAAAATCCATGCAAGTGGAACACAATGAATCAATAAAACATAAAGAAAATGTGAAATAATATCTTATTGGATAAACAACTGACCTGGAAAATAGATCCAGTAGAGACAATTTTTAAATTATTGGGCTGCCTGAAAGCTATGACTAAAAAGGAAAAAAAAAATCCTAGACATCATTTTTAAAGTAATTATCAAGGAAAACTGCTCTGATATCCTTGAACCACACAGTAAAACAAAACTTGAAAGAATCTGCTGATTGCTTCTGGAAAGCAATATGAAAGTGAAAACTCTCAGGAATATTATAGTCAAATTCAAGACCTTCCAAGTCAAACAGAAAGTACTGCAAGTAGCTAGAAAGATACATTTCAAGTATCATGGAGCCACAGTCAGGATTAAACCACACTTACCAGCTTCTACATTAAAGGATCATGGAGCTTGGAATACACTATTCCAAGGAATACATAGCAAAAGAGCTATTGCTACAACCAACAATCACTCACCCAGAAAAACTAAATATAATCCTTTGGGACGAAAATGGATATTTAATGAAATTAAGGTCTTTCAAGCATTCCTGATTAAAAGACCAAATTGGAAAAGACATTTTGACTTTCAAATATAAAACTTAAGGGAAGTATGTAAAAAGGTAAATAGGAAAGAGAAAATATAAGGGATTCAATAAGATTAAATTGTCTACAACCCTACATGGAAAGATAAAGCTTACAACTCTTAAAGACTTCATCACATTAGGAAAATTAAAAGGAGTATACATAGACAGTAGGCCGAGATATAAGTTGACTTTAATGGGAATATATTTGAAAAAAATAAAGAGGAGACAAATATTTCACTGAGAGAAGAGGGGAGAGATAGAATGAAAAAATAATCTCACATGAAGAGAAACAAAGACCTATTATAGTATATGGAAAGATGGGGGTAGTGGGCATTGTTTAATCCTTACATTCATTGGAATAGCCTCAAAGAGGGAATAACATGCACACACAAGGGTGTATGGAATTCTATCTTACCTTACAGGAAATGGAGGAGAAGAAAATAATATAAGGTGGAGGAGGTACTTCTGTGTTATGAGAAGAGAAAGAAAAACTTTAACCTCACTCTCTCAGAACCAGAGAAATCTAAACACAAAATAAGCAAGAAGAAAGTTAAGGAGATAAATAGAATTTTGGAAAAGTAAGATATCATAGACTTCTGGAGAAAAATGAATGGGAATAGAAAAGAATACATCTTTTTTTTCTCAGAGACACATGACACGTATACAAAAATTGGTCATATATTAGAGCATAGAAATCTCAAAATCAAATAGAGAAAAGTAGAAATATTTTATACATCATTTTCAGATCATAATGTAATATAAATTGCATTCAATAAAGGAAAAGATGGCCTAAAAATTAGTTAGAAACTAAATGACCTAATCCTAAAGAATAAATTGGTCAAAGAACAAACTGTAGAAACAAGCAATGATTTCATTAAAGAGAATGGCAACAGTCAGACAATAAACAAAAATTTATGGACACCAGATAAAGCAGCACTTAGGTAGAAATCTGTATCTATCTCTAAATGCTTACATCAATAAAACAGAGAAAGAGCAGCTCAATTATTTAGACATGCCACTAAAAAAAACAACTAGAAAAATAACAAATTAAAAATCCCCAATTAAACACCAAATTGGAAATTCTTTAACTCAAAGAAGAATTAATAAAAGTGAAAGTAATAAAACCATTAAAATAAAAAAAACATAGTTCTATAAAAAAACAATAAAAATATATAAGCCACTAACTAATTTGATTAAAAAGAAGAAAGTCAAATTTTCAGTAACAAAAATGAAAAGAATAAATTTACCACCAATGAAGAGGAAATTAAAGCAATTATTAGGAGCTATTTTGCCCAACTACATTCCACTAAATCTGACAATCTAAGGGAAATGTATGAATATTTGCGAAAAACATAAATTGCCCAGATTCACAGAAGAGGAAATAGAATATTTTAATAACCTCATGTTAGAAAAAGAAGAGTTGAACAAGCCATCAATGAATTCTATAAGGAAATAATCCCAGGGCCAGATAGATTTAAAAGTGGATTCCAATTCCATGTAATCTATTTGGAAAAATGGGCAAAAAAAGGAGTCCTGCCAAATTCCTTTTATGACACAAATATGATACTGATAACTAAACCAGGAAAAGAAAGAAAACTATATGATCTCCCTATGAATATTGATGCAAAAATTTCAAATAAAATGCATGTAAGGAGATTATAGCAATACATAACAAGAATCATACACTATGTCCAACTGGCATTCAGGAATGCAGGACTAGTTCAACATTAGGATACATATTATCATAATTGATCACATTAATAACAAAAGCAACAGAAATCATATGATTATCTCAAATGTTGCAGAAAAATCTTTTGACAAAGTACAACACTCATTCCTATTAAAAACACTAATGAGTACAGGAATAAATGGAGCTTTCCTTAAAATGATAAGTAATTTCCATCTAAAACTATTAGCAAGCATCATCTACAATGTTATATAAGCTGGTGGCCTTCACAATAAGATCAGGGATGGAGAAAGGATGCCAATTATCACTACTATTAGCCAATATTATGCTAGCAATGTTAGTTGTAGCAAAAAGAGAAGAAAAAGAAATTGAAATAGGTAATGGGGAAATAAAACTCACTCTTTATAGATAATGACAGTATACTTAGAAAATCCTAGAGAATAAATCAAAAAACTAGTTGAAAAAATTAACAGCTTTAGCAAAGTTACAGTACATAAAATAAACCCCCATAAATCATTTTTATGTATTGCCAACAAAGCACAGCAGCTAGAATAATTCTATTTAAAATAACCATAGAAAATATAAAATTCCTGAGAGTATACCTGCCAACACAGTCTAGGAAGTATACGAACATAATTACAAAATACTTTCACACAAATAAAGTCAGAGTGAAACAACTGGGAAAACATCAATTGCTCATGGGTAGGCTGAGCCAAAGTAATAAAAATGACAATTTTATCTGAATTAACTTATTCAGCATTATACCAAACTTCCTAAAATTATTTTATATGATTAGAAAACAATAATAACAAAATTCATTTAGAGGAACAACAGGTCAAGAATATCAAGGGAATTGATAAAAAATTTTGAAGAAAGGTAGCCTAGTGATACTAGATCTCAAACTGTACAATAAAGTAGTAATTATTAAAAATAATCTGGTACCTAACTTAAGAAATAGAGGGATGAATCAATGGAATAGATTAGATCCCCAAGACACAGTAGCAAATGATCTTACTAATCTAGTACTCAAAGTACCCAAAGACTCAAGCTTTGGGGCCAAGAACTCACCATTTGACAAAAACTGCTGGGAAAACTGGAAAACATTATAGACCAACATCTTATTCCATAAGACAAGGTCAAAATGAGTACATGATTTAGACATAAAAGGTGATATTATAAACAAATTAGATGGGCAAGGAATAGTTTGCCTGTCATCTATGGATAAGAGAAGAATTTGTAACCAAATAAGAGACAGAGAGTGTCACAAGATGTAAATGGATAATTTTGATTATGTTAAATGGAAAGGTGTTTCCACAAGCAAGATCAGAACAAGAAAAAAAAAACTAAGGGATAATTTTTTTTTACAGCAAATATCTCTGACAAAGATTTTATTTTTTCAAATATTTAGAGAAATGAGTTAAACTTATAAGAATATGAGGTTCCCCAATTGATAAACGATCAAAGGCTATAAATATGCAGTTTTCAGATGAAGAAATCAGAGTTATTTATAATAGTATGGAAAATGCTCCAAACCATTATTGATTAGAGAAATGCAAATGAAAATAAATCAGAGATGCCACTTTACACCTATCAGATTACCTAATATGACAGAAAATTAAAATGATAAATATGGATGGGATGTGAGAAAATTGGCACCCTAATGCACTCAGTGGATTTGTGAATTGATTCAATCATTCTGGAGATAAATTTGGAACTATGCTAAAAGAGTTATAAAACTATATACCTTTTGATCTAGGAGTGCCACTAGTGGTTCTGTAACCCAAAGAAATTTAAGAAAAAGAAAAAGGACCTATTAGTTAAAAAGTATTTATAACAGCGCTTTTTGTGGTCATAAAGAATTGGAAATTTCCCATCAACTGGGGAATGATTGAACAAGTTGTATATGATTATGTTGGAATATTATTGTGCTATAAGAAATGATGGACAAAATGCTCAGAAAAAATATCTAGAAAGATTTACATGAACTGATGCACAATAAAATGATCAGAACCAGGAGAACATTTTATACAGTAACAGCAACATTATATGATGACCAACTGTGAATAACTTAGCCACTCTCAGAGTTACAATGATCCAAGACAATCCCAAAGAACTTATGATGAAAAATGCTATCCATCTCCAGAGAAAGTACTGATGGAGTCTGAAAATAGATCAAAGAACACTTTTTCTTTTCTTTGTTTTTCTTGGAGGTTTTTTGCTTGTATTTTCCTTTACAACATGACTAACATGGAAATGTGTTTTACATGACTGCGAATGTATAATCTATATCAAATTGTTTGCCTTCTCAATGAGGGATGGAAGGAAGAGAGAGCAGAATAGAGTTTGGAACTCAATTTTTTCTTTAATGAATGTTGAAATTGCTTTGACATATAATTGTTGGAAAACAAAATATTAAATAAAAAGATCACTTCAGTAGCTAAATAGATGGTTGATTAGAATAGCAAAAAACTTAAGGTAAGGAAACCAAACAACAGCTGGGGAGCTTATTTCAAATGTCCAGATATGGTGCAGGTATGTGATTCTGCACCATAAAGACTTTGGTAGTAGTAGCAGGGAAGAAAAAACAGAGAGGTGTTGCTAAGATAAAGATATTGACTTTATAATAGAAGGGAAATGAGAAGTGAGTAAGAGAAAGAACTTGAGGATGACACCTAAGTAAGGAAATTGGGTAAGCAGGAGCATGATAGTGCCCTTAAGAGTGATAGGGAACTTAGAAAGAAAAGAAGGTTTTGGGAGAAAGATAATGTGCTCAGTTTGGACATACTGAATACAAGACGTATTATTTACAATGATCTAAGATCACTCATTAAAGATGTCAAAAAGTCTGGTGAAGGTGTCAGACCAGAGGTCAGGAGAGGTTATGTTTGGATAAACAGATAATAAAATAATTATTTTTACTTGTAAAGTGTTTCATTTTAATAATATGTAACAAAGTAAAATAAATGTAGAATTAAATATATTATTAAACATAATATTAAACATATTATTCATTCATTTATTCTTTTAAAAGTATCTATTGAGCACTATGTTTAAAATTTTAATGAGTGATCCAAAGAATAAGAAACCAGATTTGATCATAAATGAAGGTTATATAAAGAAACTTGCTTACCTAGTGTATTTTATTTTCAAAACAGAAACAAAATAGAATTCTAAGAACCTTATTTTCAAAACATGTCAGTTGCCTGAGAATTACCATATAAAAATGTACTTATCATAAGTAAAGTGGCTTGTAAAACTTAAAAAGAAAATGCAGTGATCTAAGGCAATTCCAAAGAACTCATGATGAAAAATACTATCTACATCCAGAGAAAGAACTAATGGAGTCTGAATGCAGATTGAAGCATACTACCTTCGACTCTATTTTTTGTACGTGTCTTAGGGGTATTTGTATTCTTTTACAACATGACTAATATGGAAATATGTTTTGCATGATTATATATGTACAATCTATACCAAATTGCTCATCATCTGAGGGAGGGGAAAGGCGAGAGATAAAGGGAGAGAATTTGGAAGCCAAAAATTTTAAAAAGTGAATGTTAAAAGTTATTTTTACGTGTAATTTGGAGAAATAAAATAGTATTCAAAAAAATATTAATGAGGGGTGGAGCCAAGATGGCAGAGTAAAAGCAGAGATTTGCCATAGCTCTCCCCCAAATCCCTCCAAATACTTGCAAAAAATGACTCTAAACAAATTTTAGAGCAACAGAACCCAAAACAATGTCCAGTCCAAGACAACCTGGAAGGTTGACAGAAAAGGTCTGTTGCACCAGTCTGAGAGAAGAGTACAGTCCAGCATGGGCCATGCCAGTAAAGACAGGGCCCCAACAAACCCAGAGCAGGACTCAGGGAACTGAATCAGAGGCAACTGTGGTAGTTTCCAGACTTCTCAACCCCCAAAAATGCCAAAGACAACTTAGAAGCTCAATAGGAAAAGTCTGCTGGACATGAGTGAGAGAGGAGCATGGTCCAACCCCACCATCAGGGTTGAGGCTTCCTGGGCAATAGCAGCAGCTGCTGCCAAAACTCTCAGCCCACAGATGGTGGCGGGGATCAAGTAGCTGCTCAGAGGAGGACTGCAGGAATCTCTGCTGGTGCTGAGGCAGGTTTCTCTTGCTTTGCCCATGCTTGAATCTGGGTCACAATCCCAGGTAGTCCTGGGGCAAGGAGGAGCTCTGGTGTGGAGGAACTTGTGGTGGCAATGGAGAGGGAATCCTCCTCACAGTTCCAAGGAAGAAAAGAATGTTTGTGGTCACTCACAGACCAGAGCACAGGCCAGGAAATGATTAAACAATTTTCCTTTGATCATACCACCTTGGAAGAACTGAAAATTTACAGGTCCTTAGAAGTATCTCAGAAAACAGCTGTACAAAACCCCTGAAGCTTAGAACAGTATACTCCTCCACACTGTAAGAAGAGCCCTACCTTAACAAAAAAGTTATTTAAAAAAATGTTAATGAAAGATGAAAAAGTGAAAGAGACAAGTCCCCTAGACTGTTTATCAAGAAATCTGGCTATGACATATTTGGCAAGTTATCTCTCTGTGTAGTTGGTGGCACAATGGATACAGCACTGGAGTCAAGAAGGCCTGATGAGTTCAAATCCAGCCTCAGACACTTACTAGTTGTGTGACCCTAGGCAAGTCATTTTAACTTGCCTTTGCTTCAGTTTCCTCAACTGTAAAATAGGGATAATGACACACCTACCATGCAGGGTTGTTATAAGGATCAAATGAAATAATTATAAAGTGCCTGGTACATAGTACATACTATACAAATGTTTATTCTCTTTTCCTTTACTTATGTTTAAAATGAGAAGCCTGGACTTGATCTCCTCTAAGTCCCATCTTCATTCTAATAGTTATGTTCCATGTTCTAAAATCTATTTCAACTCTGACTATGTTCTAAACTATTCCCTTCTCACTTCATCTCTTTTATGTTCTGTGTTCTATCTCTGTCATTTTTTATCCATGATCAAGCATTCCATGCCCTAATGTCCTTTCTATTTGTGACATTCTTTTAGGTGTAATATCCTATTCACCCTCACCCTTAGCATCAGATACTATGGAGTAAGCTCCATAAGATGACTACATTTGCTCATGCAAACTCATTCTGTGGCTCATCAGTTATGGAGCAGAGAAATGAGGACTTTAGTAGCTTCAAGTTCAGTATTAGCCACCAGAGTGGCCTGGCAATAAAATTAATTAATGGAGGTCACACTCTAAAATCTGTCTCTGGAGGCACATTTGTGTTCTCTGCACTGATGGGGAGGATTTATTGTGAAAAGTCCAATGTGGGAGGATCCATTGTTACCTTAAGAGAATCTAGATCAAGCTTTTATTCCTAGATACAATGTGAAATGTTCTAGGTTCTGTTTGCTAATAGGGGAATGATGATAATGATGATACAAAGAATTCATATTTCTAAGACTTTACAGTTTATAGTACCTTCCTCATTTATAGAGGAAGCAAGAGAAGGATTATTAATTCCATTAATTATTAATGTAGCAATTCAGGGTGGAAAGAGTAACTTAAGCCAAGGTCTCCTGATTTGCAGTCCAGTATCCATTACACTAGGACTCTCTCCTATCTATTACCTAGGTGGGACTCAGCTAGGGAAAGGAGTTAACCCCACTCCTCCCCATTATGACGGGAAGTTCCAGGTGGGTGTGTATGCCTAAAAGGAATTACATAGTACGTCATGGGGGCAGCTTATGATAACGTCTACAACAGTGGGAGGTGGAAGAACTCATTGACTGGGAATAGCTTAAGGGTGGCTGCCAGGAATTTCAGTGGGAAGACAGCTGCAAGAATCGGAGGTGGAAATGGAATAGATGTGGGGGAAGACTTCCTGAGATAGACTACTGGTATGTACTGTAGGACAGGAGCCCTGGGGAAGATACAGGGCCAGAAAAATTACCTTCTACTCCACCACTAGAGACTCTAGTTTGTTTTTTTGTTTGTTTTGTGTCTGTGTGTGTGTATGTGCGTGTGTGTGTGTGTGTGTGCGTGCGTGTGGGTGGGTGGGTGTGGGTGTGCATGTGGGAGTGTGTTTGTTCTTCACTGCTGAAGAAAACTATGCCATCAGAGAAATGATGACATGACTTGCACTTGACTTTGTTTTGAATGAGGGAGGGTTGTGCAGGTCACCAACCTCACTGCTCCTCCAGAGCCATCTGAATCCAGTAACCAGAGAGTCATCAGGATGACTGGAGATGATGCCCCTTTAGGCCAAGGTCTTTGCAGGTATTCACTTAGGGTGAGGCAACACCCATTCATTGAATAGAACTGTTTAAGAGGTAGCCAGGGCATAGTCCTTTTAATGAGGGCAAGAAAAAGAAAGACATCAGGCTGAGAGGGAAAGAGCAACAGTTACTACTGATAGTCACTCTAAAGCTAGGAGGGTCCAGGGGAGCCCTTGGGCAGGGCCCCATTGACATTCCAACTTCAGAGGGCAGTAGGTTTAAGGTTTTGGGAGAGCAGAGGAGAGAGGAGGGGAGGGGAGGAGAGAACTAGCCAGTCAACTGGGCATCTTTTGGCCATCCAAATTGACCTTCCTTTGGAGAGGAGAAGGAAGGGGAGGAGTCATCCTGGGTTATCTCCAGGCATTCTGATGAGTATTTGATCACCGGATTCAGATGACTCTGGAGGAGAAGTGAGGTTGGTAACCTGCACAGCCATCCCCCACTCAAAAGACATTCAACTGCAAATAATGTCATCATTTCTCTGATGTCATGATCATCTTCAGCAGTGGACGAACAAAATCCTGTGAGCAGACACAGCTGGGTGAATGGGGATCCAGCTAGCTGAGCGACTCAGCTCCTCCTCTCCTGTCTGGCTCTAGTAAATATCACACCTGAAACACACAGGGTTAATATAGAATTCAAGAGAACTACAAAGATCAAAAAGTAGAATGCAGAATGCCTGAGATAGAAATGAACTCATTACGTTTTAAAGATGGCAGAAGAAAGAGGACTAAATTTAGAGACAGAGGGCCAAGTTCCAAATCCTGCCCCTCCTGATTATTACCTGTTTAACTTTGAGCACATAGTAGGTGTTTAATTATTGTTAATTAACTGACTGTATGGGCTTCAGTTTCTTCATATGTTGTATAAGGAAATTAGATTAGATCATTTCTAAGGTTCCTGTTTTAAATTCTATTGACCTATGGCCTCAGCAGCTATCTAATTTAACACATGCCTATATAGAAAGCCTCTCTACAATTATCCAGTTTTTCCTTTGAAAGGAAAAGCTTGGCGGGGAGGAACCAAGATGGCGGAGTAGAAAAATTCACATATGCTAGCTCCGAACCCACAGCCCATGAATTTCCTGTAAAAAGAACTCCCAACAAATTCTGGAGCAGTGGAAGCCACGGAGCAACGGAGTGAAGAAGATTTCCATTCCAGAGAGATCAGAAAAACTGACTCCAAGGGTCTGTCGCGCACTGGGAAGGAGTGGAGCCTAGCCCTTCCCTGGCTGCGTGGCACCGAGAGGAGCAAATCAGAACAGGCTTCAGGGATAAACCCCCTGAGGGAACTGAGCCTGGGAGGCAGCCCTGCCCACAGCTGAGCACCAGAACTTAAGCTCCCATTGAATAGCAGCCAGGCACTCCGCTGAAAGCCCTGAGGCTGGGGAGCAGCATTTGAATCTCACACCCCAAGCACTAGCTGGGCAGATCTAGAGGTGAGGCAGGGGTGGAGAGGAATCTCAGAAGTCAAGTAACTGGCTGGGAAAATGCCCAGAAAAGGTAAAAATAATAAGACCATAGAAGGTTACTTTCTCTGTGACCAGATGTTTCCTCCTTTCCTTTCTGATGAGGAAGAACAATGCTTACCATCAGGGAAAGATGTAGAAGTCAAGGCTTCTGTATCCCAAACATCTGAAAGAGATATCCAATGGACTCAGGCCATGGACGAGCTCAAAAAGGATTTTGAAAATCAAGTTAGACAGGTGGAGCAAAAACTGGGAAGAGAAATGAGATGCAAGAAATGCATGGAAAACGGGTAAACACCTTGATAAAGGAGACCCAAAAAAATGCTGAAGAAAATAATACCTTGAAAAATAGGCTAACTCAATTGGCAAAAGAG
>CM053769.1:361025523-361055610 GCA_028658325.1 Potorous gilbertii | reverse complement strand
TCACCTATTTCACATTTAAGGTCCTTTATAATCTGGTCCCAACTCAGCTTTCCAGCCTCATTTTATGCTGTTTCTCTTAGTTCTCTCAACAATCCAATGAAACTGGCCTTGCTATTCCTCACACAGGGCACTTTGTCTCCTATCTTCATAACTTTACTCTGGTATTCTCTGATACCTTGAATATGCTTCTCTTCACCTTTAGGCCTTAGAATCTTTAGTTTCCTTCAAAGTTCAGTTCAAGTATCACCTTCTATATGAAGCCTTTACTCATTCCACACATACCAGACATCACTTACCCCCAACTGCCAGAGCTTCCTCTGAAAAATTAGCTTGTTTTCATTTTGTGTGTATTTTGTATACATTTATTCATGTACTTATATTCTCAATAGAATGCAAATTTCTTGAAGACAAGTATGATTCTGATTTGGCTGAACCTTTAGAACAATATCTGCCACATAGTAAGCATTTAGCACTTAATAATTGACTCCTCTCTGTCACTTCCCCTATAGTAGGTCATCAAAAAAAGGAGGTCACTAGATACACAGGATCTCTTCATGTCTTGGGCTATATCCAACCGGTTTGGACAGTTCCAGAACTCTAGCAGGAAGAATATAAATCAGTTCCTTATGAAGACTAGTCACAGTGCTCCAGCAGAGCAGACATGATTTCACTACATGCATATTTTCTTTTGCTACCATGGTATCCTAGTTTCTCCAATTTATAATTGATGTCTCCCTCAACTCAAAGAGCAGAAAAGCAACATCTTCCCTCCTCTCCCTCCCTTCCTCCTGGGTGCACTGAGAATCCTGAAGTCAAACTGTGTATACTTCATCAAAACATCTTCCAGGGTTTAGATTTTCTGCCTCATAGATATATCTGTTGAATTGAAATGCTATAACTCTATCTTCTTCCTTAGGGTTTGATAATGAAACAATTTAAGGTAACCAGTTGTATTCTCTGTCAACTCCTCTACATCTCAGTACACCCAAAGCCCAGAAATTCTTCCTCTTTTTCTGGGCACCAGTGGTGACATTCCGTATTGAGACACCTTGCCCCATCGAGGTAATATGCAAGAAGTAAAGCTCATTAAGAAACAGAAGGGCTGGTATTAGTAATTAATCACTGACTTTTGCTTGGCTCCCTCTGGTACACCCATTGTAACAATACCAACACCTTGGTGAGTTACTGCTCCCTGCCAAGGGAATCTATCGCAACACATCTATCTTAATTATAATAATTATTCTATGACAATGACAAGATCCATCATGTCATTCTTTAGACACTTCCCCTAGGATTGCAGAGGCAAAGTTGGAAGGGACTTTGAGGGGATCTATTCCAGCCCCTCATTTTACAGAAGAAGCAACTAAAGTCAGACTTACCTAAGGTCACCTAACTGGTAAGTAGCAGAAACCGGGTCAGAACCTGTGTACTTTGTCTTCAAATAAACTTCTCTTTCCGTTATATCACATCATATTTAGGAAGGCCTGAAATCATTTACCCTGAAATATGAATTTTTGAGGCACATGAAGAAAATATATATCTCTATCTAATGACCTTAACCAATTCCTCTATCCTCTATCAGTGTAGGACAAATATTCTGTCACCTTGAATGACTGAGAGTTTTCTCCAAGTAAAATAAATTCATGAATGGGGAACCCAGCAGTTTGCTGGGTTACCACTGATCCCAAATCTGCTTATAAAGTACCAGTCACTCATTATGCTATGATAATGTTGGGAAGTAAAGAAAACATTCAGAAGCTCTGGGTTCCGTTCATGAATGACCGTGATCATGGTTGGTTTCCTCATTTGTAAAATGAGAAGATTGGTTGATGATCACTAGGGTCCCTTATACTGTCAACAAGGCTGACATATTGGTCAGTTTTGTTGAATTAGTTCCCCTACCCCACCTTTTTTTTCTTATTCTTTGTTATTAGACATGGTTTGTTGGCCATGTGAGCAAGGAGGAGTATTTTCAGAAATTCAAGTGATACAAAAGCAAAAAAATCAATAAAAATTTAAAGTTAAGAAGGTAAACAAATAAGGCATTCTATTCCCTAAGACCTCATGAAATTCTGACATTCTATACTGACTCCCTTTTTACCTCAAATTTTCTGTTATTTTATTTAAGGCAAACCTTGGTTCTTAGATCTGCATGAAAACTTCTATCTCCAGTTTATTTCCTGTATCTTGTCAATCAGTTTTCAGACAAAACCACATTCTAGCAACCTATTAGAACAAGTTAGCAACCTTTGTATGAAAGACTTAGTTGTGTTCTAGCTTCCTTAAGCATACTAATCACAATAACTCCTTTATATTTCAATTCTATTGTTTCTCATCCACCCACAACTTTGAAGTTGTGTCATCTACCCTAACTCAATATTGCCTTTCTGGGGGTTAGCATCTTTTCAGTGAATTCTTAGCTATTTCCTTAGAGAGTTGTCCCCATAGTCTCCTCAATCCCTACATGGAACTACCAAACTTCTCCAAAGGAAGGCTGCATGGTTCAGTGGAAGGACTGGAGGCTCTTGGACATGAAGATCTGGATTTGAATCCATCCTCACATACTTCCCAGGAGTGTATGTGTGTGTTTGTGTGTGTGTGTGTGAGAGAGAGAGAGAGAGAGAGACAGAGAGACAGACAGACAGACAGACAGAGAAAGAGAGAGACCTTGGGAAATTAATTTCTCTTACTCTAAGAGCCTCTCAGTTTTTTTCATATGTAAAATAATAGAAATTACCTCATAAGGTTATTGTGAGCATCAAATGAGATAATGTACATAAAGCACTTGGCAAAACTTTAAAATTCCAATCATCAACTAAAGTCACTAAAAACAGAGCTCCAGGCATATTCAATTTATTAGGGCTAACAGTGGTCCCTAATCATTTGGGTCCAAGATCTTCCTCATGATCAGGGGGCCCTTGCCTTAAGTGCTATATCCTTTTAAATACTTGGGAGAACACTAAAATAGACAGATGAGTTACAAGTCACCGATTGGTTAATTTTAGAAGTAGGGAAATCTTATAGTTGGCTAAGGGATATGTCCATCAATCACTAACTTTCACAGGTCATAAGATCTTCCACAGGTCATCAACTACATGTCATCCCAGCAGGGTATTTCCAAAAGTCATAAGACCGTTTCAGCAACATCTTGGGGCCTTCCACAAGTCACAAGACCATATTGTTTGAACAACAATATGCAACAACATCCTACAGTTCAAGGAAGTTGTAGGTTTGAAGTAAAGGTCACTATGGAGTGAATGGTAGCAATTCATAGGTGTACCAGCAAATGCACTTTATTACAAAACTTTACAAAGTGAAGGGTAAGGTAGTACAACAATTACACTTTTATTACATTTCCAACCAACAATATGACTCTAGCTGATAAATATAAATTATATAATCATCAATGCATTGTGGAATAATCTTTCATAACTCTTATCCTAACAGTATTAACATACCTGACTACCTTAAACTTAATTCTATTCTAATTAATTTGCTAATAAAATCAGTGATGCCCATCAAATCACAATGAACTGAATAAATACTGATTAATTTGAGCAGGGGGTATCAAAATTATTATCACAATTCCCCCCTTGATCCAAAAAAGACCCAAGGGCTTTTATGGATTACTAAGATACATAGAGGTCTGTCCTCTATACCCAAATGGGTAGTCCCCTTCTTAGGTTCAAGGGTGACAAAAATCCATGAGAGTCAGTTCCTTTTGGTAAGTCTTCCAGGTAATAAAATATGCCCTAGTAGCCCACTCTGAATGTCTTTTTAATATTCAATTGAACTTCAGATGTCATATGTCTCCAGTATCGTGTAGTCACTGCAAACAACTTCTCATGGAATGGCTCTCAGTAGATGGCAGCTTTGGAAGTGGATCTTCACAAAAGGGCTCACCACCTGCAGAGGTTCTTCCAGGTATTTTCATTATAACTCTTTTACAAAACAGATTTTCATACAATTTAGTGTATATTCATCTGGCCTTGTTATTTTCTCAACAAATCACTCCAGGTATTCACTCCAATTTAGCTGTACTCTTGCTGTCCATACTGCTAGGGATCTAATATTACTAACAACACTGTTTTTAAGTAGTTGACTTCTTTGCCTAAGTGTAGTGGACACATAGATGAATTTACCTTAAAGATACTTATCTCACTCCAATTGCAACAAAAGAACAATAAACCTAAGTAACACTGAATATCAGACTATAAGTTACTCTCCTCTAAAATAACTGATTATATTGAAGTTCTTTTCTTTAACAGAAAATATGATTTTATCCTCACTAGATAATAGATTTATGCATTGCTCTCATAAACTGCTGAAGCATTATCCAATGGTTCCCCTAACAGCCTGAGATATTTCAAGGACCTTTTTGTGTAAATGACAAGCAGATAACAAGACCAAATACTCATTTATTTAGCAGTTTAGGATGTGTGAATAGCTATTATCTCAGAATGAATAGTTTAGACTTCAAATATTTGTATCTTATTATAGTAACTAAGATGTATACCAGCGTTAACCTATACTGATTATCTACCATAATTATAAAAAGCTGAGGAATTGAAAGTCAGTTCCAGGTAAGAGTCACATAAGCAGTCAACTGTATTGACAGAATGTTACAGCTAGGCTTGTAATTTGGTTCACGTGGGAAAATTTTCCATTCTAAAGGAAATCAGGTCAGGAAAGTTGTACTTCATCCCATGCCAAAAGTCACTCTCCCAACCTTTCCTTGAGACAAAATTTCATCTCTGGTTATTTGTAGATGTCACTCTCATTGGCTGCTGGTCTCATAGATTATTGGCTCAATAGTATTTCACAACCATGATGCCTGGAAATTGATTCAATCCCCAACATTATTATTAAATCATAAGAATTCTACATTTAAGGCAAAAGGTACTTCATTATTACCATTTTTAAAGACTGTCATCATATTCACTTTAATAACTCAATAAGGAAATTACCTAACATTATTTCACAATAAGTTAGAAAAATTTCACATAACAGTAGCATCAAATTTTATCTATTCAGACTCTTACGATTCTTACCTTGGTCTACTATGCAGAAAAAATAAAGCCAAAGGAACATCATAAAACCATTTCAAAGGGGTTTCAAAGCATAATTTGTTAATAGCCTTGAAATATGTTCAACTTGACTAGAATTTTGAGGATGATATGCGGTGTGGAAATTAGAAGTGATACCAAGATTAAAATACATAACAGACAATAAGACCAGCGACATGAGACCCTCGGTCAGAGTCTATGTCGACAGGTGGGCCATCATTGAGCATATTTTCCTTGGTGAGAATTTTGGTAACAAAGGAAATTGTGACTTTAGAACTAAGGAGTGCTTCAACCTTGCTGAAAGATAACAAGGCATTACTTATAAGGGCATATCAATAAAATTCATCTGTAAGTGAGAAAAAGGGGTGTAAGCTAAAGGATGGCCACCAGAGAACGTGGCTTGAAAAGCAAGTTGATTAAAAGTTTGGCAAGTTGGACAGGTGTCTGTTGCAATGCAAATTGGCACTGGAGTGGGGCCTGTTCAATTGAATGTAATCCCCCTTGTGTGCCACAATGGCTTCCTTTTTGAACTAAAAGGCATAACTGGTGATAGAAAATCTTGGAGAGGAGTGACTTACCTTCCTCAATCACCCAGACCCAAGACACCTGTTTAGTTTTGTATTGCTTCATCACTTCTTCACCTCAGCATCATTGTAAGGAACAGGATTCTGTTGTTTTAATAATTATGAGGATTTGTATCCATATACAGTAATACAAGTCCACACAAACACACACACACACACACAAACACACACAGTTGGATTCAAATAGTTGGATTCAAAATTTAATTTCATGATTTCCTAAATAATCTTAAAATAGACTCACTTATTATTTAAAGTTTTACTTGTGCATTTCTCCATTTTGACTGGGAGAAGTCTTAGTTCCCTAAACTATGGTGCTGTAGAATTTCACAATACACTCTCAGGAAGGCTGTTAAAATCTCATAATCCAACTGAGTAGGAAGTGACAAGGAACCTCATAGACAAAGATCTCTAACGAGGAATTTGCTACTCTTTTCACCTAATGGTGATTCGTTACTATTTTCTAATTTAAGACAAAGTAAAACCCTAATGATCAGTTTTCATATAGATAACAATTTTATATAACAGATATACTTATAATCTAACAGTATTTAATTTAAAAGGAGAAAGTAATTTGCCATAACATGTTTCCTTACCCTTCACAATACAAGATATAATTTTGCATATCAGATATCATATGCTTAAAACTACCAATCAGGTGATATTAATATAGTCAAATGCATTTCAAATTTATAAACTCATAGGAAGTTATTAATCTTATTACTGTGGGCATTTTTGTACTAGTCACAGTTTGGTAATACTTTTCAGCACAACAGGTTTTTTCTTGGTCTTAAAACTTGTTTTAAGGAACATCAGAAATCTATCCTCAGTAGTACTTTAAACTGTTTAGTCTATGGTATTTTTAGTAGTAATTTGAATTCCTGAAATAAATCACCAAATCTGTTAACATTCCATGCTAATTAGGAAAAGTTCTTTTAAAGGAGAGAGCATTTTGTTCAATTGAATTCCTATAAATTCTGAATATTACAGTGCTCACGCTTTGCACAAACCAGGTACCATGTTAAACATTTTAAAACCATGTGCTTCCCCCAATAACCGTGGGAGGTAGGTGCAAATATTTATGACCCTATTGTATATATAAAAACTGATTGAATTCTCTAATTTATTACAATTACAATGTAGCTTCAAAATTTTCAATCCAATCATTTTTTAATGTATAATTACTATAATAACAATAACTACACTTCATTTTACACGAGGGTTGATTGTTTTTATTTGGCTCATATTAAAAAAATTCTTGGTGACACTCCCAGCTCCCCAAGTTCCCATCACTTCTTTGTTTCTTTGAATCACCCAGAGTCAAATCAATTCCATTTTTCCCCTAACATAACCCTACCAGTTTTAAGACATTAAGGCATGTCTTAAAAAATTCCTTAAATCTTTTTTTAATCCAAGTGGGATCAAAATCCTATTACTTTCTTCTACTTGCTTAATTTCTCTAGTCTCTACCTTCCAATAATATACAACATTGTCTACAGATGTAATCTTTATCCTAGTGAATTCTAATAAATAACATGCTAAGAAGTCACGTATTTCCTTCTCAAAGTTTCTTTTACGCTGGAAAAGGATTTATCCAGGTATTTCAAGAAGGAATTCACTTGACAATGACCAAGGGAGTCAGAGCCTAACTCAAAGCTTAATAGCAATGTATAAAAACAGTTTCTATTTTAGTGCTGTTGACTGTGAATCATCTTTGTTCTTAATTGCCTCCTCCTTCTACAACATTTTTATGTTTTTCTTTTTTTAAATTTTTATTTAGCATTTTACTTTTCCCCAGCTACATGCAAAAACAATTTCAACATTCAATTCTAAAAACTTGAGCTCCAAATTCTCTCCCCTCGTACCTCCCTACCACACCTCCACTGAGAAGTCAAATAACTTGACACAGGTTATACATGTGCAGTCATGCAAAACACCTCCACAATAACCATGTTGTGAAAGAGTAACTATATTTCCCTCTGTTCTATCCAGCCCCCTATTTATTTTATTCTCTCCTTTTACTCTATCCTTCCTCAAAAGTGTTTTGCTTCTGACTACCCACTCCCCTAATCTTCCCTCCCTTCTATCACTCCCCCTTCTCTTATCCTCTTCACCCCTGCTTTCCTGTAGGGTAAGATAGATTTCTGTACACAATTGAGTGTGTATGATATTCTCTCTTGGAGCCAGTTCTGATGAGAGGTAAGTTCACTCTTTCCTTCTCACCTCCCCACTCTTGCCTGCTGTTGTGAAAACTTTTTCTTGCCTCTTTTATGTAAGATAACTTCCTCCATTCTACCACTCCTTTTCTCTTTCTCCCAATACATTCCTCTCACCCCTCAGTTTTATTTTTCAGATATCATCCCTTCATATTCAAGTCACACCTGTGCACCATGTCAGTATATACTCCTTCTAACTACCCTAACAATGAGAAAGGTCTTATGAGTTACAAATATAAACTTTCCATGTAAGAATGTAAATAGTTTAATAAGTCACTCATGATTTCTCTTTCCTCTTTACCTTTTCATGCTTCTCTTGAGTCTTATATTTGTAAATTAAATTTTCTATTAGCTTTGGTCTTTCCTCAAGAATGCATTAAATTCCTCTATCTAATTGTATATCCATATTTTTCCCCTCATGGATTATGATCAGTTTTGCTGAGTATGTGAATCTTGATTGTAAACCTAGCTCCTTTGCCCTCCACGATATCATATTCCAAGCCCTCTGATACTTTAATGTAGAAACTACTAAATCTTCTATCATCCTGATTGTGGATCCACAATATTTGAATTGTTTCTTTCTGGCTGAGAACTCTGGAATTTGGCTGTAAAATTGGGGAGAGTTTTCCTTTTGGGATCTCTTTCAGGAGGTGATCAGTGGATTCTTTCAAATTCTATTTTACCCTCTGGTTCTAAAATAACAGCACCATTTTCCCTGATAATTTCTTGAAAGATGATAGCTAGGCTTTTCTTCTTATCATGGCCTTCAGGTAGTTCAATAATTTTTAAATTATCTCTCATGGATCTATTTTCTAGGTCATTTGTTTTTCCCATGGGATAGTTTACATTGTCTTCTTTTTTTTCATTCTTTTGGTGTTGTTTTATAATTTCTTGATTTCACATTGAGTCACTAGCTTCCATTTGCTTCGTTCTAATTTTTCCTTTGTTAAAAATGTATTTATTTATTTTTAGTTTTCAACATTCATTTTCACAAGATTTTGAGTTCTAAATTTTCGCCCCATCTCTCCTCTCCTCTCACCCCAAAACACCATGCATACTCCTTCACCCAATCTGCCCTCCCTTCTGTCACACCCATCCCTTCCCTTATCCCCATCTTCTCTCTTTTCTAGTAGGGCAAGATGGATTTCTATATCCCATTATCTGTATATCTTATTTCCTAGTTGCATGCAAAAACAATACTCAAAATTCATTCCTAAAACTTTGAGTTCCAACTTCCCTCCCTTCCTTCCTCCCCACCCCTTCCCACTGATAAGGCAAGCAATTTAATATAGGATATATATGTGTAGTTTTGCTAAAGACTTCCATAATACTCATGTTGTGAAAGACTAATTATATTTCCTTGCATTCTATCCTGTGTCCCATTTATTCTATTCTCTCTTTTGACTGTGTTCCTCCTCTAAAGTGTCTACTTCTAATTACTCCCTCCTCCCATTTGCTCTTCCTTCTATCATCCCCCCAACCCCACTTATCCCCATCTCCCCTTCTTTCTTGTAGTGTAAAATAGAGTCTTATACCAAATTGAGTGTTCATGTTATTCCCCCTTTAAGCCAAATCTGATTAGAGTAAGGTTCACTTTTTCCCTCTCACCTCCCCTCTTTTACTCTTCATTGGAAAAGCTTTTTCTTGCTTCTTTTATGAGAGATAATTTGCCACCACTCCATTCCTCACTTTCTCTTACCAATAAATTCTTGTCTCACTCCTTAATTTTACTTTTTTAGATATCATCCCTTCCTATTCAATTCACCCTGTGTTTTCTATCTATATGTGTGTGTGTGTGCATAGTCCCTCCAACTACCCAATACTGAGAAAAGTCTCAAGAGTTACAAATAATATCTTTTCATGTAAGAATGTAAACAGTTCAACTTTAATAAGTCCCTTATGATTATTCTTTCCTGTTTACTTTTCATGCTTCTCTTGAAGTTTGAAAGTCAAATTTTCTATCAGCTCTGGTCTTTTCATCAAGAATGTTTTAAAGTCGTCTCATTGAATGACTATTTTTTTCCCCTGAAGTATTGTACTCAGTTTTGCTGGGTAGGTGATTCTTGGTTTTAATCCTAGTTCCTTTGACCTCTAGGATATCATATTCCAAGCTCTTCAATCCCTTAATGTAGAAGCAGCTAGATCCTGTGTTATCCTGATTGTATTTCCACAATACTCAAATTATTTCTTTCTGGCTGCTTGCAATATTTATTCCTTGACTTGGGAACTCTGAAATTTGGCTACAATATTCCTATGAGTTTATCTTTCAGGAGACTATCAGTGGATTCTTCCAATATTTATTTTACCTTCTGGTTCTAGAGTATCAGGGAAGTTTTGCTTGATAACTTCATGAAAGATAATGTCTAGGCTCTTTTTGAAATCAGGGCTTTCAAATAGTCCCATAATTTTTAAGTTGTGTCTCCTGGATCTATTTTGCTGATCTGTTGTTTTTCCAATGAGATGTTTCACAGTCTTATATTTTTTAATTCTTTTACTTTTATTTTGTAACTTCTTGGTTTCTCATAAAGTCATTAGCTTCCATCTGTTCCATTCTAATTTAAAAAAAAAAAAGCTATTTTCTTCAGTGAACTTTTGAACCTTTTTTTTCCATTTGGCTAATTTTGCTTTTTAAAGCATTCTTTTCCTCATTAACTTTTTGGACCTCTTTTGTCACTTGATTTAGTCAATTTTTAAAGGTGTTATTTTCTTTAACATTTTTGAGTCTTCTTTAGCAAACTGTTGACTCACTTTTCACGATTTTCTTGCATCATTCTCATGTCTTTTCCCAATTTTTCTTCCAGTTCTCTTACTTGATTTTCAAAATCTTATTGAGGTCTTCCATGGACTGAGACCATTGCATATTTATTTTGGAAGTTTTGGATACAGAAGCCTTGACTTTTATATCTCCTTCTAATGATATGCATTGTTCTTCCTCATCCAAAAGGATGGGGGGAGAAAGTAACCTTCTATGGTCTTATTTTTTTCCCTTTTTGGGGTATTTTCCCAATCAGTTACTTGACTTTTGAGTCCTTTGTCAGGAGGAGGGTATACTCTAGGGATCTGTAAGTTCTCAGTTCCTCCATGGTGGCACAATTAAAGGAAAGGAATTTACTCCTCTCCTGGCCTGTGCTCTCATCTGGAAGCAACCACAAGCTTTTCTGCCCAGGATCTGTGAGTAGAATTCCCTCTCCAGAGCCTTCATCAGCTCCATGATGCCAACCAGTGCTCCTCCTCACCCCAGAACTGCCACTCAAAACTGAGACCCAGATCAGTAGCTCAATTCCCCCAGGGTCTTTAGCCTGAGGGCTCCAAAAATGGATGCTTCTGGGGCCAGGGCCAGACCTCATTCCCTTCTCACCCAGATGAAAGAGCTTTCTCACTGACCTTTGAGGCTATCTTTGGTGTTTTTGGCTTGAGGAATCTGGGAACCACAGCTGCTGCCAGGGATTCTGTCCCCTAAGCCCTGCTCCAGTCCTCTCCCTGCCACATGAAGTCAAGGCTGGGCTGGGTTCTGTAAGCTGCACTTTCCTCTACTTCTGGTGTGATAGACCTTTCTTGTCAGTCTACCATGCTATCTTGGGCTGGAAATCTCTTTCACTCTTTTTGTGGCTTCTGCTGCTCTAGAATTTGTTTAGAGGCAGTTTTTTACAGCTATTTTATGGGCTATGGGGGAGGAGCTTCTACAGGTCCATCCTTATACTCTGCCATCTTTGCTCCACTCCAATCTAATTTTTAAGTAATTACTTTCTTCATTGAGCTTTTGGACCTCCTTTTCCATTTGACCAATTCCGTTTTTTAAGGCATTCTTCTCCTCATTAACTTTTTGGACCTCTTTTCTTATCTGGTCTGTTCTATTTCTTAAGGTGTTATTTTCTTCAGTATTTTGGGGAGGAGTCTCCCTTACCAAGCTGTTGACTCATTTTTCATAGTTTTCTTGCATCACTCTCATTTCTCTTTGCAATTTTTCTTCTACTTCTCTTACTAGATTTTTTTTTACTTTGTTGTCTTCATTTGGTTGCATGTTTTGATCTTCCTTATCACCAAAATAATTTTCTATAGTTAAATATTTTTCCATTGCTTGCTCATATTCCTAGTCAATTATTTGACTTTTTAACTCTTCACTATAGTACAGCTCTGCTTCCAGGGTGGAGGGCATAGTGTCCCAAGATTTAGGGTTTTGTGCAACTGTTTTGAGAGGTACTTCTAGGGACCTGCAATTCTCTGTTATTTCAAGGTAGTATGATCTAAAAAGAGGTGCATTTACTACTCTTCTCCTGTTCTGTGCCATGGTCTGTAAGTGACCACAAGCACCCTTTTCTGCCCTAAAACTATGAGAAAGGCCCTTTTCCACTGCTTCTATAAGCTCTGCTATTCTAGTGGTCTTCCTTTCCCCAGGACTGCCAGCAAAGAGTGTGAACCAGATCTAAGTGTGGGCAAAGAACAGAATCCTGCCACAGTGCTAGCAAAGAGAAGCTTGTAATCTCCTTCTGACTAGTTGTTCCATCCCCGTACAGTCTGTAGGCTAAGAGCTCCAGAAGCAGCTGCAGCCACTGTTGATTTAATTAATCCCAAGGCCTACTCCTTGTTTGCTGGGACTTGGGCTGTTTTAGCACCACCTGTGTTGGACTGCATTCCTCTCTCACTCACATCCAATAGATCTTTCCTGCTGACCTTCTAAGTTGTCTTTGGTGTCTGTGGGCTGAGAAATCCCACTGCTGCCAGTGATTCAGTCCCTCGAGGACTTCTCTGAGTTAGCTGGGGCCAGTTTGTTGGTATAGCCTGTGCTGGATTGTGCTACTCTCTCAGCCTGCCACAAGAGACTTTCCTATCAACCTTCCAAGTTGTCTTAAGCGGGTAATTTGTTTCTCTCTGTCTTTATGTGGGTTCTTCTGCTCTAGAATTTGTTTCAAGTCATTTTTAAAGGTATTTGGAAGGGTTTGGGGGAAAGCTCAGGTGACTCCCTACCTTTACTCTGCCATCTTGGCTCTGACCCCCTATATTTTTCAATTCTAAGTTATTAAATTATTCAGTTAGGAGTTTTAGGTTTGTCTATAATCAGGAGAGAAGTTAATTTTCTAATTAGTTTAAATTAACACAACCTAAATTTTTAAAAATTCTACTAAATCAAAAAGAACTATGTAATCACTTCTATTAGCAATTTTAAAATGTTAACTTTCCCAAGGGTTATTGACTGCCTGAATTTCAAATTTTAGGGCTCACTCTTATCAGTCAATATGTGCTTCAATTTTCAAAGATTAACCCATAATGAAAAGTGTTATTGAGACTACAACCTTTGGGATATAATTGTGAACATAACATTGGTTCAATTTAAATGTAAATTAAACTTTGAAAGATATACTAGTATATTTATGCAAATTCTTCAGTGTTTAAAAATATATCAATTTCACTTATTTTTTATAGTAAATCAGATTATCATCTTTATATTGTAGATCATATAGGATAACAATCTGTTTCACTGGCAAATGGTCAGCAATGATCTGCATTAGAAATACTCTTTGATTTGTATTATAAGAACTTTTTATTTAAAGAATCTGCTTTAAAATGTTTAGAAATATTAATTAGAGCTAATAGAAATTCCACTACAAAAGAAAAGACATTTTTTTTTGTCTATTTTCTTTGAAGAGATTCAGACTAAGTCCATGCTAGATAGAAGAGCTGGTTAAACCTCTATTCCACTAGATTTTTTACCAAGGTATTTAAACAAAAAAGAAAAACTTAGAATGAGTAAAACAGAAAAGTTTCAAATATTGTGAATATGATAGCTTAACTTAGACTGAGTTTCTCAGCAATACCTGTAATTTATTTGACCTATGTTAGATTCAAGAAACTTCAAGAAAAAGTCTTAATTTTATGAGGACAGAGTAATCTAAATTTCCAAATATTTGCCAAAGCAAATCACCTGAGTTACTAGCATACTACCTTGCATGGCCTGAGGTCTCTTTTCTTTGTCATCCCCAACTGCATGTAGAGTTTACCCCATTCCCATGATAGCCAGATCAAAAGAGAATTTACCCCTTTGGATTTAATAAGGGAGACCCTATAGGAATGACCTCATTTCTCCTCTGGGCTTCTCTGAGAAGAAATATTAGTCCCAAAAAATGTTCTGAAAGAATTTCTCTGAGGACACCTTCTGTGGGGTATCAAAATTATCATCACAGAACCCTGATTCAATTAAATTCAAGAGATATTTATTATGTACTTATGTTCACCATGATGTACTATGAACTAGAGAAATAATGAAGCTGGATCTATTTTCTAGAAATTTACATTCCCACTTGACTGAGAGAGTCTGTGATGATCATTGTGATACCAACTAATTATATTACCTAGGGCAAGTCATTTTCCATCTTAGGACCTCAGTTTTTCATCTGTAAATAGGTAGACTGAACTAAATGCTTCCTAAGGTCACTTAAAACTCTACTAGTCAATGTTCTAAGTTTCCTTCCAGCTCTGACAATCAAAGGCCCATTCCTGCTCTGGCATGTTATAGCCTACATAAAAATTTGGATAATTAAAATATGGCTTCATGGTTACATTCCAATTTTCTGCTATCTTTCATTAATTATATTCTAGAATAACTTCCCAATGAGATTTAGAGAGGTCCCTTAAATGTCATCTGTAACTCACATTACATCATGAAGAGGCACCATCTGGGAGATTTCTGCTCATTAAGTGTGAACTATCTGGTCTTTTAGGACTCTAAAGTTTTAGAAATGCTAGAATTGCATCATTAATTTTATAATTGAAAGCTTCCAGCCTATCAACTTATAAATATAGATTAAATTATTTGATGAAACTTGCTCTAACAGATTGGAAAATCAGGAAATTTAGGTTTAAGTCTGACTCCACCAATTATGAGCTTTGTGATCTTGTAAAAATCGGCTGCAAATCAACACTTGATCTATTATTTTTGGGGATTGTCTAGATTTAGGAAAGTGATGGGGAAAGTGTCAGTAATGCAGATTAAACTTAAAATTGTGTCTGTCCTACATTTTGTGGGGGAAAGAGCTGGTTGTCAAACATTTACCAGCATACTGCTGACCATATGCCTATCTTCCCTTGAAGTTCATGACACATACATCTGCAGTGCAGTTATCATACCACACCATTGGTATCTTTGACTTCTTCTCTACTGTGAGTTACCACACAAGCACCAATGCCCCTCCCTCTTGGTTCATGTTTCTGTAGGGCTTTAAAGTTTATATGACATTATCCTCCAAACATCCATGTGAGGTACATAGTAAATGTAATACCTCCCCCATTTTAAAGATGGACAAACTGATATTCAGAAACGTCAGTTGACTTATCCAAAATCACACAGCAAGCAAAAGAGGCCAGAACCTGAAGGCAAGTCCTATGAATCCTTGTGTAGTAATCTTTTCACCACATCATGTTGCCTCTATAATAATAGGGAGATTAATAAAAGTAAATTTTATATCCTGTGCCTCATTTGATTATGGCAAAAATAAAAGCCTAAAGATATAAATAAGAGTCAAAAATCTTCATCTTTAATTCCTTTTACACCTGCACAACTCTAAGAACCCTCTATGCCCTTCCTGCTAAAGTAACATTTCACCATCTGGAATAACTTGGTTCTAAGCTAGATAATTAAGAGAAACAGGCAGAGACATAGAGAGAGAGAGAGAGAGAGAGAGAGAGAGAGAGAGAGAGAGAGAGAGAGACAGAGAGAGAGAGACAGAGAGAAAGAGACAGAGACAGAGAGAAAGACAGATAGAGACAGAAAGACAGACAGAGACAGAAACAGAGAGTAAGCAAGAGAAATCTGACTGGTCCAACCAGAGAAATGCCTATTTATGCCTGTCCTTTGTTTCCCAGATTCAATACAAAATGACTCAATTATTTTTTAATAGTTTCTGGTTATGAAACCTTGCCAATGACTTTTAAAAAAATCTTATGAAACAAATCAATAATCAGTGTTTAAACACATTCATCAATTCTCTCTGTTGCTGTCTCTGTCTCTCTGTCTCTCTCTCTATATATATCTCTATCTCTCTGAGTGTCTCTCTGTCTCTCTCTCTCTCTGGTTAATTTTAGGCAGTTATTGTATAGTAGAAAAAACAATAGTGTTGGAATCAGAAAATTTGAGATCCAGCACCACTTCTGCCTCTTTATGTGCTGTATCACCTGAAGAGCTTTACTTGCCCTCTTTGCATCTCAGTTTCCTTACCTGCAAAGTGGTCATAGTGATGTGTATATTTATTCTGTCTCAGAATGGCTACTGCTATAGGAAAAGCACTTTGTAAACCTTAGCATACTATAAAAATGTGAGTTATTCATAACATTGGATATCATGAGAGAGGTAATATAATGTTTTGCTCAAGCACTGAACTTGGGGATCATTTTCCTCATTTGTAAAATGAGATGGCTGATCCCAATGACCTTTAGCATCCTACTCAACTCTAAATCTATAATCCTATGTTGCTGTCACTTGCTTTATTAATTCAAGAGTCTACCTTTCCACCCACTATGAATGTTTATCTTGTGGGAGATCTCTTAATGGTTTAGTCAATTAAAAGCTTTCATTAGAGTTGTCAGTGACTGAGGCAAAGTTCTTTTAGTGGAAGGCAGATTTCTCCTGATGTACTTATAACTTTCAGGTGACCCTGAAAGAATAGTTTTCATAATTAAGTTTTGTTGTTGTTTTAGTGTGAAATACATACTTTGGAAAATGTGATTTTATATACATATATATACCTATATACACACACACATATACATATATATATATATATACATATATATATATATATATATATATATAAATTATAAAATTGAAATTATGGAAGGAACTCTAGAAAATAGAATTTTTCATCTTTGAACTCAGTATGACTTTCATATATAGACTCATAGATTATCTGAGCTAAGAGATACCTTACTGTCCCAGTTCTTCCTCTAATCAGCTGATTGACTTTGGGCAAAAGAACTAAGTCCCTTTTTGAGGCCACAATTTTCCCATCTCTAAAATGAAGGGCACTGAAATAAATTGTGACTAACATGTCTTCCATCTCTAAATTATATGTCCCTACTCCCTCATTTTACAAAAGAAGAAACTGCAATCCAGAGAGAACCATAAACTTAGACCTGGAAGGACTCTTAGATGTCCAGTTCAGTTCATTCATTTTACACTTGAGGTAACTGAAACACAGATCTGTTAAGTGACTTAACTTAGGGTCATACAACTAATATACAAGGAAACTGTGACTCCAACCCTGGTCTCCTGATTCTCTGTCTTGGGCTTTTCCGCTGTAAGCCTCAAGAAAATTATATATGACATAATGTTACAGAAGGAAATGGCTTGGAACATAGACTGTTAACACTAGAAGGGCCCTAGACAAGATCAAGTAATAAAACAAATGCATGTGTCAGACCTGGAAGGGTCCTTAAAATTTAAAATGTCTTAGTTGGAAGATACTTTAAAATACAGAATATTAATTTCCAGTGCAGAAGGTCAGAGCTAGAGGAGCCCTCAGAAAGCATCTCCTCTAGTCTCCCTTTACCAAGGGGACAATTGGTGATCTGAGAAAGGAAATAGGTTGGACAAACCACATAGCTACATATTGACAGTAACCACTCAGAGCCTATACGGAGAAGTTAACCTTAGGAGAGGAAAAAAAATCCATAAAAACTTGCTTTCATGTGAATCTGAAATGAACTTTGGCCCTATTATGCCACATAGACAATCACAGCTGTATGAAGCTTAGCTACACCTCCCAGGTTTCCTTTTGTTAGGCTAAAACCAGCTGGAGCTGTTGGTTCTGGGAGTCAGCCTGGGCACACACATCCTGTAAGCTGTCCGCCCCAAGGGGGGTGGATTAAATTGGGGGAAGTTCAGCTCAGCCCAGACACACCTGTACTTCAGCCACTCCTCAAAGGACAAACAGCTCTATCTGTCCTGGCCCCTCTCTGAAGGATAAGCCCCATTAAAATCCATAAGAAAGCAGGAACAGGCTACATTCATCAAGACCTGTAAAACTACAAAGGAGGGACTAAGGAAGGCCTATGCTCCTGTTTGTCAGTAGAATTTTTTGCTCCCCAGTTCAGCTCCTCATCACAAACTCATCCTTTCCCTTCCTCTCACTGGACATCAATCAAGGGTTTAAACAACGCGAAAGAAGAGTAGTAACCTTAGTCCCTAGGGAGACTTCAGAGTATGGGAGAGCTAGGAATATTTGAAATTAAGACTTTACTTCCTCATTTTGAGACACTAAGGGTCAGAGGGGTTAAGTGACTTGCCCAAAATCACACAGCAAATTAAGAGATGGTATCTGTACACAGTTCTTCTGACTCCAAAACCAGTATTTTATCTACTAGGCCATGTTGTCTCTCATATCTAGTCTATCTAGAATGCATCTGGATCCATCTAGACCAGTTTCCTCACTTTATAGAAGAGATTTCAGAGAGAAAACAATTTGCCCAAGGTCACATAGCTGGCCTATGGCTTATGAGTCTGAAATTCACATGCTCTGATCCCCATAATGGAGGACTCCCTTCAGATAAGGACAGCTAAATGGCAAAGTGGATAAAGTGCTGGGCTTGGAGTTAGGAAGATTTGATTTCAAATCTTACTTTAGACACTAGTGGTGTAACCCTGGGCAAGGCTCTTGCCCTTGTTTGCCTCAATTTCTTCAGCTGTAAAATGAGTTGGAGATACCATTCCAATATCTTTGCCAAAAAAACCCCAAATGAGGTCATGAAAAATTGGATACAACTGAAACAATGCAGCAACAACAAGAACACAAAGATAAAGGGAAGAATTGTGTGAAAGGCAGTTTGATGGCTAAATTCAATTCTGTCCTAATTGGTATTTAATCCAATTCTGTCATCAGTGGTCAGCCTAGATCACATCCACCCATAGTAAGTGGGAAGGCTTGGCTCTCTCATCAATCTTCTGGGAAGGGCCTGGGGCCCTACACCCAGCATAATTCCCTTAATTCTCAGCAACTGTGTTGGAAGATCAAACCCTTCACTTAGTGACATCTCAGCATATTGCAAAGGAAACAGAGTCACAAGGCTGGGAGGGACCTCAAGAGGTCATCCAGTCTATGCCTCTGCCTTCAGGAAAGACCACACCCAACCATTTCCAGAAAGGAGAATTAACCCTATCTTTAAAGACCTCCAGGGAAGAATTTACAGCAGTCTCCTTTGGTAACTTTTTAATAAATGTATTATGGAATCATCGTTGTTATTCTTGTACATTAAGGTTAACAAAATGATTTCTTCATAATAATAATTTCTCTTCATGATTATATATGAGGAAACTGAGGCTCAAAGAGGGAAAGTCACTTGCCTGTGGTCATGTTGCAATTGAGTGACAATACTTTGTTGTTATTATAGGAATTAGACTCAGGTCTTCCATTCTAATAGTAGTAGTGTTCACAGAATCACAGATAGAGAAAGAAACCTTAGAAATCTGAAGCAAAATGGAGTTTTAGGTGAATGATCCAAGAGCACACAGGTAGCCTTTCACACTTGAAATTTTAACCCAGGACCACTTACTCCAGAGATAATCCTCTTTCTATTATTAGAAATTCTATCATCCAGTTCAAATCAATTTAACAAACACTGATGAATATTTACCCTGTTCAGATGATGCTAGATGATAGCAATACAAAGAGAAAATCAACAAAGCAGTCCAAGATCTCAAGAATCTGACATTGCTAGGGACACTTGATTCCAAAAGGAATTATCCTTGAACAACTTGATGAAATATTTCAAAAGATTCAAAATTACCTCTCTGTGAATATTTCTCCTTGGAGTATAGATCAGAGCCCCTCCAGAGGAAGATAATAGGATTCAGAGATGGAAGGATATTTAAAGAGTGGCATTCTGGGAAATGTTTAACAACTAGTTTGGGAGTGGGGTGGAAAGTGTGCAGGACATACTTTTAAATTTAATCTCTATTATTAGTATTTTTTCTGTCACTTTCTAAAGTCTGCATAATCAACAAAAAAGTGAATGAAATTCTAATTTGTAGCATTTGCTGATTTCTGAGATAGAACTATTCCCACTAATAATTTAACATTTGGTTCTCAAGAGTCATATTGAACTGTATCAAGTACTCCTTTGCTTAGAGATCAACTGATGAAATAATGGAAAGATCACTGGAATGGGAGTCTTGAAGATCACCACCATCCTTCAAATCTCTGCTTGGTATTTACTGTGTTGGTTGTTGTTGGGTCTGGTACTACTCTCCGTGACCCCATTTGGGGTTTTCTTGGCAAAGAAACTGTGGTAGCTTGCCATTTCCTTCTCCAGCTCATTTTAAAGATGAGAAATCTAAGGCAAACAGGGTTAAGTGACTTGCCCAAGGTCACATAGCTAATAGGTGTCTAAGGTGAGTCTTTTCAGGAAGGTGAATCTTCCTGAATCCAGGCTTACTATCTACTGCACCACCTAGCTGCTCCACTTACTGTGTTACCTTGCACAAATCACCTAACACATGAATCTCAAATGTCTCAGCTAGAAAATTAAGAAATAGGACTAGATGATCTCAAGGGTTCTTCTAGCTCTCAATAATATGAAAGCTCTAAACTTTGTAATAAATAATTTTCATTAGGTGATATAAATAAATTAATTCTTTCTCTGCCTAAGTGCTAGGTGGTACGGTTGGTAGGGAGTTGACCCTACAGTCAGGAATACCAGAGTTCAAATCTAGTCTCAGACACTTACTAGCAATATGATCCTGGGCAGGTTACTTAACCTCTGTCTGCCTTAGTTTCTCAACAGTAAAATGGAGATGATAAAAGCTCCTACCTTCCCGGCTTCTTGTGAGGCTTAAATGAGATAATATATGTAAAGGGCTTAACATAGCACCAGGCATATGGTAAATGCTTAATAAATGCTTGGTGCCTTCCACCTACCCTGCCTCAAGTTTCTCCCTACTCCCTACTCCAAGTTATACTATATTCATCTGCTAAATGTATTTCCGAAATGTGAGTCTGGCCTTTCCCTACTCAATAAACTCTAGTAACTCTCTATTACTTGTAAGATCAAGTAAAAAAACCTCTGGAATTTAAAGTCCTTCACAATCCACCCTCTTGTTTTACCCATCTAATCCTTTTGCTCTTGAACTCTAGGTTCACAGATCAGCCTACTCTCTGTTCCTTGCATATAACACCCCCTACCATCTCCTGACTGGATTGACTGTCCTCTATGCCTGGAATGTTAGCCCACCTCACCCCCACCTCTTGGTTTCCCAAGTTTCCTTCAAGGTTCTATTCAAACCCCATATTCTGGAGGAAGCTCTTTCCAAATCCTTCATTACCTCACTCTAAGTGAAAACATAAAAAGGCCTTAGCCTAAAAGGGTCAAGGTCTCCCACTGCATCCTGGACCATCTCCAGTTGTCCTAATGAATATCTGGCCACTGAACCCAGGTGGTTGCAGAAGAGAAAGTGAGGCTGGTGACCTTGCACAGCACTCCTTTGCTCAAATCAAAGTCAACTACAAGTCATGTCATCATTTCCCTGTTTTCATGGTCCTCTTTGAAAATGAAAGACATCAAAATAACAACTGTCCTCTAAACCGCCCCCCCTCCCCTCCAGAGAAGTTAGCACTTTCCTCTTAAGCACATTCAAATGAATGCCCTTTGACAAACTGTTAGTGCCTTCCCCATTAAGAATACCTTCTATCTGTATAAACTTTTAATATGCTGTTATCCCTTCCACATTGCAATTTTCCCCATTGCAGTTTCTATATATCAAGAGTCAGCATAAGAAATTAAATAGTATTTCAGGAATTTTGTGGAAGTGGTAGATAATACTCTAAGGTCAGCATACAACAGGAAGCCTATAACCAAATACTTAACCCAAATTTTACAATAAGGTACTATAAACATCCCAAGAACGAAAAAGAAAAAATTCAGACTTCTCTGGTACAAAGGGAAGGACAAAAATATTTAGATGGATTTTCTAGATCATGGGGTTGCTGCAGACTTAACCCCCACACTGTAGAAGGGGTAACTATATCTTTAACATACAGTCATATGTTCTTCTTCTCCATTAGCATACAAAACTCCCATAGAGCAGGGACCCTGTCTCTGCTTTTCTTTATATTCTTAGACCTTAGCACAGTGCCTGGAACATAACATAGTGCCTGGCTCAATCAGTGCTTCTGAACTGGATGACTCACTCCATGACCATTTTCCTTGTCATGAGAGTCTCTGAAGAGTAGGTACACTACCAATTGAGGGCCCAGGTCAAAGTCTCTGAAGCATGTTAGAACCTGTAGATCTCCACTGATGCAATCTTTGGAAAGATTGAGTCTGTTCTATAACCCAAAGGGAGAAAATGAAAGAGGATTTTTGTGGAGATTTATAAACAGAGGTATGACTTTACCAAGTAGTTGAATTAAAAATTAAAGATAAAATGAAGTGAAAGTATATCAAGGAGTTAGAAATAAAGTGCTGCTGAAGTTTAGAGGCAGGAAGGATTTCTGGGGGAGAGGATGGTAAGGAAGGAGAAGATCCGATGATAGGATCCCAGGATTTAGAACTAGAAGAAAATTTAGAGATCACCTATTTGATAGATGATCTATTTTTTTGCAGAGGGGAAAAGCGAAGCCCAGAGAGGGGCAGAGCGAAGCCCAGAGAGGGGCAGTGGCTTGCTTAGTGACGCATAGAAATGGTCAAGATCCAAAACTAGATCAAGTAACATCACCTGAAATAAATCAACAAGGCACCTCAGAAATCTGATATGACTACCTATAATATAGGAAATGTTCTTGAGTTTGCATTTGCCTAGAAAATAAGCATGTGTGAGACAACCAGATATGTCCCCAAATAACACCTCTTCTCAAACTCTGCTGCCCCAAACTCTCAGCTGCCTTCCAATACCACATTTCCAATTGCCTCTCAAACTAGATGTCCAGTAGGCACCTTAATCCAACAATGTCCTAAACAAAATCAATTATCTTCCCTCTAAACTTGAGCCTTTTTTACCTTCTCTGTTCCTCTAGAGAGCAAGACCATCCTTCCAGTCTTTCAGACTCACCACCTATGTATGAGTCATCCAGCTACCCCCAGCATCTCATTCCCTGTATCCAATCTGTTGCCAAGACCTATTGTTTTCACCTTTGCAACATCTTTCATATACTCCCCTCTTTCCTCTGAAACTGCCACCACCCTGGTGTGGGCCCTCATCACCTCAAGGCTTGGATAATTGCAATAAGCTGCTGGTAAGTCTGTCTGATTCAAGACTCTTCCCACAACAGTCCATCCTACATTCAGCTATCAAAGTTATTTTCCTAGAGCGAAGGTCTGTTCATGTTACCCTACCCCCTACACTCAATAAACTCCAGGGGTTCCCCATTGCCTCCAGGAGTGAATATAAAATGTTCCATTTGACCTTTAAACTTCTTTGGAGGCTAGTTTCCTCCTACCTTTCCAGCCTTCATACACCTTACTCCCCAACACATACTTTTCAGTCCTGTGACACTGACTTCCTTTCTGTTCCACAAACAAAACACTCTATCTCTAGGTTCTAGGCATTTTCTTTTCTTTTTTTAGAGGGGGGAAGGCAAGGCAATTGAGGTTACATAAATTGCCCAAGGTCATATGGCTAGTAAGTGTCAAGTGTCTGAAGTCGGATTTGAACTCAGGTCCTCCTGACTCCAGGGCCATACCACTTAACTGCCCAGGTTCTGGGCATTTTCTCTGACTGTCCCCCATACGTGGAATGCTGTCATTCCACCACTCTACCTATATACCTCCCTAGCTTCCTTTAAGTCCCAGGAAAAATCCCATCTTTTACTAGAAAGAAGCCTTCCCTAACCTAACCCTTCTTAATTCTAATGTTTTCCTTAAGCTAATTATTTCCTATTGATCCTGTATCTGTATATAGATTGTTATACTTGTTTACTTATTGTCTCTCATTCACTTGTAAACTTTTTGAGGGCCTGGGGCTTTGCATAGACCTAAAATCCAACTCACTTGCAAGTCCTGGCGTCTTGGTCCTCCCCAAGAATGAAGAATAAACAACAACCTTGAGGGCAGAAACCATCTTTTTGTCTTTTTTGTATTTCTGGTGTTTAACACAGTGCCTAACACACAGTAGGCACTTATTAAATGTTTATTGATTGATTGGCTTCTCTTCAAACCCCTCTGAATCCAGAGTTGGCCCTCTTTTCAAATTTAACAAACAGTGGTTGAATACTTACTATGTGTTTACAACTCCTGTATTACAGCTGATGGCAGCATTATCTCCCAAACAACCAGATTTAAAACCTCAAAATCAGCTTTGCCTCTTCTTCCTCTCTCTTACTCTCTCCCTATGCTAAATCAGTTGTCCTGCTAACTTCACATCTCTAATTACTCATATCTATGCCCTCCTCTTACCTCACCCCACATTCATATTTTTTTACCAAGACTATTACAATAGCCTCCTAACTCCTCCTCTGACCTCTTATCTCCTCCTCCCCAACATATTCTACACACCTGAGTAATCATCCTATAATGCAGATGTTACTATATCATTTCCTTCAAAATACATCTGTGGCTCCCTATTGCCTGGAAGAATAAAGATAAACCTCAGCTTGGCATTCAAGGCTCTGAACATTTTAATTTAACTTGCTTTTCCAGTCTTATTTCCTAGTCTTCCCCCTTAACCCTTCTACCTTCACCAATAATAAATATCTGTAGACCACGTACTATGTGCCAGGTATTATGCTAAGTATTTTATAAATGTTATCTCATCTGATCCTGACATCCCCAGAACATAAGTGTTATTATTGTTTCCATCTTACAGATGGGAAAACCGGTCAACAGGTTAAGTGATTTGCCCAAGTAAAATTTGAACTCAGAGCTTCCTGACTCCCGGCCCAGTGCTCTGCTGCTGCTTCAGTCAAACTTTGACCAACCTCCTTTCTCCTAGTCTCTCTCTGCTCTCTGCAGCGTCCATGCCATTATCCATTCTAGAAAAAAACCTTCTCTTCTACTGAAATCATTCTCCACTTTCTTTACTTTTAGGGCCAAGTTCAGCTGCCAACTCTTCCATGAAGATTTCTATGTATCCCCTTCCCCTAGATAAAGCAATTTTTCCCTTCCCAAATTTTAATAGAGAACTTTGTCCAGATCTCTTCTTGTTTTGAATGTAGTACAAAGAATTCTGGACATGCAATCAGTCAGAAGACCTGGGTTTGAATCCTGATCGTCAACAGTGTGATCAAGAACAAATCACTTCATTTCTCTGAGCCTCAGTTTTGGGTTGTTTTTTTTTATCTGGAAAATGCACATAGTATTGCTTGCACTATCCAGCTTTTAAGCTTGCTATGAGAAAAGAGCTTTGTAAACCTTGAGACACCATAGAAATGAAAGTCGCTATGTATATGTATACACATACCATGTCCCCCTCTCCTCATTATATTGTGAACAGCTTGAATGTAGGAGTTGGATTGTTTTCCATCTTTTTGTCCCCAGCTAAAATTCTCTCCAATTTTTCACTGTGGCTTGACTTTTCAGGAGCTGTTCCTTTGGATCACAATCTCTGTCAGGTTCTTCTAATCTAAGATAGTTTTAAATTTGAGTTTGGCAACGTACTATTTGTGTGGAGTTTGAGGATCAGCCTATCTAAGATAATCATCACAGTGTAGTAGAAAGGAGAAATTTTGAGCATCAGATGACTTGTATTCAAAATCTGTTTTTTTGTATTTTGTTATCTGTTTGACCTAAATTAATTCTCTTTCCTCTCTCTGCATTTCAGTTTCCTCATCTGAAAAATACTGGGATTTGAAGTGAGTGATCCCTAAGGCCCTACTAAGTCTAAAACCTCCGGAGTGTGGAGTGTTTTGTCACCAGAATGGCCACAGGGTTATATCATTTCTCCATGGCAAAGATCACATATTGATAGCAAAAAGGATTTAATATGTGGACCAATGGAGGGAGCCTCCATGAGCATGACATACATCTCAAGATACAAGTATCCTCAACTTAGCCCATCACAGAGTCCTACATATGGTGGCAGTGTAATAAATGTGTGTTGAATTGAATATTTAATGACTGCAAAGTGAATCACTTCCCCCAAGTGAAGTCCAGAGATGAAAAAGAAGATGTAAGGAAGGCCACTCCCTATTAATTCTTTGACTTTTCTCACATTCATCACATGCCCTCCATGATGAGGCATTACCAAGTCTTTAATCAAAATCACAAGAGCTATTAAGAATTGGGCTCAATGCTAAATGTACCACCTCATGCTGAGCATTCATTGTTGGACAGCTAGCTACGCTGTGACTAATTAAAGAGTTTCTCCATCATACATTTTCCTATTCTAACACAGCAGAGGTGATTGGAGGATTGGGGGTGGGGGAGAAAGGGAGAGATGTATGCGGATCAATACCTCAGAGCCCCACCTGGCATTACAAGGACAAAGAACAATTATAAAAACAACACCAAGGAATTGCCTCAGGCCATGTGTATCATCCCTTGGGAAGGTCTCAAGTGTCCAAAAAGCCATTGGATAAGAAAATAATGACTCAGGAGAGTCAGAGTTAGGAAACTTATGTCACAGTCTCAGCTCTGCAATTCACCCACTACACACTTAGGTAAATCATTTCCCCTCTGTGGTATCCAGTTTCCTCATCTTTCACATGAAGATAACCATATATGTACCACCAACTTATAGAGGTTTGAGGGGAAACAAATGAGATAATTGTAGATGCACAGAATGTCAAAGCTGGAAAGGACCTTAGATCACAGAGCCTAGGATCAACATGGAAGTAACTTTTAAGTGGAAAACATGGAAAGTTAGAGCTGGAAAGAGTTTTGGATATCATTTAATCCAATCCCATCACCAACTGATACCTAGAGTAGGAAAATTATTGGTCCAAAAGTACAGTGTCAGAGCTGAGATTAGAACTACGTTTCCAGACCTTACTGTTATTTTGACTGTACCATAATATATGTATATTTTTAGCCACCAAGGGCAACATAAATATTAACTTGCATTACTCCGTTAGCTCCTGTGTTGCATGGAATGATAAGAAATGTGTTTTAAACTGATTACAAAAAATCAGCTCATCCCTATGATTTAAAGGACGAGGCAGCAAGTTATTCCAATAAGCTAGGTAACAATGAATATTTTCAAGGTCAGCTGAGGTAGTAAAGGTCATGACTTTATCCCATTGCCTTAGACAATGGGGAGGAAGTATGCTCATTGACTCTGCACATGATGATGTTTTCAGAGGCTGACTAGTATTTTAGAAAACAAATAACAGCAAAAAGAACGATTCTGCCTCAAATGGGCAGAACTCTATCCTAGGGTCAGATTTGACCACAAATGAAATCTGAGTCAGCATAACTCCTACCCACTCTGATGCAACTGCTGGGTATAACTGGACATACATGACAGATTTATAAAAGAGTCAGGGTGAAAAAAGTAGATAATTATGAGGGTTTTTCAATATAAAGGGCAGATTTTATTAGTTATTTTTTTGTACACATGATTATAGTAATCAATGGTTTTCATGTTCATTATCTCATTTGAACCTTACAACAACTCTGTTAGGTGCAAGTATTATGTCCCCATTTTACAGATGAGGAAACTGGAAGGCAGAGAGGAAATGACTTACCCAAAGTCCTACTGGTTAGTGACAAGAGCAAGGACTCATATTCAGATTTCTGCATTGCTTTCTTTATGTTCTTTTTATAACCTCATACATACAACAGCTATCTTCCACCTACTCTTCTAGAAAGTCACATTTCTAGAAAGTTGTACAGAATGTTTACATTGTTTTCCATTCTTTCACTAAAAGCACTGAGTCATGAACAAATCATTCTTCTAGTTGTTTCCTATGACAATGTCATATATTATTCTCTTAATAGATTTCAAGTCTCTGCTAGACTATTCATTCCTCAAAGATGGAGACCAGGTCTTATTCATTTCTTTCTCCCTCCTACTCCCAAGACCCTGAGTACAGAGCACAAAGCTTTGCACAAAACATTTTACAAATATTTATTAAATGGAATGGAACAGACCAGTTAGTTACTGAAAGACAGAGTACTCTGTGTGATATGGGACAATGAGGAACTAGGAAGGTTAGACCTAAAGAAGAAAAGATTGAAGGAAGGACATGGTTTTTATCTTCAGTTATCCAAAGGTTCATTGTGCCAAAGAAATATTGACTTCATCTGAGAAGGCAAAACAAAGAACAATAGGTTAGAGGTAGAGGGAGCCACTTAAGTAAATACAAATAATATACAAAATATATACATTATAAATTTGGAGTGAGGAAGTGCTAACAACTTGGGAAAATCTGGAAAGGGTTGACTTTGATCCATCTTTGCACATGAAGCTGTCTTTAATCTGTGATTCTCTATGCTTCTTTCTACCTATGACATTCTATGGTACCATCTATGATTGGTTTTTGATTTCTCTTGGTCAACCATGTAGTAGAGAGTGCAGAGCATGTTTGGCTGGTGGATCACAAGGCCCTTGGTGAGGGAACAAGGGCTTGCCATTACAGTAACTCTACCACTTTGTTGTGGAGAAACTGTCCACTTTCCCATGGCCCTCTTCCATACACTTCTGGCTGAAGGATAATCCAGGAGCATGCATTGTATATCAAACATTACTTTGTCTGAAGATGCAAAGCTTGGAGGAGGAAGAAAATCATCCATTCATGCCTTATAAATACTCCAATAGTTTCAGGATTCAGGTTTCATCTGTTTAGATACATCCATTACCAGAACAGATTATGACCCCTTTATGCTTCAGTAGAATTCATGAGTTGCTGTGACCAAAAACAGAGATTTGTAGTCAACTTCCTGGTGATAGGCTTCTATGAACTTAACTTGATCAATCTATGGTTGACAAACACCCACTCTCTCATTGGACTCTACACTAAAGCTTGACTAATTTGATAGAACTTCAGAGAGTCGGTTCTAACCCTAACCCTAACCCTAACTCTCGATTCTATCAGTATGATAACCTTGGAGAAGCCAGAGTGCCTGGGGAGGGGAAAGGAAGCTTCAGTTTCATCATGTGTAAAATGGGAGCAATAATGTTTGCATTACCTAGGTAATTAAGTTGTTTTAGGAAAGTACCTTACAAATTTTTAAGTGCTATGTGTTGTTTTTTTTTAAGGATTTTACTTGACTAGTACCCAACTTTGAAGCATAATTATGATGTAGAAGTTGTTCTGAGTTCTCTGTGCTATGCCATCAGAGAATGAGCTCTGGCTGGTCCTACCAGAGCAAATGACTTTGGATATGAGCCCCTTGAAAGACTGGATACTGTCATCCAAGGACCAGTCTAGCTAAGTTTAGAAATGTTCATCACCAAGTTGACTACAAAGAAATGAATTTGTCAGGTTTGGCCACTCTACAGATTTGCTAGAGGATGTGCTCTGTATTAAAATGGGGATCACCCATATGGACAAAATCTCAAACCCTTGAAATATTGAAAGAATATTATGGTTTCCCTCTTGGAACTGACTTTTTTTTTCCTGAGCTATAAAATGGGCTTAAAACCATCTACCCAACATGCCTTACAGTGTAAAAGAGTTTAGATTTGATATTATAGGCCATAAAGAGTTATCATATGCTATGGAGTATTGAACAGAAAGAAACAAGAAAGTCAGGAAGGGGATTGGTTTGGGGAGTGAGACAAGGAAGGAATTGATTAAAGATTAAGTTGGTACTTGTGGGCACAGAGTGGAGGCAAAGTGAATTTGATGGAAGGAGACAAGCTAGGAATAGTTTTAACATTTTCAAAATGGTTTATTTATAAGTGTCTTGGGACTGGGAAAGTGTTAAACATTTCTGAAGTGGTCAGTCAGTAATTACTGATTCATGTTGCTACCTAAAGATGTACAAAATTGAAGCTGAGTGTTAGCACACCATAGGGGAGCATTCCCATTGACCTTTGCTTTGAATGTAAAGGAAAAGTTCTGAAAATACTTCTTCCTTTTAGGTTGTAGAACAATAAAATTAAGGGGATCATAGTGTTGGAGCTGGAAGGAACCTAGGTACAGAGAGGTTCACTGTATGCCTCTGATCCCAGCTATTGTAATGCACCCACCTCTTAACCTTTAGGACCCAACCCTGCCTACTCCTAGGACATGAGTTTGTTATTCCCAACTCTTCAGCCTTCTCATCTCCTGCCACCATCCTCAGAGACTTCATATTGGCCCCTCTCCCAGAAAACCTCCCTCCAAATTGGTTGGGTTCCCCTAGAAGGAGCTTTCTTGGGTC
>CM053769.1:361009960-361025023 GCA_028658325.1 Potorous gilbertii | reverse complement strand
AAGAATATTATTATGGTTTCCCTCTTGGAACTGACTTTTTTTTTCCTGAGCTATAAAATGGGCTTAAAACCATCTGCCCAACATGCCTTACAGTGTAAAAGAGTTTAGATTTGATATTATAGGCCATAAAGAGTTATCATATGCTATGGAGTATTGAACAGAAAGAAACAAGAAAGTCAGGAAGGGGATTGGTTTGGGAGTGAGACAAGGAAGGAATTGATTAAAGATTAAGTTGGTACTTGTGGGCACAGAGTGGAGGCAAAGTGAATTTGATGGAAGGAGACAAGCTAGGAATAGTTTTAACATTTTCAAAATGGTTTATTTATAAGTGTCTTGGGACTGAGAAAGTGTTAAACATTTCTGAAGTGGTCAGTCAGTAATTACTGATTCATGTTGCTACCTAAAGATGTACAAAATTGAAGCTGAGTGTTAGCACACCATAGGGGAGCATTCCCATTGACCTTTGCTTTGAATGTAAAGGAAAAGTTCTGAAAATGCTTCTTCCTTTTAGGTTGTAGAACAATAAAATTAAAGGGATCATAGTGTTGGAGCTGGAAGGAACCTAGGTACAGAGAGGTTAACTGTATGCCTCTGATCCTAGCTATTGTAATGCACCCACCTCTTAACCTTTAGGACCCAACCCTGCCTACTCCTAGGACATGAGTTTGTTATTCCCAACTCTTCAGCCTTCTCATCTCCTGCCACCATCCTCGGAGACTTCATATTGGCCCCTCTCCCAGAAAACCTCCCTCCAAATTGGTTGGGACCCCTAGAAGGAGCTTTCTTGGGTCAAAGAAATTGTTCTTTAACCCTGCACTGTTCAATAGCTTATTATAACCAGTTTCAAGGCCCGGATGTCCTGCTTATCTTCTCTGCAGGTTACACAAAATCGGTAGAGATAAAAAGATAGACGGGGGAAGAAGGAGGAAGAGAGGGAGGGAAAGGGGGGAGAAGAAGAGAGAGAAGGAGAGATGATAAATGGAACACAATCATGAGGTCAAAATTATAGTCGATAGATTATAATGATGATCTGAAGCAAATAAAATCAAAATTGAATAGAAATAAATTCCCAAAATTGAGATTCAAAAATAAAATATACAAGTTCAAATTAGGAAAAAATGTGACTAGACAATGGCTTATGAGGAAAGGAGTATGAAGAGCAGGATGCGGGAGAGGGTTAAGTGAACTATAAACTGAATGGGAATAGGTAACCCAAAAAGCTACTAGAATCCTGGGTTGTATGGTGTACAGAAGTGGGGAGGAGATAATCCTACTGTCACCTGCTATCTTTTGATCTCTTTTGATGTACAATGTTCAGCTCTGGATGGCACATTTTAGGATGGGTTTTGACAAAATAGGTTGAGGCTAGAGGATAGTGATCTGGATGATGAGGACTAAATCTATATCATACATGGAATAACTGAAGAAAGTGAGGATGTTTAGAATGAAGAAAAGAAAGTTCGGGGAAAATATCAGAACTGATGACCAGACCCAAGAGAGTATATGATCTCTTTCCAGCCAAATGAATGAAGTTGGTGGTTCCTCAGTGTTAAAATGATGTCTTCTATGTATGAAGGCCCCTTCCAGTTCTGACATTTTCTGTTTTGGTTTTCCTTCCAGTTCTATGGTTATACTCTTTCCAACTCTGATTTTTTATGATTATATTTATGCTTTATAAGTTTGTGGGTCAAAGATAAACTGGGTTGTAAGGTAGGGCACTGATTTCAAATTTAAGCCAAGTTCCTATATGCTCTGAATGCTGGACAAATACACAGTGAAAGAACATTGCTCTGCATGATGCCACCTGCCCTCTAATCCCATTCTCCATGGGAGAGCAGAGCTGGTGTTTGCTCATTCCACAGACTCTGAGAATCATCACCTGATCACAATGAATGACAGGTGAGTCAATGGGAGAGAATGCTACCTGAGATTCTTTGGAAAAGGTTAGCCTTCCACCCCTGGGGTATGGGAGACACGGGAGGTGAGGAGACCAGGCTTGCCACTCCAAGCATTTGGAAGTAGGATACTCACACAACAGAGGTTGCCCCGGTTAATAACAATGAGAAATTGTATTTGAAGGGCTAATTGGAAATAGTCAACTGCCCAGCTAAAAAGAGGGCATAGGGGAGCCATCAGAAAGGTTAGAAAAATCATCCCAACTACAATCCTAATAAAGCATTCATGTGTGCCCATCAGGTCACACACTGTCTCACTTAATGTTTACTGGACCCCAAGTGTTGCCATTTTACACATGAAGAAGCTAAGGCTCAGAAAGGGGAATGATTTGCCCAAGATCCCACATCATGTTAGTGATTAGAAGACAGACATAAACCCAGGCCACTCAACTCCTAGTCTTTGCCTTAATTTCCTCCTCCACGTATCTGCATACTAATCACTCCACTCTCTCCTTCATACCTCTGGTATGAGGATCCACTAGGAGAGTGCATGGGAAAGTCTTTCCTAAGCATAAAGAAATGAGTAAAAATCAGCTGTCATTATTGTAGGCAACTTGGCTACAAGAGCACTCAGGCAGACTAAACTGTCTGAGCCAGAAACACTGAGGCAGAACCCTAACTGGGATTTTAAAAGGACTTTAAAGAGATCAGGACCAGGAACACTCTGATGGCAGTATGTCAGGATTTACTGTAATGGGTGTCCTCTTCCCTTGGGTAGTAAATCTTTTTCAATTGCCATCTTTTCTCCTTTGCTAACAGCTAAGCTATTTAGATAGAAAGCAAACAAAGATAAATCTCATACACATCAAAATATTCAGAGTAGCACTTTTTTAGCAGAAAAACAAAAGAATCAAAGTGTATGATTGTCTATTAGGGAATGGCTAAGCAAAATTTGGTATGTGGACATAATGGAATATTATTGCATCATCAGAAACAAGTATAGAGAATTTAGAGAAGTATGGGAAAATGGATATGAAGTGATATGCCATAAGTAGAATTAGAAAAATGGTATATTCAACAATCATAGTCACATAAATGGGAAGAAACAAAAACAAAACTGAACACTATGCAACCATAATGACCAAACATCCTTGCAATACAAAATTAGAAAATATTCTTTCTCTCCTTTTCCTACAGAGGTTGGGAACTATTGGTGCAGAATATTATATATACTGTCAAATCTAGTTACTATCTTAGTTTTACCGATTGCTTCCTTTTTTTCCTTTCTTTTATTGAAAGTGGTGGCTCACTGGACAGAGAAGGTAGAAGGGATGGATTAAAAAATGGATATTATATTTAAAAATCATTAATTTTTAGAGAGCCTTTGTTTACAGGCTTGGAATATTAGAATAATAACTCATTTATATTGCAGTTTACAGTTTTCAAATCTTTAATATACATTTTATTTCTGCAAGAATTGTGAGGGAGTTAGTGCAATTATTCTTATATCATTTTGTAAATTGAGAAACTGAAGCTTAGGAAGTAAAGGTCCCAGGCCTTGTGTTTCAAATCCGGTGTTTCTTCCATTAGAGCATTACTGCCTCAAACAAGTCATGTGAATATCAAATAAGATAATATATGTAAAATAATTCGTAAATCATTTGGCCAGGAAACCTTTTAAGAATTCAACTGCAAAGGACTAAATAAATGTGAATTATTGCTGTCATAGTTATTATGATTTTTTATATACCACACTCTCCACGACAGTCTTTCTCTGATGCCTCATAGTGGCCCAGAGATGACTTCATGCTTTCAAACACTTTACTTGTGGAGTACAAGCCCTGGCAAGACTTCCCTGAAAATGCTCCAAGGATAGGGCAAAGGAGATTGAGAATTCCTGGTTTGCTCCAAAGCCCTGCTCATGAGACTTTTCCATATGAAACTTTTCTTGTTCCTCTCTCTCTCTTCTATCTGGAAATTACTTTGCTTTCTTTTTCATGTGCTTTGTATTTATTTATTTGTTTAAAATTCATCTATGGATGATCTGGATCTCCAAAAGAAAAAAGAAAGCACGTAGGACATACTTTTAGATTTAATCTGTACTAATTATCTTTTCTCTGTTACTTTCTCAAGTCTATAAAATCAACAAAACAATAAATCAAATTCTAATTTGTATTTTGCTGAATTCCTGTGTATACGCTCACCGAAAAATCTAACAACTGGTTCTCTAACCAGTTGGAACTGCTTCCAAAACTTTCTTCCATGGACTCTTACAGGCTCCCAACAGAATGTAAGCTTTTTGAGGCAATGAATCAGTTCCTTTTTATCTTTCTCCTCATTATCCTATGCAACACCTCGTCCATATTAGGGACTTAAAAAGTTGAGCTAAATTTGTTAATTTTCACATAGGGCTAGGGGATAGACTTTGCTAGGATCAGCCTAAGTGCTCATTCCCAAAATTTTGCCCTCAGAAAATGAACTGTTTTGATCATCATAACTAAGGTTGGGGGGGGGGGGAACTCTTCCTGTTTTTGTGGAAGGACCCCCCCAATGAAGAAATTAAATCCTTGCCATATAGAAGGAAATGGTACTCTATGCATATTGAGGGCCAGGGTGGAGTACAGTTGACAAGTTCAGGGTAGACCTTCTGGGAAACTGTTCTTTGAGACAGTGTTCATTATCATCTGGAATGGCTCTCCATGCCCCCTGGATGTTGCTGCCTCCAAGGGATGTAAAGAACTGTAGAATACAAGGGATATGTAAAATAGATGCCCTCTAGGCTAACAGTCTTTAAGACAATAAGACTGGTCAAATCATTAGGACAGGACACGAGCAAGTCATGTAGACTTGCAGTTTCTGTCTATAAATACCCTGACACTTGGATCAATAAACAGAGTTGCCCTTTCTTCTCCTACCTGCCCATGTATCTTTCTTTTTCACTGCTGTCACTACGCCATGTGGGGATGCAGCCACCACATATGCAGACATATGAATTGTAAAGAAAACTATGAAGGCCCTGAGAGAAACAGAGACATGTGGATGTTTTGCAAAGCTGGGAGGGAACAAATATAGTAGAAGAAAGGTAAAAAGGCAGAGAGATATCACAAAGAATATCACAGAACCATACAAGGGCCTAACCAACTTGTGATGTAGGTTCCTGAGTGTGCCTATTGATGATGCAGATTAAAAATGGTTTTCTGAGCTGCTTATGATAATTCTAGCTCCCATTTAACACCAAATCCCATCCAGCCACCACCAGGAGACTAGGACTCAACCAGGCATCTTGTCACCTTTCCTCCTCATTCCCACTCCCCAACTTTTCCCTATCTGGAACAGTCATCCTCTGGACCAGACCGTCAAAGGCCACACCCCACTCTTCTAAGAACTAACCTACTCAACAATAGAACTTCAATCCATGGTTCAGATGTTTTGTGTGGTGAGTGAGTGAGTGAGTGAGTGAGTGAATGAATGAATGAATGAGTGAGGAAATACCAATGTACCTCCCATAACTTGTTCAGGGAACAATAATCAATTTTACCTTTGCTACAGTAAAGGACATGCTAGTCCCTTGTCCTGTGGTTTTATTATGTACAATCCCTGTGACTCCTCAGACCCAAACTCCTCTTTTGGACTACCACTCCCATAAATGTCATCTCCCCATATTAAAATACAAACCTCTTGAAGGCAGAGGCTCTTACTTTTATGTTTGTACCACTAGGGTCTTAGAAAGTTTCTGGCACATAGTAAGCTCTTCAAGCAGTTAGGTAGCATAGTAGATAGAATGCTGCACCTAGACTCAGGAAGACTCATCTTGCTCAGTTCAAATCTGACCTCAGACAGTTACTAGTTAGTGTGCAAATCACTTAACCCTGTTTGTCTGTTTCCTCATCTATAAAAATGATGGGGAGAAGGAAATGGTAAACCAATCCAGAAGACTGGCCAAGAAACTGCCAAAAGGAGTCACTAAGAGTCAGATGCAACTGAAAATGACTGAACAACAAGTAAGCTCTTCAGAAATGCTGTTTCATTTATTTCTATGACTTCTTATTCTTTCCAACAATCCTGTAAGGTTGAAAGTGTAAACATGATGCTCCAACCCTTTAATGATTTGTCATCTCATTGCCTGATTCTCCCTCCAGTGATACAGTTACAAACCCTCCATTACTCAGAAATAGTTTTCAAGAATTGCTGTGATTTAAGAAAGGTCCCAAGGCACTGTTGTCCTATTAGTAGAAAGGGCACAGAGTTAAAAGCGGAGCAAAGATCTCAGCCCAGGTTTTCTGACTCACATTCATTGTTATCCATTGCCTAGTGTTCTGCAATGCACTACATGGCCTACTCCATCCCCTCCTTACAATAACAGGTCTTCCTAACTATTAAACTGGCTCTCCATTAACCACATCATGTTACTTCCCAAATAGAACAAATCTATTCCTTCTCTTCCCACAACAGACGTACAAACATTTGACATTTTTCAATCCTCTTTTTTTTTTTAATCCATGCTATGCATCCTCAATTCCTTTAAATTAACATCTTTTGCATTAGACCAGGGGTGGGTAACCTATGGCCTCTAGGCCATATGTGGCCTTCTAAGTCCTTGGGTAGGGCCTTTTGGCCGAGTCCAAATTTTACAGAACAAATCCTTTTATTAAGGAGATTTTTTTTCTGAGAAATTTGGATTCATTCAAAGGGCTGCATTTGAGGACCTAGAGGGCCACATATGGCCTTGAGGTTGCAGGTTCCTCACCCCTCCATTCGGCACTCAGATCAATAGGTAATGTTTAAGAAGTTTCTGTGTCAGCAAGGAAGGATTAAGAAAAGAATCCTTGATCCAGAAGGCAACAGATCCAAGATCAGATTTCAAATCCTCCACTAAAGACCCCTATGTTCTTGGGTACATCATGTCCCATCATTGAAGGTCAGTTTATCTCTGTGTAAAATAGTAAAAAATAATCCTTTCTATAATGCCCTCACAAGGCAGTGAGATGAAAGAATAGATGGGAAAAGTACTTTGTAAACTGTAAATGGCCCTCTTTCCAATTTCTGAGATTATCTTCCTCTTCCTTATTTTGTTGTTAAGAATGTGCTTTCTCTCAGGATAAAGAAGAGTAAATATGAAACTGCCCTGAACATAGCATGAACTGAGCCTTCTAGAATTAACATCTGCCATCTTGATACTGGAAATTCAAGACAACTCAATGAATTCATCTTGACAAACATTTCTTATGGATTAGAAGAAGTTTCTTGGGGAATTTGCAGTTGAATTGCACCTTAAAGTGTGAAAAGGAATGCAGCAAATAGGGGTAGGGTTCATGTGGGAAAGAGGATTCTTGGCTGAGGAAATAATATTGAACAAATGCACAGGTGGGGTAAAATCATAGGGTATCACAGAATTTACATTGGTAGAGACTTTAATGATGATAGCTAGTGTAACCTCCACTCCAGTCTCTTCAAATAGGGATTCCCTCCCTGGGTTAAAGGAGGGGGAGTTCATAGTCAGTTTCCTTATTTATAAATGAGAAACCAAAGTGCTTGCCTAAAGTCACAAAATATTAAGTAACAGAATCATGATAATCATTTTTAATCCTTTAGATTTGATAAAAAAAATTATTTCTATGTTTGTGTCTTAGTCGCACTGTTGGATTGAAGAGTCTATGGGATCAGGGAACAACCTAATGGCATAGACAGGATGAAGCACCAGATTTCTTCACTCTCAGTAACTTTGACCCAAAAGAAACTTTTGATTTAAAAGACATGAAGGGCAAGATGTTCTGACAACCCTAAAACACTGAGGGAAATTTATTCTGAAACACTGAGAAATGCCGTTAATCTGCACAAACATTGTCACACGTGCATGTGCATACACACACACACACACACACACACACACAGCAATGGTTTAGAATTTTTAAGCCTGCTTTATAAGGTCAAATGGAGTGCCCTAGGACAATCAATCAATCAACAAGAATTTATTAAACATTTGCTATGTGACAGGCAATGTGCTTGTGATGCAAATGTAAGCAAGATAGCTTAAGGAGCTTACATATATGTGTGTGCAGTGTATACATATATATACATGTATATGTGTGTGCCTGTATGTATGTATATGTGTATATGCATGTGCATGTAGGGATTGTGTTTGCATATGTGTATGTATGTATATATGTATATAATACATGATGTAGACATTTCCAACCAAGTAAGTCTACTTGGTTGGCCAGTATGAAACATAATAAAAAACAGAAACCTAAAAATTGGGCCCTGTTCTGGATGTCACATTTGAGGAAGGACATTGACAAGGGAATCTAGGTGGCACAAGTGGATTCGAGCACTGGAATTGAAATCAGGAAGACTCTTCTTTGTGAGTTCAAATGTGGTCTCAGAAACTTCCTAGCTATGTGACACTGGGTAAGTCATTTAACCCTGTTTGCATTAGTTGTTCAAATGGTAAACTACTCTAGTATCTTTGCCAAGAAAAACCCAAAATGGGATCACAGAGAGTTGGACACAACTGAAATAACTGAACAACAAAAATTGATAAGGTGAAGTACATTCAAAGAAAGGAAACCAACAAAGAGAGGGACCTAAAATCCCTCCTTTCCATGGATCTGTTGAGGGAAATCTAAATGTTTAGCCTGAAGAAGAAAAGACTAATGTGAACCATGATTACTATCATTAAACATGTAAAGAGCTGTTATGAGGAACAGGTATTAAACTTTTTCTGCTTGGCCCCAGGGACCAGAACTAAGAACAATGGGTTAGAGTTTCAAGGAGAAAGATTTCATGTCCATATAAAAGAGTTTCCTAACAACTAACTCTTACAATAAAAGAATGGGTTGTCTTGTAAGGTAATGAGTTACCATGCCTTAAGGTCTTGAAGCAGAGACTTAGAAGCCCACTTGTCAAAGGTTATAGAAGAGATTTCTCATTTTGAAACAACACTGACAAACTAGACAGTCCCTTAAGGAGGATGGCCAAAATGGAAAGGGATCTGGGTACCATGCCATGTAAGTCAGAGAAACAAGAAATGTTTAGCCTAGAAAAGAAAAGATTTATAAAAAGTAGATATCTGCAAGGCTAGCATAGAGAAAATGGATTAGATTTTTTTTCTACATGGCCCCCGAGGGAAAAGCTAGAAACAATGGAGAGATTTCAACTAAATATAAGAAAAATATTCCTAACATTCAGAGCTATTTGGCATGGAAATGAGTTAGCATAAGAGACAGGAAGCTCCATGTTACGCTTGTTATGACAAGCAGAGATTGAAAGAGAATGATCCTTCCCTGGAAATGCAGTTTGGACTGCATGACCTCTAAAAACCCTTCTGGATCTCGGATTCTAGAACCCTCACTTCCAGGGAACCTTCTTTTCTTCCATGTTTTGTGACTTTTGTTATTTGTTCTGGAGATGACACAAGGACATATGGAAACGTTTTCATCCTCACAAACATTGGAACAGGCTTGTTGGCAATAGAAATAAAAACAACTCTAAGAGGTGGCAGGCATTTCAGGGGGATAATATCTAGGGTAGTAGAAGCATAAATTTTGAGCTAAAAAGGACCTTAGGGGTCATCTAAAACATGCCCTGCATCTTAGAAATGAAGGAAACTAAAGACAGGAGAAGTTAAATGACTTACCTAAGATCCTACAGGTGGTAAGTAGCAAAAGAGGAGTTCAAATTCAGGTCCTTGAGACCTAAATCTAAAGACATTTCCTCCCAACTGGATTGCACTAGAAGTGGAATGTTACTAAGCAGGAATCTTATCCATAAGCTCTCCAATAGGTTTAAGACAAAGTACATGAACATGCCTTGGAAATCTGAGCAGGTTCTTTAAATGGGACAAGGAGGAAAGGAGGGAAGTAGGAACCTTTTATTTAAAGGTATACCCAAGATAAGAACCCTGGGATGTACTATTACCATAATTCCACTAGAGGGTGCTCCTACATACACCATACACTTCTGGCTTCCATGACAATGCATTATCAGAAGTTGGGGAAATCACAAAATCATACAACTAAGAGGTACCTTAGCATGTAGAACAAAGAATTTTAGAGATGGAAAGGACCTTTGAATATTGAACACAAAACATCAGAGATGAAAGCTTTCTTAGAACAGGGAATGTTAGAGGCAAAAGTTACCCTAGAATGTCAGTACTGGAAGGGATATTGCAGATAATGTAACTGGGACTGAGAGTTTGTTACTCATGCAAGGGCTCAGAGCAAGTGAAAGACAAAACTCAAGACTTGGCTCCCAAGCCAATCTTATTTCCCCAAAGCCAATGAATTACAGAGCAGAGCAGCTTACTGTCTGTTTTTTTCAGCATGTCTGGACAATGGGGTGATATGGTTAATCCAGTAGTAATATATGAGAGGGAAAAAGGATTTAAACATATTGTTTTTCATCCTTTGATCTTTCTAAGCAAACTAAGTCTCCTTTCAGAGGATAAGCATCAGGACAGAAGAGTTCATCATCAATATGCTGGCCACTTGGTACCAAATTCTGTGTATACAGAAACTCATGAAGCAAAGAAAAGTAAAAATGGCCTTCACTCATTTGTATTCTCCTTTTAGTGATAGGTGCAGAGTGGTAGCTATGTAGTTAAAGGGTAATCAAAAATAGCATCATTTTTACTACCTATAAAGATTAGTTAAGTATTATAGAGAAAAGTCATGCTAGAGAAAAGTATAATTTATATGACATTGAGGGACTGATTCTCAAGAAAGGAAAATATCTAATTCCTAGGGTGTTGGGGGAGGGATTATGGACATTGAGACTTCAAATAAAAATGACAATGTGAAATGTTCTGTCTAATTCCTCTATAATTTCCCCCTAAAACTATCTCAAAAAAAATAATGAATGTGAATAAAATGAACATGAATAAAAGATCAATAAGCAAAATACATGAATGAAAAGAAACCTACAATAAGTTAATCTTATGAAAGGCAAGCCAAAACAATGAATACAAATCAATAAAGGAGCAACCATATTATAGGTATGTTAGCAGTCTATGGATCACTCCAACTTCTTTCCACCAATTATACAGTCAAGAGCAATTTAGATGAAACAGTCAGGTGGAGCAACTTTCACCAGCTGTTCCTAGTGAAGAGATTAGAAAAACAAAAGACCAAACTTAAGACCATCCCTAATAAAATGAAAAAATATTGTTAGTTAAAACAACAAAGAAAAAAAGAAACCTCAGGATAAAATTTGAAAAACAATAAATAATTTATTAGTGTCGACCAGAAAGTTTGGTTAAAAGAGTCAAAAAGGTGAGGTGATTATAAATTCATATTGTTTATTCCCTTAAAACTGGCAGATAAATGCTGCATTCAGCCAAAATGTAAGTTCTGACTGAAAAAAGAATGACCAAGTTTAAGTATGTTTTAGAACAATCCCAATTCAAGATCTCAATGTCACTTAAATTTAAATATTTAACCATATTATAGGAAAGGAATTTTCTTAATTCAATAGGTAGCAAATACAATAAGATTGGAGAGTTGACAGTGTTGATTAAAATTATGACCCAGGATATCTGTTTTTTTCTTTACCATTAACATGCCATAATATAGTATACGTCCATAACAAAATATTAAGAAAAAGTCCCATTGTTCAAGATAGTATCTCAGGTTAAAGGTCTCATCCTTAGTGTCCGTAAACAGAAAAAAAATATTCTTAAATCAGCCCCATCTGGCCTTGTTGACATAGGAAGAGGTATTCTCTGAGTTTACTCCCAGAACAAAGAACCTGCTAGATCCAGGCTCTTCTGGTTGATTACATCAGGCTCTGGTCCTCACTGAGATTATTAAACGATTATCACTAGCAATTATACACAGGGAATGGATTATTGATACTTTAACATGTGAATTCTAGGATGAGAGTAATATTTCTTGATGAAGAAGTTCATGGGGGCATGCCCCATAGTATTTAAGGAAGTGTAGATTAAAGTCTAAAGAGGAATAAAGGGTAACCAATACACAAACACTGAATTAGAAGGCTATAGACAAACTACTTTGGGCTTAGGGGCAAGTTCATTCTTTTTAAAATGAAAGGGTTATTCTACTTATCCCTCCTAGCTATCATCCTTTTACTGGATATAAGTCAGACCTATAGCCTCTTTTTTGATTTTTTTTCTTCAAGTTTTGCTAAACTTAAGAAAGCCAACTGTAAACACTACCTCCACTTCCTCTCCTTTCACTCTCTTAACTCTCTGTAGTCTGGTTAACAACATTATCATTTAGCTGTCTTCAAGATACCAGTGATCTCTTAAGTGTTATATATCCCATGGCCTTTTTTTTTAATCAATCTTCATCTTTCTTGATCTCTCTTTGAATTTTGATACTGTCAATCATTGTCTTATTCTTGATATTCTCTTCTTTCTACGTTTTCCTGACTACTCTCTCCTCTTACCTGTTTTACCACTTCTGAATTTCCTTTGCTGGATTGTCCTTTAGATTTTTAATGCTCTATCCCTCAAGGTTCTGCCTTGGGTCCTCTTCTCTTTCCCTCTATAATATTTTGTTTGGTGATCTCATCAGCTCCCATGAATTCAATGATCATTTCTCTGCTGATGAATTCCAGATATTTCTCTCTGCTCACCTAGTATTCTTTTTGATTCTTTTGTATCATTTTTTCCTGTATCTTCATTTTAGTCTCAAACACAAAGAGACCAGGGTAAGTGAAAGAAAGAGAAAAATTTTAAATAGGGCAGAGAGACACACCCCTGTCTTAATGTTAGGAATTTTCCCAACTGGAGAAGCTGAGCTATTATAATTGAATCACTATTTGGATTGAATTTTTATATGATATATAATCTATAAAAATAGAGAAAAGGATAGTTCAAACATAAGGGTCTTCATAGTGTCCCTAGGATGAAACAACAACAAAAACCTAATTAATTGTCGTAAAGTAGTGTGATTGATTAAATCTCTAGCTAGATAGGGAGGAAGAAGGAGAGTACTGTGGTGGGAGGGGGAGAAAAGAATTTTAAACCACCCTCACACACACCCCACTACCAGGTTTTATTAGGTAAAACCAGGGGAAGGGTTCAGCTCTGTCTCATCCAAAGGGAAAGGGAGAGCAGAAAGAAACAAATACCATTTAATCAGCAGTGCCCTCCACAGGAACACCTGCTACTGTTATATCGGTCTGAGAAACATGCTCATTCTAGGAAGAACAACATTCGGTATGAAGCCAGGAAAGGTTGTATTAATCTTTACATTCGTTCCTGAATGAATGAATGAATGAATGGGTAGTTCTTAATGGACTAAGTTTGCTTCAGACAAATGCAAGGTTTATATGACCTGCTTTCAATTCGAATGTTCCACCTTCATGCCAATGGCCAGCATTCCAGGGTTCAAAAACCCCCCTCCCCCATGAGTCTACATTCTTGCAACATTCCTCATTTTCTTTATAGAATGACATGTATAATTTTTTTAAAGGAATTCCTTTAATTGATGTACAATCTTTTTGATGTCCAACTGAAAGTTTGGTTAAAGAGGCAAATAGGCTAGGTTAATTGAACAGGTGGTAAATGCACTAAGTTAAGTAAGTTGACAAAGAGTTAGTTGAAATGATGACCCAAGATATCTGTGTTTTCTTTACCATTAACATGCCATAACATAGTATGTGTCCATAAAATATTAAGAAAAAGTTCTGTTATTCAAGTGTGTCTCAGGTGAAGGGTCACATCCTTAATGGCCATTAAAAAAAAATGCTCTTAAGTCAGTCCCATCTGGCCTTGTTGACATCAGAAAAGGTATTCTCTGAGTTTACTAAGAGAACAAAGAAGCTGTGAGGTCCAGACTCTTCACTGGTGTTACAGATTTTACATATTTTCTGTGGAAACATAGGTTCAATTTATCTCTTACAGTAGAAACCTGGAACAGTTACAGAGCCACGGAATGATAGAGTTTAAGATTTAGAAGGAGCCTGAGAAGCTACTTAGTCCAAACCAGATTCAACAGGAATCCTTTCACTAACATACCTGACAAGTGTAATTTAGTCTCAAAATAGAGACCTTCAAAGATAGGGAATTCATCAATTCACCTTTACAGGCAATTTGGACTATTAGGAAGTTTTGTCTTACGCTAAACCTAAATGTATCTCTTCATCACGGTGACAAAGAGTTAGAAATTAAGGTGATATTCATCAGTTAGGAAAATGACTGAACAAGTTGCTGTATGATTGTGATGGAATGATGAAAAACCTGGGAAGACATACAAGCTGATGAAAAGCAAAGTGGATAGAATTAGGAGAGCACAGTGCACAGTAACAGCAACATTGTAATGATAACCAGCTGTGAAAGACTTAGCTGTTCTGATCAATGAAACAAATTATCCACACTTCCAAAGAACTCATAGTGAAAATGCTATTTAACTCCAGAGAGAGAACTGATGAGCTCTGAGAACAGATTGAAACATTTTTTTCACCATTACTTTTCTTGCCTTTTTTGGCAACATGACTAATATGGAAATGTTCATGGTTTCACATGTATAATGGATGTCATATCTTGACTTTCTTTTTTTAATCTTGCCTTTCTCAATGTGTGGGGGAAGGGCAGGAGGGAGGTAGAGAATTTGGAAATCAGATTTTAAAAAAACGAAGGTTAAATTTTGTTACATGTAATTAGGAAATACTTAATGACATAACTTAAAATTTTATTTTTAAATAAATTTGCTTTTCTGTAGTTTCCACCAATTGTCAATATTGTCACCCATTTTACCAATCCGTTCCCAAATGCCACAGCAAATGTACTCGCAATTATGAGGTAAGAAAATATATTCTTTGAATAGTATAACAGATTTGTGTTAGTATTCATTTTTAACCATTTAATTTAAAAATCTAGGATCCTTGAATGTGGAATGTTACTGTATTAACTCTAAAGAACATGTTCTGGTCATGGCCTTCTTCCACCATGTTCTTAGAAGAATCAGTATCCACAACCTTTCATTGTTTATCTCAAGAATCTTTATTGCCTTTATGATTCTGGCAAAGCAGGTTTCATGATGCTTATTCAGTCTTCACTGAGAGGTCTGACAAGACCTTTTATGGCCTCTTTATTCAACCTCCCATTAGTCATCTCTTCCTAGATTTTTTTCCCTTGCCACTATTTCCCCACATTTTCACAACTACTACTGCCTGATAAATATTTTTAACTTTTTGCCCCCTT
>CM053769.1:360980122-361009460 GCA_028658325.1 Potorous gilbertii | reverse complement strand
TAAAAAGATAAGAGTAAAAACATTTTCAAAAATCAAATTGTTATAAAACAATATTGGAAAAAATGTTTTTTAAAAATATTATGGTCTCTTTAAAATTCAGTAAAAATCCAGAACTTCCAGCCACTGGCCTCAAAGGGTTAAAAGAGCAGAACAGAATTGAATGGGAATCAAAATATCTGGGTTTTAGTCTTGATTTTTGTCTTTAATATCCTGTATGACCCTATGGAATTTCTTCCCTCACTCTGGACTTCATCCACATTCCCTTCCCCCAACTAGATTATCTCTATGATACACTCAAAGTCTAAAACCCTAGCATTCTAAAAGACCCCTTAATATAGTAGAACTAGCCCTGGTCCTGATTTCAAATCTCAACGATACCATTTAACTCTTATTATTTATGTTTGGCAAGTCACTTAACCTCTGTGAACCTCAGTTTGCCCCAGTTGCTTCTATGAAATTATGTTTACTCTAGAAATCTCAGGGGAGTAGTTATGAAACTCAAATGATAATATGTGATGTGGATATGTATCTGTGTCTGTTTTCCTAAATGTATGCATTTGTGCACACATGTGTTTTTCTAAAAGTTTTAAGCTGCAATTTTAAGCTAATAAAGCTCGTGAATCAATTGTTACACAAAGACATTATGTATCATTAACTATTGTTATTCTACATTCCAATATTACTGCAATTTAATAATTACCGTAAAAGTTGGCCAGTCAATAGCAACTCCTATTGGGAGTCCTTTAAGGTTAGTAATAACAAAACAGGTCATTGAGACCTCATTAGGTTTATAAATAACATCCATTCTGAGCTACTGAGACAATTTCTACCTTCTGAGACATCCCTGGGCAGGACTGGAATCCCTTGAAACAATGATGTTGTAAGACTCATTTTTCCAAGTCACAATTCTGACATCCTATACTCTATGGTCAAAGGTCCCTTGCAGTGCAGACACCTTATGTTCTGAGGTCTCCAGCTTGAAAGTTCTGTGGTGCTCATGGGTAACTGCATCCACAGGAAAGGTAATATAGAGGAAATCCGGGATAGCTTTCTAAGAACACGTGCTACAGAGGAGCTTGTCCTCTGAGACTTGGTATTGTTACTGGGTTCACAATTGCCCTGGGTACAATGTGATCAGAGCAGTTTGTCATTTGTCAATGCCTTAAACGAACTGAACACTGTGTTTCAGATGGACTGTGACCAGGGTATATGATAGCAAGACTGTCATTTCCTTGCTAACAGTAGATGCTCAAAAAATACTTAAATAGATATGAAGACATAAGTAGAATCATGAAATATTAGATGTGGAAGCTACCTTTGCACATTTAAACAGAACGACAAACTCTTAGACTCAGAAGGGACCTTGTAGATCATCTAATTCAATCTATGGCTACTCAGAATTCCTGCAATAACATCCTATCAAAATTGAGTGGAGTGCCATAAGAATCTTGGGTTCATCATTTATGGTTCAATTGCTTGAATGCACCCTTTTGTCAAGGGGTCTTAGAGAGGCAGTGTTGTTAAATGGCAATAGCATAAGATTTAGAATCTGGATTCAGATCCCAGCTCTGCCACTGACTTCCTACCTATGTCATCTTGGACCAATTGATTAACCTCTCCTTAGATCTCATTTCTTCATCTGTAAAATGAGAGTATGGAACTGGACTTCAAAAGATTCTTTAATCCCTATGAACAAGTAGTCATCCAGCAATTGCTCACAGATTTCTAGGGAGGGGAAACTCTAGGTGTCCTATTCCACCTATGGATAATATTAACTGTTAGGAAGTTTCATTTGACATCAATCTAGAAGAATAAGTAGAATTTTTTTTTTAACCAGGGGTACAAACAGTTGAAGCAATGTTAGCCCCCAGCCCCCTTGTGACAAATACACCAAACAGCATAGAACATACTGTCATGAATGTCATGGCAAAGAATAAAGGGTAGATGGTATTCAAAGGTCCTCAACTTTACAGAGATTGGATCTGAGTTGTTTCAGGAAGGGAAGTGTTTCTGTAGACCATAGAAAAAGGGTACTCAGAGGTCCAGACCCTCCAAGAACCACTTAACAACACTGCCTCTCTAAGACCCTTGACAAAGGGGTACTTTCTTTTTTTTTATATCTCTATCACTACTAACTTGACCCTTCCCTTTCTAAGAAATGAGTACAATTAAACAAAATAAATTCACACATTGATTCTGCCTGAAAATATGTCTAATTCTGTATATTTAGTCTTTTGTCTCTCTTTCAAAAAGTGGGCAACTGACCTCATCATCCTACTTCTGAAGTTACAATCAATCACTGCATTGATCAGTGTTCTGTATTTTTTGAAAGTTGTTTTCCTTTACAGTATTGAGGACCTGGTAGTTTCACTTTATTCTATTTGTTGAGCTCCATCTGCCTCTCTGCAGGAATAGACCACTGAAATTTGCCCTCTTTGTCCCACTCAGAAGTTACACATATCAGGTAACAGGAAAGAACATGAAAACTAGATTTCAAAGTAATATAAAAGGTAGCCATGAAAATTTAAATTAGAAGAATAAACCTGTACTATTGTATGAAAAATCTCAAAAGGGGAGAGATGGGTGATGTCCTATTCCCTATCTTATTGGTATCCCTAATTCTATTCATAGAAACATTTCCAGCCTGATGAGAGAAATAATTATTTCTTTCCTATCAATAACCATTTACTATTGAGGAGATCCAGACCTTTTTTCCCTTCCCATTTCCTCATTCAGAAATCAGTCCCTGTGGATTATTCAGACAGTCTTTAAAGTGCATGAGCTGATAAGGAGATGAAATCTGGGTAAAACTTACCCTCTGGGAAAACTTAGACCTGATCAAAAGATAAAGAGATTCTAGAATGATGAATTCTGGCCCATTGCTTTTTGTCAGACAGGTCTCAGTTGAAGTAAATTCCCCCTTTTGTCTAGATTGCCCTAGACAGAGGTAGTAAAGTCACTGAGTGATCAGTCTTGTCCCCAGGACCTCATTGGAATAAGCCTACCTCTCATTACAATATTCATTCTCATTGTTAACCAAAATTGACTGACACATGTCAAGAACACCCACTCTTCCAAGGACATATAAGCATCGAGGGAGTTCTATGAGAGGTATTTGGTTTATGAGAGAAAGCCTAACGACATCCTTTTATTAATTGCCCTCTAGCCATAATTAACAAAATGATTAATTACCTAGAAATTATGTCTCTCAAACTTTTTTATAAGTCATATTACCAATTGTTTACTGGGATGATCTCATCACCCCGGAATCCAGAGACTTTCCCCTGTCCCGAACTCATCCCCCATATCCCAGTCCCATGCTACTGAGGCCCACATCCTTCCCTTGGCCATTAGATACCCTGATACACCTCTCCAAGATCCTCAAGCACCTTGCAATCAATCTTCCTGCTACTTTATCTACCAAATGCAAAGTACCACCTGACCTTTCCATCTGCCATGAAACTGAATCCTTCCCTAGGTGATGTCTCACAATTAGAAGTTCCTTGAAAGCAAGGACTATCTCACTTTTTTTTTATCCCTAGCACTTAATATAGGGTTTAGTACATAGTAAGTAATTAATAGGATTTTTTTTCCTTTTTGTTTCATTTCTAATAATAACAGAAAATAGAAGCACATCTAGAATCCTCCAAGGAGGATGGGATGAGTTTAGGGTTGCAATTATCACTGTATGAATGATAAAGAAATGAAACTAAGAAGGAATGGGACCAAAACTTAAGAAATTAAAAATGTTATGAGTTCAAATCCAGACTCACACACTTACTAGCTACGTGTCTCTGGGCAAGCCACTTACCCTGTTTGCCTCAGTTCCTCATCTGTGAAATGAGCTGAAGAACATGGCAAACCACTCCAGGATCTTTGCTAAGAAAATCCCCAGTGGGGTGACAGAGTTGGATACGATTGAAAAATGACTGAACAATACAACAATGTATATAACAGGGATGCTGACCTATGACTGAGAAGCTATGGAGAGAAAAGGATGGCAACTCCCATACTTTCAAAAATATGGAAATGCCAAGAGTAGTAGATTCAAAGAAAGAATAAAAATTTGTGTTCTGGTGTCACAACTTTCAATTAAACAAGCAATAAGCATTTTTAGTTTTCTATTCTGTGCCAAGCACTGCCCTGGGTGCAAAGAATACAAATACATAAGACAGTCCCTGCTCCCAAGGAGCTTATCTACTCATCACTAGAATTTAAACAAACAAAGCAATTATTGCCCTTGGATGTAAGCCATAGAATGGTTATTTTTCTTAGAGGGAAGTGGTGAGAAATGTATGCACAGAGAGGGTGGGGACCCTAGATTGCCAAAGAATTAGCAAAGAATTATAGGAGGGGACAGGATTCTTGGAGTTATTCACATGACAGCAGGGAGAAAAGGACTCACGTGGCCTAAATAGAAGAACTGGATTCAAGTTCTAGCTCTAGCACTGTATGACCACAAGTAAATTAATTACATTTAATCTCTAGGCCTCAATTTCCCTATTTGTAAAATGGTTTTGCTCTGTGACCCCCAGGATCCCTTCCACTTCTGAGAGTATATTCTACTTACTTTTGGAAAGACAATGTGATGATGTGGAAATAACAATGGAATTAGTCAGAAAAGACCAGGGGGTTCAAATCCTGATTTCTGATACTCATGAGTTGTGTAGACCATGAGCAAATAACTTAACTTCCCTGAGGTTTAATTTCTTCATCTGTAAAATGGAGCAAAACTATAGGATAGTTGTCAGAATCAAATAAAAAATGGATATAAAACTCTTTGGAACCCTTTTTTAAAAATTTTATTTTAGACTCAAAAGGCAGAACACAAATGCACAATAGAGAAAAGAAACAAAAACATATCATAAACTTAAATATTAGAACTTAAATACAAAGTTAAAAAAAACATGTCATGTGCATAATATAAGACATTATTATTGTATCAAGATTCTTTTCTTGATCATAGCTTTCACTTAGTGTAATTATTTTTATATTTTCTTAATCTATTCTCCAAATCTGTTATTTTTCTTATAAGATGGTTCACTTTCCCTTCTATTTTTTTCATTATTCATATTTGTTTAATTATTTCTTGATCTCTTATAATTTCACTGGTTTCACTTTGCCCAAGTCTAATTTCCAAGGTGTCATTTTCTTCCTTAAGATTCTGTATCTCCTTTACTAATTGGTTGAGTTTCCTTTCATAATCTTCTTGTTTTTCTTGGATTATTCTTTTTTTTTCCTCTCCATCTCTGTCATTTGATTTTTAAAGTCTTTTTAAAGATCTTCTATAAATTGTTTTTGGGCAGGTGACCATTTGATGATACCCTTTGGGGGATTTCTTTACTTCAATATCCTTCTCTGAAGATAAACCCCAGTCATTTGTATTTCCATAATAGTTTTCTACAGTTAGATTCTTTCTCTTTTGCCTGTGCATTTTTTTTTGGTAGTTATGGCTTAATTTTTGTAATCCCCTGTAGCCCTGGTATATGGGAAATGGTGCCTCTTGCCCCAAATCTTCAGTTTTCCCCTGTAGCTTGGAACCAAAGTCAAACCTCTAGCCTCCTCTAAGTGTCTAAGGGGTGTTCAGCCTCACTGCTTCTGCATTCACAATGCATGTGCTGAATCTTTTTCGCCCTGCTTCTCCTTGTAACACAGCCCAGTCTGGTCTCAGCAGAGGTTCCCTCAATCTTCCCAGGCTTAAATGCCCAACTCCCCCCACCATTGTGAGGGAGGGAGGTGTGAAAGTTCCTGTGGCTTGGGGCTGAGGCAGCCTCTCAAACCAACTAACCCCAGGGCTTGACACTTGTTTAAGCTTCTGGTGGCTTCCTGTTAAAAGGGACCCTAGCCTGGAGGGGTTTACTCTTCACAGGACCAAACCTGGTCGTGAGATTTTTCTTCAAATCTTCTTGAATTGTCCCAGGAAGACCCTTGTTGTGCCCCTATTCTTATTTATCTCCACCCACATTTTGTTCAGCCTAAGGTGCTATTTTAACTCTTTTAGGGGGGAAAATCTTGAGAGCTTAGAATTTTCTGACCTACTCCATCATCCTCCCAGAATCCTCTCTTGTAACCCTGAAAGCACATATAAGTGTCAGCAATTTTTTTTTCTTCTTACTTTGGCAGTTTATAGTCAAGAATCTAATAGCACTTCCATGTCTAGCAGTCTGTGTGCTAAGGTCTTTTCCAGGCCTAACATTCCATGATCTGTCATCTGAAGGTACTTCCAGCTCTAACATTCTATGTTCTGCATTCTACTATTTTTTCCCCAATATTGATGGTTATATAAGTCTAATCCTGATCTGTAATATGGGTCAATACAAATTAAAACAATATTTTATGTAACACTTGTAAGGCTCTGAATTGAAGAAACAGTGAGGATGTTGCAATTGCTGGTTATATCCTCATCTTCACCTGGGCAATCAGGTCAATCAGCAATTAAAAATATAGAAGAGAGGTTCTGTCTACCATAAAACCCTTTCCAGAGGTCATGGTGTAGAGATCTACCTTGTCAGGAATGTCACTTCCTTCCTCACCTGGCTAGACATGTCACCTTCATCTACCCCTGGATAAACAAACCACACACACACACCCTTCCAATATCATTTATGCATCTACTCCTAGCTAACTATATACCTGAGTTTTAGCCCCCCAAAAGAAATTCAATATTAGCCCATGGGACAAAGTCAAAATAAGAAACAGAGAATCCCAGAATTTTAACACTGGAAGGTACCTTAGAAATTATCTCATCTAGTGTTTTTCTTTTTAACATGTAATGAGATTGAGGCTGAGGTTCAGAAACAAAGATAGTAGGTCTCCTAACTAGGAAGTAGAAGGTCCTTTACCAACCACTACTTCCTTTAGCCCTTGACAATGTCGAAATCCTACAGGTCCTACTGTATTCTTCCTGGGGCACTTTCAGTGACAGAATTTTAAGGCAGCACTGCACTTCCACTGCTGCAACTCCAAAACCCAAATCATTATGTAAATTAAGCTAAGATCTCCTTCATCTTGGAAATTCTAGATTCTACATTCTAAGATTCTTTAGAGCTCCAACATTTTGTGATTTATATTCCAAGTTCCCTTAGTGTTCTGATATTCCATGTTCTTGTTTTAAATTCCCTTCCAGGTGTGATATTCTGCATTTGATATTCTACAGTAACTTCCAGTTCTAACAATTCAAGTTCTATGTGTTAAGGTCCCTCACAGATGTGTTATACAGTAGAGTGATGAACTTGGAGTCAGGAAGAAATGAATTCAAATTCCATTTCAAATACTTACTAGACTCTCTAGGCCTGAGCAAATAATACAGGGAAAAGAACGCTGGTTCTGGAGTCAGAAGAACTGGATGCAACAATTTTACATTTGCTTTTCTGTCTCTCACCTTCTCCAGGGAATTTAGGCTGATTATGGCAATTATCTCAGGGGGCTTCTCAAAACTCTCCAAAAGGGAAGAAAAAGGGTTGGAGTCATCTCTTCCTTGCATGGGAGAGTTTTTAGTCTCTACTGCACACATATACAGGAGAGGTCTTCTTTTGGAAGTCTGGAGAGGATGCTGGAGGATAACATTCAGTATCACAAACTTCTTAGGTAAAAATATCACCAAGCTACATAGAAACTCCATGTGTGCTTCCCCAGAATCATTCCAAACTCCATTTATTTTTTTCTTTATTTTTAGATTTTGACATTCATTTCTACAAAATTTTGAGTTCCACTTTTTCTCCCCATCTCTCTCCTACCCCCACCCCATAACACCTTGTATTCTGATTACTCCTTCCCTCAATGTGCCCTCCCTTCTATCACACCCCATCCTTCCCTTATCACCATCTTCTCTCTTTTCTTATAGGGCAAGATAGATTTCTATACCCCATTACCTGTATTTCTTATTTCCCAGTTATACACAATAACAATTCTCAACATTCATTTCTAATACTTTGAATTCCAACTTCTCTCCCTTCCTACCTCCCCACCTATCCTCACTGAGAAGGCAAGCAATGGAATACAGGCTATATATGTGTTGTGTTGCAAAAGACTTCCATAATAGTCATGTTGTGCAAGACTAACTGTATTTCCCTCCATCTTACCCTGTTCCCCTTTTATTCTATTCTCTCATCTGACCTTGTCCCTTCCCAAAAGTGTTTACTTCTAGTTATTCCCTTCTCCAATTTGCTGTCCCTTCTGTCATCTCCCTCACCCCACTTGTCCCCTTCTCCCCTACTGTCCTGTAGTGTAAGATAGATTTTCACACCAAAATTAGTGAGCATGTTATTCTGTCCTTAACCCAAATGTGACTAGAGTAAACTTCACTTTTCTCCTCTCACCTCCTCCGTTTTCTCTTCCATTGAAAAAGATTTTTCTTTTCTCTTTTATGAGTGATAGTCTTAATTTTATTTTTATAGATATCATTCTTCTGATTCAACTCAACCTGTGCTCTCTGTCTATATATGTGTGTGTGTGTGTGTGTGTGTGTGTGTGTGTGTACTATCCCTCCACCTACCTAAATACTGAGAAAAGTCTCAAGAGTTACAAATATTATCTTTCCATGTAGGAATATAAACAGTTCAGCTTTAGAAAGTCCTTTATGATTTCTCTTTCCTGCTTATCTTTTCATGCTTCTCTTGATTCTTGTGTTTGAAAGTCAGATTTTCTCTTCAGTTCTGGTCTTTTCATCATGAATGCTTGCAAGTCCTCTATATCATTGAATGACCATTTCTCCCCCTGAAGTATTATACTCAGTTTTCCTGGGTAGGTGATTCTTGGTCTTAATCCCAGTTCCTTTGACTTCTGGAATATCCTATTCCAAGCCCTTTGATCCCTTAATGTAGAAGCTGCCAGATCCCGTGTTATCCTGATTGTATTTCCACAATACTTAAATTGTTTCTTTCTAGTTGCTTGCAACAGTTTCTCCTTAACCTGGGAGCTCTGAAATTTGGCCACAATATTTCTTCGTGTCTCTTTCAGGAGGTGATCAGTGAATTCTTTCAATATTTATTTTGCCCTCTGGTTCTAGAATATCAGGGCAGTTTTCCTTGTTAATTTCATGAAAAATGTCTAGGCTCTTTTTATAATCATGGCTTTCAGGTAGTCTCATAATTTTTAAATTGTCTCTTGTGGACCTATTGTCCAGGTTAGTTGTTTTTTCAATGAAATATTTCACATTATCTTCTATTGTTTTCATTCTTTTGGTTTTGTTTTGTAATTTCTTGGTTTGTCATAAAGTCATTAGCTTCCCTCAATTCTTCCCTCATTTTTAAAGAACTATTTTCCTCAGTGAGCTTTTGAACATCCTTTCCCATTTGGTTAATTCTGCTTTTTAAGCCTTCTTCTCCTCACTGACTTTTTGGACCTTTTTCCAACTGAGTTAGCCTATTTTTAAGGGTGTTTTTTCTTCAGCATTTTTTTCAATCTCCTTTAGCAAGCTATTGACTCACTTTTCAAACTCTTCCATGGCCTGAGCCCATTGCATATTTATTTTGGCGATATTGGATGCAGAAGCTGTGATTTCCTCTGACAGTATGCATTGTTCTTCCTCATCCAAAAGGATTGAAGGAAATATCTGTTCACCAAGAAAGAAATCTTCTATAGTCTTGTTTTTCTCTCCCCCCCCCCTTTTTTTTTTGGCATTTTCCCAGTCAGTTACTTGACTTCTGAATCCTCTATCAAGAGGGTCCTAGTGCTCCTCCTCACCCTAAGAGCATGCTCAGGGCTGAGGTTCAGATCAACTTCTCAGTTTCCTCAGGAGTTTTAGGCAGAATGCTTCACAGATGGATGCTGCAGCTGCCACCACAACTGCTGCTGCTGCTGCTACTATCACCGTCACCTGGGGCCAGTGCTGGGGGAGGGGACCAGCTCCCCTCTTGCCCAGTTGGGAAAGCCCTCTTACTGACCTTTGAATATTTCTTTGGCATTTGTGGGTTGAGGGATCTGAGACCCTCCCTGCTGGGGATTCTGCCCTGGAGGTCCTGTTCCTCCCAGTGCCATGCAGCCTAGGCTGGGCTCAACTTGACTCCACTCAGTGTCCCGTGGGATAGATCTTTCCTGTCAGCCTTCCAGGTTACCTTTGGCTGGAAATCTCTTTCAGTCTGTTGCTCTGTGACTTCTGCTGCTCTAGAATTTGTCGGGAGTCATTTTTTAACAAGCAGTTTATAGGCTGTGGGGGAAGAATTAGAATATATGCATCTTTCTACTCTGTCATCTTGGATCCACCCCCCAAACCCCATTTTATCAGTGGAGGATTCTGCAACAGAAAATTCTGACCTTTAAAATTTTGTTTTGCTTTTCCTGGAAGAAGGTGAACTAAGAAATTCCTATTAATTGAAGCATTGTAGTACAGTAGAAAGAATGCTAATAGTGAGGGGGAGAACTAGAGACCTACATTAGAGTCCCAGCTTTCCCTTGGAATTCTTGAATGACCATGGGAACCAGTCACTGCTCCCTTGTCAGTGGTCTCAATTATGTCTTCTGCAAAATAGAGGAGATTCTACTAGATTGCTTTTAAAATCCTCCCTTCAGCAATCCACTCACATGTTGTGAGAAAAAAGAGTCCATTTTTGTATTAGAGGAGAAACAGGCAGCCATGTATCTCTAGGTTGAGAAATATTTTCTAGCATAGAAATTTTTCATGATGATTATGGTGCCTGATGAATCATATCCTTTGCTTTGTTGAGAGCCAAGGCAACTCTAAGCTTTTCTCCTCTTAGAAAACTTAGCCAAGAAACTTATCTCCTAGTACTTGTACAGATTTAACTTTACAAACTATAAAGTTCTTTATACTGATAGTTAGGAGACATGGGAACTAATCGTAGTTCTTCCACTAACTAGCTGTTTGTCCTTAGGATGTTGCTTTCATACTCTAGATCTCAATTTCCCCATCTGTCACACGGGGATAACACTAGCCCTACTTACTTCTCAAGTGTGAGAGGTAATTCCTAATAGACATAAAAATGCTTTAAAAAAACCAATTATGATATGCTGGATGGGGAATGGAGGAGGATTATATTGGAACATGAAGGTAATATTAACAAAAGATGATGTCAATAAAATTTTGGAAAATGCAAGGGTATCCCTGATATGTGGGAAGGGAGAGGAATACATTGATGAACTACAAAACAAAAATGAAATTTAAACTCTGGAAAACAAATTTACCAAGCTGGAAGGAACCGTACAACATAAAATATTATTACAGGAAAGAAATTAAGAACCTGTATCAGAGGACATTAGAATTAGAAGGTAGGAGGTCATTTGTCTCCCAGTCATTCACATGCATTATTGAAATGTGCTAAGAATCATTACAAATAAGGTCAGCAAAGGAAATGTACTTGCTTCATTCTTAAATCAGACGCACCATGTTCCTTTCCTTTCCACCCTCTTCTAACTACTCTGTTTCTTTGTTAATGGATCCTCCCAATAGTGTCTCAAAATTTCAATGCCAATTATTAACGTTTCCTTCTCCCTTATGCCCAAATCCATTTGCTTGCCAAGGTCTGTCATTTCTACTTCTATAATGCCTCTCATATCTATCCCCTTCTTTCTAGTACCAGAGGCCTCACCTGAGTCCAAACCCTTATCACCTGTATAATAGATATATTAGCCCCATGCACAGTCTCCTAGACTCTGTACTCCAACCCATTACTCTTAGGCTAAGCAATCATTCTAAGGCACTGCTGTAACCACTTCTCTCTGAAACCTTCAGAGATACCTGAAGAAAACCTTCAATGTCTTTGGAAAAAGTCCAAACTCTTCACAATCTTGTCTTTCCCTTAAAGAAAGAAAAAAACAAACCTTGCAAAAGATATGCCACCAGCTCATGCTGTGGCCCTCAATTTCCCCATCTTAAAAATGAGGAGCCTGAACTAGATGACCTCTAAAGTACCTGCTATCTCTACCATTCTATGTTATGTGGTCACTTTGACATTCTTTGTTTCATGTTTGATATTATAGTCATTTGCCTTCAGTTAATCATAGGAGCATTTCTTGTTATCTTTTTCAAAATGGTTATTTTTACTCTACACAAGGTTCTGTGCTGAGATGGGCAGGACAAAAATATCAACAAATAGTTCACAATACAGGGAAATGACAAAAGACAAGGCCCAGTGAGAGAGTGAGTGCTTCAGGAGCTTAGAGGAAGGAATGAGACTTAGGGGGATTTTACCAGTAGCATAGTACGGATTATTACAACCACTTCTCCTCCCTGCCCCAGTGTTACAGATAAAGAAATCAGAGTTCAAAATTTGTTCACTTTGGACTTTCATCTTCAGTAATAATTTGGGTAAATGTGCTGCTTTCTCTATACATAACATAGTAAGTCATCCTATATGCTATGACTTTTTGTTTTGATTTTATTTTTTCCGGTAATGGAAATGAACAATACAAATCTATTCATATTCTCCAGTTCCCTCTGCAATCAGATGCCTAAGAAGAAATTATGCAAAGTCTCTGCTAAAGGTACAAGAATTTTGATACGTCACAGTACAGTAGAAAGAGCACTGGTCTTCTAGCTAAGACATTCCAAGAGTCAGAGATCTGACGTTTCCAACATTCAACGCACATCTATTAATACCTTGATTCATGCAATGCTAATAATAGTTTAAATTTATAAAGCATTTTTAAGGTTTGCAAAATGCTTTGAATGTATTATTTCATTTGATCCTCAAAATAATCTTGTGAACTTAGTGCTAAACATATCCCCATTTTAGAGATGAGGAAACTGAAGCAAACAAAGGCCCAGGGTCACACAGCTAATAAGTATCTGATACTGAATCTGAGCTCAAGTCTTCTTGATTCCAAGCCCAGAACTCTTATCTACTACATCACCTATACGTCCGGTGCACTGGACTGAGTTCAGGAGATACAAAGATAAAACATGTCAGCATCTGATCTCAGAAGGCTTAGACTCAGATAGTAAGGGTATTGCCTGGTACACAGAAAAGTATCATGCAAATCAAGAACTTGAGGGAGACTCAGACAAAATGTTCTAGTAAAATCTGATGAGGGAAATAGGGGCGTCCTCTACCTATACTTTGAGCTAGGGAAATCCAAGAAGCCTACAAGGAACAGATACCTGAACTGGATCTTCAAGAAAGGATCAATTTGCAAATGAATCAATGATTCATTAAAACATATGAAAAAAGATATTATTAAGAAGCAAGCATGAGAATACAAATAAGCAAGGTAGTCTCTAACCTCAAGGAGGTTGCATCCTAGGTTCACAACATGTATACAGGAGCAAGAGTTGGAAAGAAGGAGGAAATTTGCAGTTGGGACAGGCCGGTGACTGGGTGAGTGAGGAAAGGTGATAGAGTACCAGTCAGAGACCAGGGTCTCAAGAGTGGGAGTACAAGGTTGAATGAGAGGTGGCTCTGGAGGAGGCTGGAATGCAAGCCCTGGGCAAGAGGCTTCAACTCGTCTCTAAAATGTAGATAATGATACTTACACAATTTACTTCTGAGTTGCTTTAAGGAAGGAGTGAAATAATCTACGTAAAGCAGTTTGTTTTTGTGAGCTGTTGACATCGTTAACCTGCCTCTGAACCTCTCTGTGTAACCTAGGGCTAGTCACTTGACCTCCCTGAGCCTCAGTTTCCTCATCTATAAAATGAGGGGTTAGGAATGAATGGCCTCTATGTCTCTTGCAGCTCCAAAATTATTATGATACAACACTATTATGATTCATCCTGGAATAACCTGAAGGGTGAAGTGAAGTGAAGAGGATTCCTCTTGTCTGTCAATAGGTGGTATAATGCCCTACACATAGTATGTATCAAAAAAATATTTGTTGAGTCAATGAATAAATGTAATCAGTCAAGTCCTTCTCTATTAAATATTATAGAGGAAGGGAAATTGTTCTTTTTTCTGCCATTAAAACCTCTACTCTTCTTTTTTGTCACTCATCTCCTAGGGTTACTGTTACACCCTATTTTTTGTCTTACTGTGAGCCCACACTTCATTTGAAATGGCCTGGACAAAGATGCCCAAATACTACTTACTGAAGAGCTAGGTAATCATCATTAACTTGCTGAAGGTTAATATTCTAGAACATAGACCACAGATCATCTGAGCTGGAAGAGATTTTGGAAAATAATACCAGTGCTGGAGTGGCTCTTAGAACATAAATATAAATTGTTAGAATAACCCCCACCCCTCAGAAAATGAACACACACACACACACACACACCAGTTTTAGATCACCTAATTATGCTGTTATTTAGATGTAAGGAAACAGAATATATGATTCCCTAAATTTTAGCTAAAAACTCATTATGGAATACAAAATATTAGGATATAGATTTTTTCAGAGCTAGAATGAATCTTAGTAAAAAGGCATCTCCCTTCTCCATGCTTTTGCATAACTATACTCCATGCCTGGAATATACTTCCTCCTCATCTCTTCCTTTTAGAATTCCTACCTTCCTTCAAGACTTAACTCAAATGCCTTCTAATCTGAAATACCCACCCTGATTATTTCCATTCTCAGGTGCTAGTACGGTCCCCAGAAGTCTGCAAATTACTTTATTTTGTAAATAATTCTCATTTGTTGACCTGTGTTGTTCACATTCATACTTCCCGTTCCCAATCCTGCACTGTGCACTCACCAACCCTCCTCCTCACCAGTTCCTATGTAATCTAGGCCCGTCGAAGGCAAAGATTGTTTCAGGCTCATCTTTGTATCCCTGTAGCTATCATAGTGCATGTCACATAGTGTTTAATCACTACTTTTTGAATGAATAAATGAACATTTATTGTTTGAAGAGACTTAAAATAGAATGTAAATTTGAGGGGGTACTATTTTTATCAACTACATATAAAAATAGTTTTCAAAATCATTTTTATAAGATTCTGAGTTTTAAAAATTTTCCCCTTCCCTCCCTCCCTTCCCCCTTCTTCAAGACAGCAATCGATCTGATATAGATTATACATGAGCAATTGTATAAATGTATTTCCACATTAGTCATGCTATGAAAGAAGAAACAGAACAAAAAACAAAGAGCAAAAAACAACAAAAAAGTGAAAATAGTATGCAGTGATCTGCATTCAGCCTCCATAGCTCTTTCTCTGGAATTGGATACTATTTTTTCATCATCAGTCTTTTAGAATTGCCTTGGCTCATTGTATTGCTGAGAACTAAGTCAATCACAGTTAATTACCACACCACATTGATGTTACTTTATACAATATTTTCCTGGTACTAATCACTTCACTCAGCATTAATTCATGTAAATCTTTCCAAGTTTTTCTGAAATCTGCTTGCTTATCATTTCTTATAGCACAACAGGTATATTCATAGAACACAACTTTTTCAGCCATTCCCCAACTGATGGACATTCCCTCAATTACCAATTCTTTGCCCCAACAAAAAGAAATACTATTAATATTTTTGTACAGGTAGGTTCTTTTCCCTGTTTTCTTTGTAACATTTTTCTTTTTAGACAAATACTAAAATGTAAATATGTAAGAAAAGAAAAAGAAACATTATAAATTAAATATTAAACTTAAATATAAAACAAGAAAAGAAAAATGTCACCTGCACAGCAAAACATAAGACAGGATTCAGAATATATAACAACAACTTTCCATTTCCATGTAGCCTATATATTAAATATTACCCGTTATGTTGAAAGCTGTCCATCTTTTCTTTGCTTCCTTGTGGGTTTTATTTCCTTCTCCACTGTATGCTTTTTACTTTGTCCTTTTTTCCCATTCCTCCCTCCTCTACCCTCCCAGGCTATAATTAAGCATGGATATATTTATATATAGATATTGACGTATGCATACACATATAGATATACATATACATACACACATATATCTAAACATATAGTTTTCCTAAGAAATTCTACTCCTAATCTTTGTTTGTATACTTGTGTATCTCTTTTTCCCTATCTCTTCTAACTCCTCTACTTTATTTCAGTCTTTTTCCTTGCCCTCCTATTACTTAACATACCCCCTCCAGTAATCTCTCTTTTTATCCTCCCACAGTCATAAATCTAAACACTTTTGGTCTCTTCTCTCACTCTCTCCTCTAAAGATCCCTCCTTTATTCTCCACCTTCCATACCCTTAGGGTTTCATTTCTTTCTGAAGTAAGATGACTTTTATACTCTTCTGGATGTATATGTATTTTTACCTTTTGAACTCATTCTCAATGAAAGTAGGTTCCCGTAAATAGCCTCCCTCTCCCATATAATTCACATGTTGGTTTTTTCTCTCCATTTGAATAAAACAATTACTCTTTTAGTTGTTCTGGATGATTTTACTTTTTGAAGTCATTTCATACTCAGGACTACCCCAACCTTTCTTATAAGGTACCTAATCAATAATAATTATCTTAGACATAGGTTTTACCTTTTACATACATAAAAGACCATTATTCTATCCTTATTGAGTCCCTGTGATTGGTCATTTCTCTTGGTTTCCTTTTCCCTTTTTTATGATCTCTTTTGTGATATAGACCTAGTAGTGGTATTGCTAGATCAAAAGATATACAGTTTAATTGCCCATTGGGCATAGTTCCAAGTTGCTCCCCAGAATGGTTAGATAACTTCACAACTCTACCAAGAATACATTAGTGTCCCAATTTTCCCAAATCTTCTCCAACATTTATCATTTTCCTTTTCTGTCATAGTAGACAATCTGATAGGTGTGAGATAGTACCTCAGAGTTGCTTTAGTTTGCATTTATATGACTATAGGTAACTTTAATTTCTTCCTTTGGAAACTGCCTGTTCATATCTTTTGACCTTTTATCAACTGGGGAATTACTTGTATTACTATAAATTTGACTCAATTTCTCTCTATGTTTTAGAAATGAGGCCTTTATCAGAAGCACTTGCTGTAAAAATTGTTTCCCATTGTTACATTTTCCTTCTAATCTTTGTTGCATTAATATTTATTTTGTACAAAAACTTTAATTTAATGTGATCAAAATTATCCATTTTGCATTTAATAATATTCTCTATTTCTTATTTGGTCATAAAGTCTTCCATTCTCCAAAGATCTGACAGGTAAACTATTCCTTGCTCTCCTAATTTCCTCATGGCATCAGCCTTAATTCTAAATCATGTACTCATTTTGATCTTATGTTGGTGTATGATGTAAGATTTTGGTCCATGTCTAGTTTCTGCCATATTATCTTCCTGTTTCCTTAGAAGTTTTGTCAAATAGTGAGTTCTCATCCTAGAAGCTGGAGCCTTTAGGTTTATCAAACAGATTGTTATAATCATTTTCTACGGTGTCCTGTGTACCTAACTTATTTCACTGGTCCACCACACAACTTCTTAGTCATACCAAATAGTTTTGATGACTGCTGCTTTATAATACAATATAAGATCTGGTATGACTAGACTATCTGCCCTTGCATTTCTTTTCATTAATTCCCTTGATATTCTGAATCTTTTGTTCTTCCAGAAGAATTTTATTATTATTTTTTCTTGCTATATAATATAATATTTAGTAGTTTGATTGGTTTGGCACTGAATAAGTAAATTAATTTAGGTAGAATTGTCATTTTTATTATATTTGCTCAGCCTACTCATGAACAACTGATATTTTTTCCAATTGTTTATATCTGACTTCATTTCTATGAGAAGTGTTTTGTAATTATGTTCATATAGCTCCTGGACTTGTCTTGACAGGTAGACTCCCAAATATTTTTTATTGTCTACATTTATTTTAAATGATATTTCTCTATCTCTTTTTGCTGAGTTTTGTTGGAAACATATAGAAATGCTGATGATTTATGTAGGTTTATTTTATATCATGCAACTTTGCTAAAATTGTTAATTATTTCAAGTAGTTTTTTAATTGATTCCCTAGGACTTTCTAAGTACACCACCATATCATCTGCAAAGACAAATAGTTTTGTTTTCCCATTGCCTAATCTAATTGCTTGAATTTCTTTCTCTTATTGCTAAAGCTAACATTTCTAGTACAATATTGAATAATAGTGGTGATGATGAGCATCCTTATTTCACCCCTGATCTTATTGGGAAGGTTTCTGACTTATCCCCACTCCACATAATCTTGCTGATGGTTTTAGATAGATACTACTTATCATTTTAAGGAAACCTCCATTCATTCTTATACTTTCTATTTTTTTTTAATAGGAATGGGTGTTGTATTTTGTCAAAAGCTTTTTCTGCCTCTATTGAGATAATCATATGATTTCTGTTGGTTTTGTTACTGATGTGGTCAATTATACTAATGATTTTCCTAATTTTGAACCAGTTTTGCCTTTCTCGTACAAATCCCACGTGGTCGTACTGTATTATCCTGGTGATAAATTGCTGTAGTCTCTGCACTATTTTATTATGGTTTTTTGCCTCAGTATTCATTACAGAAATAGGTCTATAATTTTCTTTCTCCATTTTAGCTCTTCCTGGTTTAGGTATCAGCATCATATTTATATCATAAAGGAATTTGGTAGAACTCCTTCTCCTTTTTTTTCTCCAAATAGTTTGTAAAATATTAGAATTAATTTTTCTTTATATACTTAGTAGAATTTACTTGTAAATTCATCTGGTCCTAGAGAATTTTTCTTAGGAAGTTCAGTGATGATGTGTTCAATTTCTTTTGTCTAAAATGCAGTTATTTAAATATTTTATTTCTTCTGTTAATCTGGGCAATTTATATTTTTATAAATATTCATTCATTTCACTTAGATTGTCAAATTTATTGGCATACAGTTGGGCAAAATAGCTCCCAATTATTTCTTTAATTTCCTTTTCATTGGTGGTGCGTTCACCCTTTTCATTATCTATATATATAGTTTGGTTTTCTTCTTCCCTTTCTTAAATCCAATTAACCAAAGGTTTACCTATTTTATTGTGTGTTTTTTTCTCACAAAATAAGTTCTTTATTTCATTTATTAGAAGAATAGTTTTCTTGTTTTCAATTTTGTTACTCTCTCCTTTGATTTTCAGAATTTATAATTTGGCATTTAATGGGGGATTTTTAATTTGTTATTTTTCTAACTTTTTAAATTACATACATTGATCTCTTTCTCCATTCTATACATGTAAACCTTTAGAGATATAAAATTTCCCCTAAGTACTGGTTTTGTGGCATGGCATAAATTTTATTACATTGTCTCATTATTGTAATTCTCTTTGATGAAATTATTGATTATTTCTATGATTTGTTGTTTAACTCACTCATTCTTTAGGATTAGATTATTTAGTTTTCAATTACATTTTTTATCTATTTTTCCATGACCCTTTATTACATGTAATTTTTATTGCATTATGATCTGAAAAAGATGCATTAAATGTTTCTGCCTTTCAGCATTTGATTGTAAAGTTTTTGTAACCTAATGCATGGTTAGTTTTTGTTTAGGTACCATGTACCACTGAAAAAAGGGTATATTCCTTTCTATCTCCATCCACCTTTCTCCATAGGTCTATCATATCTAACTTTTCTAAAATTCAATTCACTGCCTTAACTTCTTTCTTGTTTATTTTTTGGTTAGATTATCCAGGTGTAAGAGCGGGAGGCCCCCCACTAGTATAGTTTTGCTGTCTATTTCTTCCTATAATTCACTTAGCTTCTTCTCTAAGAATATGTATGCTACACCATTTGGTCTGTATATATTTAGATTTGATAATACTTCATTGTCTATGGTATCTTTTGGAAAGATGTAGTTTCCTTCCTTGTCTCTTTTACTTAGATTTATCTTTTGTTTTTCCCTTGTTTGAGATCAGCATTGATATCCCTGATTTTTTTTTCTAACTTCAATTGAAACATAATATATTCTGCTTTAGCCTCTTACCTTTGCTATGTGTGTGTCATTCTGTCTCAAATGTTTCTTGTAAACAATATATTGTAGGATAATGTTTTTTAATCCACTCTGTTATCTGCTTCCTTTTAGAGGAGAGTTCATTCCATTCACAATCACAATTATGAATGTGTCTTTCTCTTCATCCTCTGTTCCCCCTTTTATACTTTTCTCTCTCCTTTCATCCTCACCAGTGCTTTGCTTCTGTCCACTGCCTCCCTCATTCTGCCCTCCCTTCTATCAGCTCCCCTCCCTTTTCTTTCCCCTTTCTCCTTCTACTTCCCTATATGACAAGATAGATGTCTGTACCCAATTAAGTGTGTATTTTATTCCCTCTTGGAGCTAAGTCTGATGAGAGTAAAGTACAAACAGTGCTCACCCCGCCCCCCTTCTTTCCCTCTGCCGTAATAGATCTTTTGCTCCTCTCCATGTGATGTAACTATCCTATTCTTCCCCTTTTCCTTTCCTCCTGGTACATTCTTTTATTTTTTCCACTCCTTTGAGTCTTCACATGTGGACATTTTGACATTGTTATACTTCTCTAAGTTTGTATTTTGATCTTCCCTGTGTCCATAGTACATTTCCATGGTCAGGGAATTGTTTTTTGGTCATTTAAAAAATGGAACTCTTCTGCTGGAGACACTGTCCCAAGCTTCTTGTTCTTGGAGTCTGGGGCCCAGTCACTGGCTTTCTGCATTGGGACCCCTGAGGTTGGTGACTTGCCCACTGCACTAGGGTTACTTGGTCATGTCACATCTGTTGTGATCTGGGTTCTGGGGATGCTGTTTTGCCTGTTGCACTGGGGTTAGAAGCCTCACAGATGGCCTGTTATGTCACTGACCTGCTGAGCCAGAACCTTGGGGCCAGGGACTCCATGACTGAGCTGTACTGTGGCTTTCCCTGCTGGCTTTCCCAAACACCACCTGTGCCAAACAATATTCTCCTTTTACCCAAGTGAGACAGACCTTTCCTGAAGTCCTTTTAAGTTATCTTGGGCTAGAAAAATGTTTCATTGTCTTTTTGTGGATTCTGTTACTACAGAATTCTTTTAGAAGCTTGATTTAACGTTGTTTCCAAGGGAAACTAGAGAAAGCTTAAGCAACTTCCTGACTTCTCTCTGCCATCTCCAGAACTCCCACTTTTTGTCATTTCTGCCTGTTGTGCCTGATATGGTTCTTTGAATGTAATAGGTTCCCAATAAATGCATGTTGAAATAAATTAAATTAAATTGAACATACAATATTAGAACTATAGTAAGAGGCATTTTTAAATATAGAAACTTAAAACCTAAAATGTAGAATGTTAGAACTGATTAGAATATAGAACCAAAGAATATCAGAGGTATAAGATACTTTAAACATAGACCAAAAGAAGGTCAGAACTGGAAAGTATTTCAGATGATAAAATACAGAATGTTACGACAAAGAATATATAATGTTAGTGATAAAGGGTCCCTAGAGACCAATTCAAAATGAATAGTGTGATAGACCTATAGTCAGGAAGACCTAGGTACATACCACACCTCAGATAATTACTAGCAGTGACACCCTGGGCAATTCACTTATAACCACTCTTGTTCTCAGTTTCTTCATTTGTAAAATGAATAAATGGATCAATCTGTCTCATTGGTCTTATGATAACTTCTAACTCTAAAAAATATGCCCTTTATGACAGATGAGTAAAGTAAGGCTTAGATAGTGGGGATGACTTCCTCAAGGTAATACAGTAAGTTAGCAGAAAAGCTAAGGATGAGTGAAGATCCATCTCTCTTGACTTCCAGTTCAGGGTTCTTTTTACTACTCTAGGCTACCTGTCAAAAATGACCTGGAATGCAGCTCTGGCTTGCCTAACACTTTAAGTAATTGCATTGTTTGCGAATGACGTCATTCTGTCTATTGTATAAATTGAATGAGAGTCCATGTGAATCTTAACAACTCAGCAGAGCCTATACCAGATCATCAAGAATGGCTTCCTCAGTCCTTCGGATGATGATGGCCGTAGGACTGCTTACTTTGATTCTTCCCTGTCGTGCTGGTAAGTGTTTTTGGTGTGAAAGAGAATAAATAACATTATTATTAATAAACAGTTATAGAAGGATATAGCTTAAAGGGATATTAGAGATTACGTAGTCCAACCCATTCATTTCACAGAAGGGGAAACCCAGATTCAGTGAGAAGAAGGTATTTCCCCAGGATTGCACACAGCTGTCTAGTGAGCCCAGAATACATAAGGTAATGTAACATAATGGAATATACCATCTAGTGTAGGGCACAACCACGAGGCTAAGGGTCAGAAGAACCAGGCTACAGATTACTTATGTAACCTTGAGTAAGTCATTTAACTTCTCTGGACCTCAATTTATTCTTCTGTAATATGGGGGTATTGGAATATATGATCTTGAAAAATCTCTGTATTTTGTTTCAAGTTTCAACCTAGAAATAATATCCTGTATTTTTTGTGGGGGAATAAAATTTATGGTCTGTGTCCTAAGATCTAGCATTCTGTGTTCTAAGGATACAGATAGTTCTGACATTCTTTCTTCTAAGGAACTTTCTTACTCTGACATTTAGCATCTAAAGTCTCTTCTAGCTCTAACATCCAGTAAAATATAAACTCCCTGAGAAAATAGACTTTTTTTCTGTATGTCTTCAGAATCTGGCATAGTGCCTTACATGGAGTAGTCATTTTATGTTTTTGTTTTTCTTGAATTACATTTAACATTTGAGGTTCAGTGTTCTAGGTTTCCTTTCATGTCTGATGTTGTATATTCTGTGTTGTAATATTCTGTGCTTGGAACTCCTTTCTGACTCTAACATTCCCTATTCTCTTTTCAAAGACCCCTTCTAATACTGACATTCTATATACCCTGTTCTAATGTTCCTTATAACTCTAACACTAGATGAATAAAAAGCTGTGAAATAGTTAATAATGCTACCCAAGTTCCCCTTAGAGAGGAAAAGCTAATTCTTCAGTAAAATATTGTTGCCAACCTCCCCTCCAACCCTGGCCCCTGCCTTCATGGTATAAAAATGACTGAATCTCTGCTCTCGGTTTTAGATGATGAGCCATCGGTCTCTGTTCCCAAACAAGGTACAGAACTCCCATCATTCTTAAGTTCCCTGGGCACTGGAATCCTTGAGTCTGCAATGGACTATGTTCTCTCCTCAATGGCCAGGAGATCGTAAGTAATTAGCCTACTTGCACCATCATTTCTCCCTTAGTCTCCACTTTTACACTCTGAATGACTGATCAAATGAAGTATGAAAACAGGGATATTTCCTTTCACTGTGGGCTCTATCTTTGATGCTTTTAGATTGATATCATTCCTAGGTGGGACTGAGATCACAGTACGGTCTTTAGGACAGCCTATGATCTTAAGGTGCTTTGCATGGAACACTTCTACTTACCCCAAGGGAAGTACATCAGGGATTTGTTGCCTTGATCTGCATAATGGTAGGGTTGGGGAAGAGAGAAAGCCCTAGCCATATGTGGGGAGAGGGCTGGTGAAAGTTAGTGACAGTCAAGACTAAGAGCCCAGGTCTCTTGGGCTCATCAAGTGGAAATAACATGGAATAAAGAGAAGGAATTAGTGAAGTAATCTATAAGTAGTTATGGATCATTTATTTTGCCCATAATCCTCAACTGCACTTTGAGGAAAGTCTAGAAATAACTCACAGTCACCTGCTTTCAGAACTCACAGCCCATGTCCCAGTGGTATACTGGAGGCAGCTCATACTGACTCTTTGAGCTGATTGTTAAACTTTCAGCATGAAAATTTATACATAGGAAATTAAGTGTCTAGACATAAGAAAGGAATAAAACGTTAATAAGGCAGATTAAATTTGTGTGTGTCATGCATACTTTTTTTGTTAAAAGTGTCTGTTAAACATTTACCAATATACTAAAGAGCCCAGCCCTATATATTTGTAGTTGCTCAGAATGATCTAATTAGAATCATAGAATATGAAATGCTAGATGTAGAATTCTTTAGAATGTGGAGTGCACCATACTCAAGAAGTTAAATGATTTGTCCAAGGTGCCACAGATATTAAGAAGCAGCATTGGCATTAAAATTCATGATCTCTGCCTCCAAACTGAGGGATCTTTCTACTATGCCATACTCCTTCTGAAATGGTACAGTAGACAGAGTCCCAGTGTTCAGGATCATTTAATTCAAATCCAGCCTCAAACACTTACTAGCTGTGTGATTTAGGCAAATTACTTAATCTCTGTTTCCCTCAGTTTCCTCAACTGTAAATCCTTCAAGAGATAATAATTGCAAAGCACTTAGCACAGTACCTGATGTATAAGAGGTACTGTATAAATATTAACTATTATTATTGAATGTGCTACAGGAGGTGGAAAAAAGATGGTTAGAACACCTGACAGACACTTAGAGTTAGAATATTGAGCTTTGTCTTTGAGGTCAATCTTTTTCATTCTCCTTACTCTACAATTCAATCTATATGTCTTTCTTTTCTTTCAAGTGGATTTTCTGATGTGGAAGATAAACCAGAAAAGGATTCATAAAACTGACAGGTGAGTTAAAGGTGACTTTATTTATTATTATTTTTAAAGACCTAGGTGTTACTCATGGGCCTAATTCCACTACTGATCCAAACAAGACCTCATTCTATGTCCTCCAGTTTGCTTTTCCTTGGGTAGCCTGGTTCCACCCATCTCCAACTCCAGAGGTTCACCAAATTGATGTCAAATTTAAACCAATTGATATAGTCCATGATTCTCCACTTGATAGGTGATATTTATAGCTTAATATTAGTATGGAACAAGTAGAGTGATAACTTGGAGTCAAAGTTCTTGAATTTTAGTCAATTTCATTTGTTGGTTGTATAATCAGGAACAAATCATTTGCCATCTTTGAAGCTCAATTTTCTCTTCTATTAACTGGGAAAGAATAAACCCTCACAGGTTTGTTACATGAATCAAATGAGAAAATTGGTGGTAAAGCATTTTGTAGACTTCGAAGAGCTTAAATTATAAGGTTAAAAAAAATGGGGCTGAATTCCACCAGATTGGGAGGCTTTAAGAAAAAGAAACCACTTTACAGTGATTTCACAGAGAATCTCATAGATCAAAGGAATCTCAGATAGGATCTAATCCAATCCTTACTTGAAGACCTTCATATAAGGAGAATTTGCTACTATCTATTTTTGGATTGCACTGATTGTGAGAAAGTACTTCCTAATGTACAAAATATGACCTCTCTGAAACTTCCTACATGTGTACCTACTTGCTTGAGTTGACTTTAAGACTCTCTCCCAAGCAGACAGAAAAACCTGAACCCCCAGCCTAAGAATTCTCCTGCATCTTAGAAATGACAGAAATTGTGGGTGACTCCACCAAAATCCTGGTCCAAAAACTATCTTAAATGACTCATCTCAGGTTCTTTATCCATTCGCTCAGTTAACTGGCAGGGAGGAATAATAGTTGAAGAAAAAAATCTGCAGAGAGGCCCTGCCCTTCAAAATCTATTGCACTTAGCTGGGGTGCTAGACAAAGTGATCTAAACAGTTGTAGACAAAAAAGTTCCAAAAAATCTACTGCAATCTCCTTGACAGCTTTATGAAGAATACATTCATAGGAGTGAGAAAAGGTTTGAATCAGACAGGCTATTGCAAAAGTCTGGGCAAGAGATCATGTGGTTCTGAACTAAGGTAGTGCCTGTGTGAGTAAAGAGCAGGGGATAGTTTCAAGATTTGGCAACTGATTGACTATCGGGTGTGTGAGATCTAGAGGCAAAGATAACACAAAAGTTGAGAACCAAGAGTGGCATCCTTGACAGAAATAGGGAAGTTTAGAAGAGTAGGCTTGGAGGGGAAGATTTTGTTTTGAACCTATTTTCTTTCAAATATCTATGGAACATCCATTTTGAAATATAACTTTTCAAAGAAGTAGGAGAAGCTGTGTAACAGAGCTATAAGCAGCACCTATTGAATGCCTAGAAAGGCATCATCTGATGGCAAGACTTATACACAGGAGGCCCACTGTTCTTCATGAATTCACAAAAGAAGAGCAGGATAATTATTTGTTTTATCAAATATAAAGATGGCAACGTGACGATAAAATACCAATGATAATAACGAGCTGCTAGAGCGCTTTAGGTTTTAAACTCTTTGACACTCACGATCTCATTTGAAATGCACAAGAGTTCTGGGAAATGGTTACTGCAACTATTGTTATGCCTGTTTTGAAGAAGATGAAACTGAAGGTCAGAGAGGTTAAGCAATTTGCTGATAGTCACACAACTAAGTTCTGTCAGAGGCAGGATTTGAATCCACATACCTCTAGAAGGATGGGTTAAATCTGCTAAAAATGAAGTTAAATAGAGACAAATGTTAAATTTGGTACTTAGGTTAAAAAAAATCATCCATGTCAATACAGCATGAGGGAGGCATAACTTGGCAGAAGCCTCTACAAAGACCTTAGTGAACTTAATACTAGTGGTCTTAGCTGGTTTCCAGTACAGTGTGTGTCACCACAGTAGTTTGACAGCCAAAAAGAAAGTTAATATCATCGTAGACCACATTAGCAGAAACATAGAATTAGGGAGTTGATAATCCTACTATCCCATACCCCTGGGGGTAACAAAGTTTAGGAAGTACAATGACAAATTAGAGATTTCTAGAGGAAATAAATCTGGATATTCTGAAGATGGGAACCATATCATGAAAAGATCAGCTGAAGGAATTGGGAATGTTTCTCTCTGAGGAGAAGAAAAGACTGGGAAAAGATGGGACTAAAGGACATGATACTGGCTCAAAGAACTAAAATAGTGAAGATAGAGTGGCTTGTTCTACTTGGTTCCAAAAGCAATGAATGGAATTTACATGGTGGCAAATTTCAAGTTACTAAAAGGAGAAACTTCCCAGAAACCAGAGGTCTATGAAAGTGGAATGGATTGTCTTGTGTGGCAGTAACTTAACAGAACTAAAAAATATTTGAGTAAAGACTAGATACCACTTGCTATGCATATTATATGCAAAATATCTGGGGCGACTAGGTGGCACAGTGTATATAGAGTGTCAGACTTGAAGTCTGGAAGACACAGTTTTGTGAGTTCAACAAACCTGGCTTCAAATACTTACTAACTGTATGACCTTGGGCAAGTCACTTAACTCTGTTTGTCTCAGTTCCTCACCTATCAAAAAGAGAAAAAGAACTGAAGAAGGAAAGGGCAAGCCACTCCAGTGTCTCTGCCAAAAACACCTCAAATGGGTTCACAGAGAATAGGATATGATCAAAAAAATGATCTAATAATTATAATAAAATACATAAAACCTACTCATTTTCTCATATGCAAAATGACTTTTGTAGTTTCAACATTGAGAGTTCCATGAAGCAATAAACCAAACTTCCTTACATCCCTTCTCAAGAAGAAAAAATTGTACAAATTTCTTTGTGTCCCAACCCACAAATCTCTCCAAAGTGAGGAGGAGACAACATAATCTCAACTAAGCAGGTGCAGTCCCCAATTAACTTGATTGCCCAAACAAGTCCTACTTGTACTTCTGTTTATTCACATCCAGGTGTAAGGCTGAGATTCATTATGTGAAAACGCCCTCTCAAGCTCTCTTTAAATACACCTTGTCAGACTCTGCTAGTGGAGGTGATGCTTGCAGAACTCTTCCAATCCAGTGGAATTTAACTCAAAAATCTTTTGTACAATCCCTGACTCTCAGACATGGAAAAAAAACAACTTAGAACATAGAACAAAGAATGTCAGATGTGGAAAAAGTCTAATAATATAGAATATTCATGCTCAAAGGAACCTAATAATGTATAGAAAGGAATTTTCCTGTTTGATTTTTAAATTTTATTTTATTTTACTTAGAAAGAAGCTCAGGTCAGAGAACAGAGGATATTAGATGTTAAAGCAAAAGGATAACAGAGAACTAGAAGTAAATTTAAGAGGTAATCTAGTCCAAAGCCTAATTTAACAGAAAATTTCTATACATTTATTTACATCTACTCTAAATATATAAAAGGTCTCATGTTTGATCCTGTGAGAAAGAATAAGATGAATAAGAGGTAGTTCCTGACTCACAGGAGCTCACAGTCTCATAGTGGGGAGAAGATGTGGGCATATAAACATCCCATTTAACAGACCATGCACAGTAAGTTCATAAAAGAGAAACATGTTATTTATGGTCTTAGGAGTTAATTTCCAACTGTAAAGAATCAGGGAAAGGTATCTATATTTGGCATTTATTCTTAGACCTTGAAAGTTGCCAAGAATATCAATAGATGCTGATGAGATGGATGGTTCAGAGCAAGAAAAAAGAAATGAGCATTCAGTTTGGTTGAGATATCAGGAATGTGGAAGCAATGGGAAAGTATTTAGGAGTAACTTGAAAATGGTTTTGAAAATCAGGATAAGGAGATTGGCCTTTATCTTGTGGGTAGTTGTGATTGTTGTAGTTATATGTGACTCTTCATAATCCTATCTGGGATTGTCTTGGCACTGGTACTAGAATGGCTTACCATATCCTTTTCCAGGTCATTTGATAGATGATGAAACTGAGGCAAAGAGTAACTCGCCCAGGGTCACACAGCTAGTAATTATCTGAGACTAGAATTGAACTCAGGAAGATGAGTCCCCCTGACTCCTGGACAAGCACGCTATCCACTGCTCTACTTCACTGCCCTCTTTGGGCATCAATGAGCCACTATAGCAGGAATGCTTAATTTTAACTTAAAAAAATTGCATAAGTATATTTGTTTAATTGGTTTCCTTTGTTATTTTGTGTATTTTATACATTTAAAAACATTATTCAGAGAAGGAGTGCATAGGCCTTATTGTACGGGCAAAGGGGTCTAGGACACAAAAAATTAAGAGAATCCCTGGAGTAAAGGTTCCTGAGACATGGAGGAATATGCTCAGAGGTGGGCAGAATAGATCCAAGAGACAAATTCTGAGAAAAAGGCAGAGAGCCCCCTTAAGAGGCTGTTACAATAGTCTAGGCAGGAAGTAATGAAGGCCTGATGTTTACTGGGAATCCTGGGAATTCCAATTTAACAGTAACCTAACCCAAAGGACTGAAAGTCTTATTGTAAACCTTCAGGCACAAAACAATTTCAGGGGGAGGCTGTTTCAGGCAGTAAGACCTTCCCAAGGCCAACCAAAGCAAAACGATGACTATCATCTTCTTCCTTTAAGGAGGAAAGAATATATATCCTTTAAAATGTGGCCTAAAAATGACACGAGCTGGAAGCCCACCTTCCCTTAATAAGCTCTTGCTGATGAATCATGGATCTGAAAGTCGTGTCTAAGAACCTAGGGGGTCCATCTGAGTTAGCAAAAGCTTAGATACTATTACATTTTATTGAGAGGGAAAATTGGCCCCAGAATTTGGAAAGGCTTTGCTAGAATCACAAAGTGTATCAGTAATGAGGCCTTATAAAGAAGAAATAAGGAGATGCAGCTAGATATGGGGCCAAAGTCATACTTTTTACTACTCTAACTAGGAGTCAAGTGATTTAGATAAAGGCATACAGGAAATGCTCATAAAATTTTCAAATGACACAAATTTTGAAGCTATAGGTAACACACTGTAT
>CM053769.1:360962043-360979622 GCA_028658325.1 Potorous gilbertii | reverse complement strand
TGGGTAATAAATGGAAAATTTGAATGCCAGTCCTCTTATCTAAATCTGAATTATTATTCTTGACTTTCTTCACCAAAACCTTCTTCTGTTGACTCATTGAGGCATGAAATAAAAATTAATGTTCTTGAAGGCTATGTGGGAGAGCACAAATTTTGGGAGGTCCTTTCAAGCTGGTAATGCTGTAATCTCAGAAGATGTGTTGGTGCTCTGAGCAATCAGCCTAGCTAATTGTAGAAATGCTTTTCACTAGAAGGATGGTTCCTAGAGGATGCATAGTTTGACCAAACTAAGTCATGAAGAAGTCTAATAAGTTGTTGGTTGTTTGGTGGAGGAAAGGATGAGGCAGTATACTTTCTCTGGAGGAGGGAGAATCCATATGAAAGAAATCTAAGACCTGTAGAAATCTCAAAATAATCATCTCCTGAGATGCTGACAATTGTCTCCCATTGTAAGAGACTCATCTTTCCATCTGGCTTACTGTGTTTCTTAGGGGTTTGAAAAGGATTTCCTGAAAAGGTTAATTAAGCTGAGAGAAAAATAACCGCAATTCCTGGACAGAACAGGAGAAATTCAAAGCTCTTGTCATTCCCTATCCACCAGAAATAGAATTTAAATACTTTCATGATAAAGTAATTGGTGAAAGAAGACACAGTCTTCAGTCCTGGCTCTGTCTTCAGCTGTATGATTTAGGATCAGCTACTGTCTGTTCTGGTCTGAGCTTAGCCACTTGCAAAATGGACAAGGGTATGTGGTCCTGACTGGGGAAAAGCCATAACACACAGTAAGAAAGGAAGAGCTATTGCTTACAGTGTGTGAAAGATGGGAAGCCAGACCTGGTGACATGTTAAAAATAACTTAGGTATTGAATTACAATTTAGACCCTGACTCATAACTTAGATATTGTGACTAATGAAAGCAGTAACACAGACACAGTGACCAGTTCATGTCCAGTACATGACCGGGACACAATGCTGTATCTACACTGGTCTAATATCCAACCTTGGATAATTGTATAATTAACAATGGAATGGGGTTTTTGCAGGGATCCAACCTGTGGTCGGGCCACTGCACCAGACTGAAGAACCATCATACTGCACTTAATGTAAATAACTCAATTGATTAAACTTCTATCTATAAACAATCTTGAGCTCCTTGGCCTCTTCTTTTGGTGTCAAACTTGTCCCAGAGCTTGGGGGTGTGTGCATGAAATACAGAATTCTCTAGTTGGGGGGATTCTGGATCTTAAACAGGGGATGTTAAGGAAGTAAAAAGTACAAACATTGGTAATGGATACATGAGGTTAGGAAGACTGAAGATTTGAATGTCACACCAAGGTTGTGAATTTAGGTAACTAAATGGTTAAAATAAGTGGGTTAGGATGGGGATTTTTTTTTTGACAGTAATAGGGATATTTGGAACAGTGACGTGTTTGGGGGAAAGACACTTTCTTTGGACATCCTGAATTTCTGGGATATTCATTGTGAAAAACCAACAAGTAGTGGGTGACGTATAACTGAAGCTCAAGAGAGAGAGTCATGGCTAGATATAGATCCATTAGTCATCCGCTAATAATTAAACCTACAAGAACTGAAAAGGTGACCATGTGAGAGAGTATAGTGAGCAAAAAGAAGAGGTCCAGTATCAGGGTCTTGGGGATAAGCCCAGATAAGGAAGGTATGACATTGATGTTGATCTAGAAAGGAGACTGAGGAGTAGTCAGATGGGTAGGAGGAGAACCCAGAGAGAGCAGTGTCATGAAAATCCAGAGAGAAATGAATCATTAACACTTTTGTTTGTTACACATTTTAAGAAGGATAAGGATTAAGGAAAAGCTAACAGAGATGGCAAGAAAGATACCATAGGTAACTTTAGAGAAAACAGACTCATTTGATTGGTTTGGTCAGAAGTGAAACTATGGAAGGTTTAGCAGAAAGAGGGGGAAGAAAGTGGAGGTACCAACTGAAAATAGCTTTTTCAAGGAGTTTGGCTGAGAAAGAGAAGATAAACGAAGAAAGCAATAAGTGGGAATGATCTAGTGAGGGATTTTTCTTTTAAAGGTTGAGGGAGGCAGAAATTACAGAATTTTAGAATGGAATGAATCTTCATTAGACATCCAGTCCAATCCCTATATAAAAAAAGAATGCCTCTAATAACACACATGACAAGTGGTCATCCAGCTATTGCTTGAAAACTTCCAAGAAGGAAAACCCACCATGTCTTGAGACAGGTCTTGCCACTTTTGGACAGATTTTATTTTTAGGAAAATTTTCCTTTTATCATGTCTAAATTTTCCTCTTTTCAATCTTCCATCACTGCTTCAGGTTGCGTTGTAAGGTCTGGAGACAGATATAGATCAAATAGCCAAGATCAAGCCTGTTTTCCAGGACAGCCATTATGAAAAAGCAACATTTAACTAAGCTAACTCCTAGAATCAGAGAATTCTTAAATTCTCAAATCAGGGAATCTTAGAATTCCAAAAATCATTGGATCTTAGGATCAAGATTCTAAGAAACTGCATTGTTGTATAGTAGAATATTAAATTTGGGCCTCTATTCAATCCTAGTATAGTGGGAAGACCATATCAGGATGTAGTTAAAGAAAATGACAATGCTACCTGGAGAAGAAAAAATATTTAAGTGACACAATCAAAAAATGTTTACTTTGGAAGAGACCTCAGGGGCTTTATGGTCTTATGAGCACCTGAACAAGAATAAAACCTAGAAAATACCCAGCAAATAGTCTTCTGACTTTATTTGAACACCTTCAGTCATTTAGGAGAAGTTTGCTAATTGTTAGGGAATGAATCTAGACAGGTTATTAATGGACGGAAGGCGCTATTCCCAGCAGCAGCCTGTTTCATTGTTGGATCACTAAATTTTCCCTCATGGCAAGCATTTCCTCTTTGTCACTTCTACCCATTGCTCCAATTCCATCCTCTTGAACCAAGCAGGAGAAGGCTCATCCTTATATGTGATAACCTTTCAAACACTTGAAGACAGCTATCATGTTTTTCCTAAATCATCTCTTCTCCAGGCTAAAGATGCTCAATTCAATTCAAGAATCCTCATTTGTCATGATATCTTAGTCATGATATCACTATCTTAATCTATCTTCTTTGTACTTTCCTCAACTTATCAATGGCCCTCCTTAAACCTGGCATCTAGTACTGCAGATTTGCAGAACTTGGCAGTAGTTAGTAGCCAAAATTGAAATAGGCTAAATTTCTTCTGGCCACAGATAGGTTTTTAGAAGTTCACTTTCCAGGTAAAGGTATAACAATAGTTAGTTGCCACAGGTCACTAGAGAAACAGGAGAGAGTGTGCTGTGGAGACCCACTCACCAAATTATATGAGAGGCACAAGAGTGATGAGTGCAAGTTGGGTAAAGCAGGGCATGGACAAAACACCCATTACATCTTTACTTTCTTCCACATGCTCAACATTTTTCATGGGCTGACAAAAATCATTTGGTAGGTCATAAGCTGCCTGCAAATCGTATGTGATGGAATTATAACCTCACTAGATTGAACCCGTTTTAGATTGAGCACTGTGAATGAAGCCTAAAGGAAACTAACTTTTTTTGGGCTACTATACTAGACAGTTAATCCATATTGAGCTAGTCCATTAACACTCTCACATCTTTGAAAGATGAACTGTAGTAAGCTAGTCACACTCTCATCTTGCACTTGTGAGGCTAATTTTTGGACCCAAATGTGATGCTTTCCTTATAAGCTTCTTAAAATTTTATCTAGTTAGATTTGGCTTAATATTCTAGTCTGTCAATAACTTTTTGAATCCTGTCACTCAGCGTGTGCTGCTCCCCCTCCTGACTTTGTTCTCATCAGAAAATTTGGAAATTATGCCATCTTTACCTCTTTCAAAGTCACTGATGAATTACGAACCAGTGAAGATAAAGCAGAATGGCTTAAAGCCCCCCACTACAGACCTCTTTCCAAGTGAGTTGCTATTGAAATATGAATGACTCAAGTAATCCGATGCAAAGGCAAGTATAATGGATTTGGAATCAAGGGACCTGTCTTCAAACAGTGGCTCTGCCCTTTCCTATTTTTTCGATGGGTGACAGGTCATTTAGACTCTCTAGCCATGTGCTCTTCCCCTTGATGACCTCCAAGTCTTTTCTAGTTCTAAATGTATGTTTCTGTGAGTTTTTTGGCTCTCTTAAAACAGCTCTGAAATTACTTCTTCTACTATTGTGTGGCTTGTGACTCCCTGTCTTGTGTACAAGAAGAGTGTGAGATCCATTGTCAAATAAATTCCTATAATCTAAGGCAGTCTGAATTTGTTATAACTTACAGGCCTCACCAGGTTAATTACACTACTGAAAAGAAGGATGTGTTTCAGGCATGTCCTGTTCTTGAGGGAGCTCTGCTAGTTCTTTGTGATATTATATTGTGATATTAATAAAGAATTATATTTGCTTGGTTTGGCCCCAGAGAGCTGAATGGTATAGGGTGAGAGGTATAGGGTAACTGTTTGGGATGAATGTAAAAGTTGTCTAACAAGGAAATCTGTACCAAAAATGGAATGGACAACGTTGGGAAGCAATGAGATTCTTGTATTAGGTATTTTTCAAGTAGAGGTTGGGTAATTCCTTCCTGGGATAGCTACAGAAAGGACTCTTGGCCTGGGAGGGAGGATGGACTCAATGTCCTATAAGTTTATTGTATCTGGTGGGCTTTAAACTTGTTATTTCATCTGTGCAGGGAGCTCTCAATAAGTGTACTCCTTCAATACTTATAAGACCTTGCCTTCAGTGAAACCTACAGGGCTGAAGAGTGCCTTTACATTCTAACAGTCAAGAAGGTCGGGATTCAAATCCCAATTCAGATACTTAATACCTCGGAAAATTGCATAAATTCCTTATGCCACATTTTTCTCATCTAAAAAAATCAGGAAGATAGGACTTGATGATTTCTAAGATCCCCTTTTGATCCTGTGCTTCTATAACATTCTTGTGGGCATTAGAATTCTGTTAAAATCCTTGGTAGAAGTTTACAATTGGCTCTTTAGTATGCATAAAAGCCCTTTCCTCAGAATAATGTCATGTCATTCCCAACTTATCAATTAGGTAACTGAGGCTCAGAGGGATGAATTAATCTTTCCATTGTTTCATAACTAATAATCAGAGCCAAGATTCCAAGTCAGATATCTAGACTTTAAATTCATAGCTCCTGTCACTACATCTCAGCTCATTCTTTTATCAAAAGGTTCAAAAAACACAAATAACAGACTGTGGATGTAAGGGTATTGGTTTGGGGATTAGGAGGTCTGGGATCCACATGCTGACCCAGTCCCCATCTCTATGACTTTGAGCGATTCCCTTAACCACACTTTCCCCTGTGTAAAATCAATGCAAAATTATTAAAACATAAGTTTTTAGGATCAAATGAAATCATTTTGGTCATACTTATCATTTTCAAAACTCTTTACATGTTTATCTCATTATGTCTTCATGACATCCTTGTTAGTTAGTTACTATCATTATCCACATTTTAGTGTCCAAGGCAGAATTTGAACTCAGGTCTTCCTGAATTCAGGAGTGCTATCCAGTTTTCTCTCTCTCTCTGTGTTCATCTATCTCCCTCTCTGCCTTTGTCTCTATCTTCTTGTTTCTGTCTCACTTTCTTTTTCTATAAATATAAGTCAAAATTCTCATCCAAACTCCTGTCTAGTATAGGATTCCTGTCTATGATATTTCTATCAATGCCTTTTCTCTATACCCCAGACTCAGGTCCTCATGGGTGAGATCTGTACTCTGGGTCCTTATAAACCTGGAGAGATCTAGGCTTAAAGGTGGGTTCTCTCAGCTACTAGCTGTGTTCTCAGTTCACCTGTCTGGTGTCTGTTTTCTCTTTAGCAAAACAGGGTTAATAAACCTCCTGTTCCCTCCCACACAGCACAATTATGGAAAGAAGCTTCCAGTCTCAGGAGCTCTTTCAAAGCAGCCAAAACTCCCATGAGGATGCAGCTAGAGTCAAATGGTCTGTGGATAAAGGACTGTCTGAGGGCTACTGGTCCCAGTGAGAGGGTGCTGTGCCCAAAGAGGAACTTACCCAAGAAGCAGCATAGAGCCAAGGAGAGGAGCAGGACTATGCCAAGAAGCCTCATGATCCGACTTCTTTACCTCCAGCTGAGGCTGAAACTGAAAGGTTTCAAAGGAGGGTAGGTGTCCTGAGTTCACAGGAGCCTGGGAGGCTGCCTTATGTAGGGGCCATGGGCTCCACCTGCTGAATTACGTCATGCTCTCAGGTGACCTACTGTCTCATGGAAGCCCTAACCAGACCTCTACTCTCCTGCCTGACTTGCCTAGAGATGGTCGCTGTCTTTGGCCAGCCCAATCCACCTTCCCTGATTCCACCCAAATCCCAACTTCTATTCTGTCTCTATCTGCAGGTGACTTACCTCTTCTTCCCTCATTCTTCCATCTAGTGAGTAAATATGTTTTTGTCCTCATTCCCCAACCTTTTCCTCCTTCACTCTTGTGCATCCCCTTCTCCCAATCTCCCTCTTATGTTTGTGATCCTGTTCTCTCCCCTTGATGTGTAGGCAGGCCTCTTTTCAATCATCCTCCTATATATGTTTGCATGCATTCTTAGAATTTCCCCTTGGTTGCTTTTGTTCCATAGATTCCCTCATTTTTGCCCTCTTCTAGAAGGCTTCCATCATTTGTGTCTGTGTTTGCTAATGTGAATGTATATACGTTTGAATTTGTGTGTGTATGTGTTTTAGATCTGGTTGGTGAAGTCCATAGGGAACTGGGCCTGGAGTCCAGAAGACCTGAATTTAAATGTGTTGCTGTACATTACTACCCACTGACCTTTGATAAATCACCTCGCCTCGCTCTGCCTCAGTTTTACCAACTGTAAAATACTAATAATAAACCAATCACGTTGGAAATACTGATAATAAAAACTTCCCAGGTTTGCTATGAGGATCAGAGATAATATTTATTAAGCTCTTAGCACTAATTAGTAGGAATTTAACAACTGCATATTTCCTTCCTTCCCCTGGCTTTTCTTAGTGGAAGAGGAGTGGTATCCACTCTACTACAGACTGAGTTGGACTAGGTAGACTCTACAATTCCCTCTTAGGTCTGACTTTTTAATGTGCTTAGACCTGGTGTGTTAATCCTTTGTTGCTGAAGAAGACCACACCATCAGAGAAATAATGACATGACTTACACTTGACTTTGTTCTGAGTGAGGGAGAGCTGTGCAGGTCACCAGCCTCACTTTCTCCTCCTGAGCCATCTGGATCCAGTGACCATATATTCATCAGGATGACTGAAGATGACCCCAGATGAGGCAATTTTGGTTAAGTGACTTGCCCAAGGTCACACAGCTAGTGAGTGTCAAGTGTCTGAGGTGAGATCTGAACTCAGGTCCTCCTGACTCCTACACTGGTGCTCTGTCCACTGCATCACCTAGATGCCCAAAATACTTAGAAACACTTTGACTGGTGGCAAAGAATATGTGCTGTTTCATTCCTTCATTTCATTTCTTTACTTCCCTCTAATCCCTTCCCACTCCCAACCTCATTACTCTGCTTCACTGAGATTGTCTGTGCTGTTCTTTAAGGAAGTGGAGATTGTGGCTGTGCACAAGGAATGTTCCCTACATCAGGGAGCTGGGAAGGATATATTTTGAAAATAAAGGTGATATATAAACAAGAGATATCAATAAAATTATATTTTTAGCAAATGCAAAGGGAAAAAAGAGAATGTCCATGCAATCTTTTACTCAAAAAGTTTCAGTTTGGGAAAGCAAACGCTCTGGGATCTGCTTTAGCTGTGTGTTAGGGCTTCATATGCTAGAGCCAACTCTAATTTGCAGACTCCATTGTTAAATTTTCAGCGTGAGGATTTACACCATAGAAATCTGTCATAGCTACATACCAGGGCTTGAGTAATTTTTGTATGTGTTGTTTTTGACCTGGAGTCAGGAAGATCTGAGTTCAAATCCAACCTCAGACACTTACTAGCTGTGAGACCCTGGATAAATCTCTTAACCTTTGCCTTAATTTTCTCATCTATGCTATGGGGATAGTAATAGCACCTGTTCTCACAGGGTTGTTGTGAGTCAAGCACTGAACCAAGTCCTTGGCATGGAGGAAGCTCTACATCAATATTAGCTACTATTATTTTCTAGACTTGAGGTATATGTACATATATTCTCTCCACCCCTCCCTTTCCCCAAACCAGTTGTTAAACATTTGCAGCACATCCTTGGGTGCAGACCCCAGGGCTGGAGGAATGACTATTCTGTGTCTTCTCTAAATTAGTTGTTACTTCGGAGCTTCAGAAATAGAAAGTATATTAGGGACCATCTAGTCTTGTTTTAGGACAGGGAGGTTGGGCAGTGGATAGAGTACAAGACCTGAAGACAGGAAAACTCATCCTCTTGAGTTCACATCTAACCTCAGACATTTACTATGTGTGACACTGGGTGAGTAACTGAACCTGTTTACCTCAGTTTTCTCCTCTATAAAATGAGCAGGAGAAGGAAATGATAAACCACTCCATTACCTTTGCCAAGAAAATCCCAAATGGGGTCACAAGGAGACATGATTGAAACAACAAAATAACAGTCACTGTTTTAGTCATTTTATAGATGACACCACTAATGCAGAAAGAGGGGAAGTCATCTAATTCTCATACTACTAAAACTGAGACTTGAATGGAATTTCACAGGCCTGTAGTCCAGCCTTGACCTGACAGGAGTCCTTTCTATAGCATCCCTGAAAGGTGCTCAGAGGATCCTTTGCTTCAAGAATCCTGTTCCTGATACAGCTCACTCCACTTTTGGGGGATTCTTGCTACTAGGAGTTTTCTCCTTTGATGGAGCTCAAATCTGCCTCTCTGAAATTACTCCTCAGTTTTCCTATTTCTCTGCTTCTGCTTGGGACTAGACAGAACAACACCCCTCCCTCCCCTCCCAGGCACTTCTAACAACCCTTCAGATGTTTGGAGACAGTAAACATATTTCACCTTGAGTTTCTTTTTCTGTAGGCTCAAGGGTGGGGAACCTGTGGCCTCAAGGCCACCTGTGTTCTTCTAGGTTCTTAAGAGTGGTCTTTTGACTGCATCCAAATTTTAGACCAGAGGAGACACAATTTTATAGCTTAAATAGTCTATTCTGTCACCAAAGTCATCTTCCTAAAGCCGAGGTCTGTCTATGTCATTCTCCTTCTCTATAAACTCCAGTAGTTCCCTGTCACCTCCAGGATCAACTATAAATGATCTGTTTGGCATTCAAAGCACTGCATAACAATGCCCCCTCCTATCTTTCCAGGCTTTTTACACCTCCCTTTCTGAAGCACAATGTTTCAGTGACCCTGGTCTCCTGACTGTTCAATAAACAAGGCACTGCCTCTCTTGGTTCTGGACATTTTCTCTGGCTGTTCCCCATGCCCAGATCAATCTCTCCCCCTCCCTGCATCACCTGGCTTCCCTTGCTTCCTTCAAATCCCAACTAAAATTATATCTTCTATAGAAACCTTTCCCATCCTCTCTTAATTCTAGTGCCTTCTTTCTTTTAACTATTTCTCATTTATCCCATGTATGCCTTATTCATACATATTAATCTACTCATTGTCTCCCCTGTTAGATTGGAAGCTCCTTGAGGGCAAGCACTGTCTTTTTCCTCTCTTCATGTCCCCAGTGTTTAGCACAGTATCTGACACATGATTGAAGATCAATACATACTTATGGAATGACATGACTTAGAACATGGAACTATAATGTCAGAGCTGGAAGGGACCCAACTCAAGATTGCAAACCAGACTCAACCTTGAGAACATCTATTCCAAACAGCCATTACCCAAGAGGAGATTATTACTCTGAAAAGTCAGGAAGGACAAAGTGGAAAGAGTTGTGCTTGTGAGTTGGGAGGCCTGGATAGTTGTGCTGCTTAGTAAGAGCTAACTAGGCAACTAGCTCTTAGGTAAGTCATTTCTTTCTGGGCCTCATTTTTTCCATCTGTAAAAGGGAGAATTTAAGCAACATTCACATTTGATCTGACTATAAAAACTCCCACAGAAATAGGCATCATCTCAGGAACTGGGATTACAAGCCTCTTGGAGATGTCACTTGAATTGCCATTTTCAGGCTACATAAAGAGCGGGTTGACCCAAACTTCTTTTATCTCTACTCATCTCTAAGGTAAGGCCTTAGAGCAGGACTTCAGAACCAATGGAGGAAGATATGGTTCTGCTTATTGTTACTGTGTCTGTGATGTCTGTCTGTGATGTCTGTCTAACTTTTCCTAACTGTTGTGAGTAGCTTGTGTTTGCTTCCTCCAAACAGAACTCACCATGACCTTACCGCTGGAGTGAGGGTGAGAATTTCTCAGAATCAGGAAAGCCTAGAGAGATCTTTATATTTCCATGATCCCTGGTCTTTTATAACAGTTTCTGAAACAAGGCAAAATACGGATCCAATACCCACCTGAGATGCACTAGTACATATGGTTTAAACAATTTAGACACATGGACTTAGTTAATAGTCATCTAAACCAAAAACAACTTTTAAAAGAATTGTGACATGGTGGCAAGTTCCATGCTTTATAAGTCTCTGTCAGGTTGTACTGACTTTCTGGGCCAGGTCTTCTCATTTCCCAGGATTCAATTTCACTTTCCCCATTTCTCTATTCCTTTTCTTTGTGCATGGGGGAAGGACAGGGAGGGATGTTTACCACTTAGCCTAGCACCCTGTTCTAATGATTAGCTTATCCATTTTTGGTTTCCTTCTCTGTGGCTTTTAGGACTTTATTTTAGTTGAAAATTTCTGAGTTTAGTCACTAGCTCTCTAAGCCCCTGTTGAAAAAAATTCCTAGCATTTAGGCATAGGTTCTCACTCAAACTTATATTTATATCTTATACTTAACCCTTTGAGCAGCTAGGTGGTAAAGTGGACAGAGCACTAAACCTGGAGTCGGGAAGAATTGAGTTCAAATCCAGCCTCAGATACCAGTTGTGTGACCCTGGGTAAGTAATTTGACCCTATTTGCTTCAGTTTCCTCATCTGCAAAATGAGCTGGAGAAGGAAATGGCAAACCACTTTAGTATCTTTGACAAGAAAAGATGACCTGCATCACAAAAAGTCAGAAATAACTGTGCAATAGCTAAACAACAAGTTAAACTCTGGCTCTTTGTGTTTGAAGCAAAATTCAATTTACTGGAAACATTTGGACAATAACCATGGGATTATGTTGGAGTCTTTGTGGACAGAGAAGAATTTGAAAGAGCTGACTTTATCTCAGCCTGGAATCTTCCTCTTTACCATGCCCATAAAATCAGCAATCTCTTTTGGACCTTTCTGCACCACAGCTCAGTCGTCCTTTTGTTCCATGTTTGTTATTAAACCCAACACCTCAGACTCTCTTCTTCCTCATTCTTTCTTTTTATTTTTTGCTTTAAATAGTATTTTAATTTCCCCCCAATTATATGTCAAGGATATTTTTAACTTTCATTTTTATGAGATTTTTAGTTTTAAAATTTTCTCTATCACTCTTTCCCCTCCTGTCTTCTGAAAATGGTAGGCAGCTTGATATAGTTTATTATATGTTATCATGTAAAACATATTTCCATATCCATCATGTTTGAGAAAGAAGAAACAGATCAAAAGTAAAACAAAAACACAAGAAAAAATATTCTTTAATATGCATTCAATCTGTCATTTCTTTATCCAGATATGGATAACATTTTTCTTTAAGCATTCTTGGTACTTGTCTTGGATCATCATGTTACTGAGAAAAGGTGATACATACATAGTTGATCATTGCATGAACATTGCATGAAGTTGATCATGCTCCTGATAGTGTATACTGTGTTTTCCAGGATCTCCTCATTTCATCTTGCAGCAGTTCATAGAAGTCTTTCCAGGTTTTCCTTTACTTTCTGTGTGCGTCTCTGCTTCAAGTGTGTTTCTTGAAAGGAACATATAGTAGGATACTGGTTTTTGATTCACTCTGCTATCTGCTTCCTTTTTATGGGAGAGGTCATCCCATTCACATTCATCATCATGACTACTGTCTATATATTTCCCTCCATCCTATTCTTCCTCCTGCTTGTCCTCTCTTCCCTTTCATTCTTTCCCACATCACCAATGTTTAGCTTTTGTCTATTACCTCCCTGCTCTGTCCTCCCTTCTGTCAGTCCCCTCACTTCTTATTTAATTTCCATCTTTCCTACTTCCCTGTCTGGTGAGATAGATTTCTATATTCTATACATGACTCAGGGAATGTAGTAGATTAATAGGAGTATTTCATGCTGAGTGTGGCAATCTGGGTTTGAATCCCTTCTGTTAGTCACAATCTGAGTGATCAATTAGGAGAGCAGATTTAGGGTGGAATCTTAGAGAACATTAAGCCCATTTTCCTCATTTACAGAAGAGAAACTGAAAATTGCAGTGATCAGTGATCACATTATCCAAAATAACACAGAATGTAGTAAAGCCAGAAACCAAACCTACCTCCAAACCGCTATCCCCCTTTCCAACGTACCACACGGCTTCCAAATATACCTTGTGAAGTTTTTATATTGCGGATTCCTTTAATGAATGAGTTTGAGTATATGGATCCTGGTCCCTTCCAATTCTTGAATTCTGTAAGAAAGTCACATTCTCTCTGGATCTCAGTTTCCTCATCTGTAAAATGCAGGGATTTTACTAGACCACTTATAAAATCCTTTGTAATTCAAGGCATATGATCTTAAATAGTATTATCTGTGTGACCCTAAGAGAATCACTTCATCTCTGTGGCCTGAATTTCCTCATCTATAAAATGAAGGACTATATGGATTGTTGATGAAGTGTCTCCTATGATCTTCATGAAAAGGCTACTGAGCTCCTAAGTCACTAAAAAGAACATTGAAGCACCCTAAGGTCACTTCTTCCTTTGAAAAAAAAAGAAATACTAGGAAATCACTCTTCTCAGTAATTTAGTCAAAAGTTTTTTATCTAGTCTCCATGAAAAATCCTTTCTTTAACTATGAATTCTGAAACAATGTCCTTGATCAACATATCTTTTCATCATTTTTGTTGAAAGACTGATGTGCAGCTAGGTGGTGCAGTGGATAGCACTGGGCATGGGGTCAAGAAGATTGATCTTCTAAAGGCCTCATTTCTCAAACATATGGAGAACTAAGTCAAATTTGTAAAAATGAGAGCCATTCCTCAATTGGTACATGATAAAAATATATGAAGCTAGTGGTGGTATGGCCTCTGGAGGCTGCCTGTTTGCTTGAGGATGTGCTGAAGCATGTTGAACAGGTGCTAACTGTTGGCCTCCTGTTTGTTAAGCTCCCATGGTGATGGTGACGCCCTTCCCCCCCCCCCCCCATTTCTCTGGGGCTATGCTGCAGCACTAGTAGGTGTGGCAGCTACCTATTTGCCTGGGGTCACACTGAATCACATAGTAGTCCTCTGAACCGGAGTAGGTACAATGCCCTGACTATGCTAAGGCATGTAGTGGTGGTGGTGGGGTTCTGCTGTTGGATTTTGTTTTTTCCAAAACACTGGGGCTCGGTATCTCTTGCTTGTTTGCCTAGGTTGGCCTTGCTGCTGGCTTACTAAGACACTTGCCATTTTGTATTGTGCAACTCTTTCACCTGAGTGAGATGGATCTTTTTATCTCATGATGCTCCCAGCTGGATCCTGACTGCTCTTCTGATCTACACTCTAGTCTTTACCTGAGAGGGACCCTTTTCCCTTGTAACTAGAAGCTCTAGCACTCTCTCTGTGCCTTGGAACTATGAGCAGGGGCCCTGTTCCCTTATGACCAACCCTCAGTAATCCTCTGCATCCTGGAACTGGGACCCAAATATTATATATGGGCAATCAAGTTGCCAATCAGTGCCAGCTATTTGCAGTACCAGCAAAGGATCCCCTGTAATCTCTTTCTTTTCAGTTTTCCTACTACTTTACCTTCTCTCCTCTAAGACCTCGTGAATCTGCTGCTGTTCCCAGTGTGTGGGCTCACCATTGACTTGCCAACACCGTCACAAACTTCACCTCTCACATGTACTCAGGGCAGAAAAATGACTCACCCTGACATTTTGTTACCTCAGCCATCCCAAAATCTGAATTAAGGCATGACTTTAAAGTTGCTTGGAGACAAATGTTGAGAGAGTGCAGCTGACTGGCTTCTAATTCTCAGTCTTTCAGGATCATTGCTTCTCAAAAATCTATCTTACCTTGAAACAGTGTGCCATGCTTTGTGGAGGAGATAACAGAAAGGTCATGACCAGTGCTTCTTAATTTTATATGTATTATATTCCAATTTTATTTAGACTCAAAGGCCAGAACACAAATAATGACTAGAGAAAAGAAACAAGAACATATCACAAACAAATATTGGAAGGAAGAAAAACACGTCATGAGCATAGCAGAACATGAGAGAGGATTCAAAATATGTAACAATAAGTTTTCATTTCAAGAAAGTCTGTATGATAAATAATACACATTTTGTCGAGAACTGTCCATCTTTTCTTGGCTTCCTTGTAAATTTTCTTTTGTTCTCTGCTGTGGACTTTTTCACTTTGTTCTTTTTACCACCTCCCCCAAAGCCAAACCTCCAAGCTCCTGCAAGTGCCCACAGCTTCTGCACTCACCAGGTGTGTGCTGGGTCCTTACTGCCCTGGCTGCTCTTGCTTCACAGGTGGGTCTGGCTCCTTATCAGCAGAGATTCCCAGACTCAGAAGACCAACCCTCACCATCCCAAGGGGAAGTTTTCCTTGACTGTGACCAAGATAATCTCTCAAACCACCTAACCCCAGGGCTCTCTGCTTGTTGTTTAGTTAAGCAGCTTGCAACTTGTTAAAGCAGACTCTAGCCTGGAGGTGTTTACCAAACCTTGTCCTGGGATTTGGCTTCTGATCTTCTCAAATTGTCCCAGGAAGACACAGGTTGCTGCTTGTCTTACTTGTTAGCCACATTTTGTCCTCCCTAAGGTGCTATTTTATCTCTTTTCTGGTGGAAAATCTTGAGAGCTTGGAATTTTCTTACCTCTACTATCTTCCCAGAATCCTCTCTTTGTATTCCTATTTTGCTGATAATTTTTCTTGTTCTTGTTGATACATCTGCTTTGATTTGGATTTGTTACTCCTCAGTAGATCATTTCTGTTACCTGGCAGTTTGAGATGGATTTTCTTCATCCATGTAATGTTGGATTTTAAGGATAATATATTTAGGAATATTAAATCTTTCATTTTTCCTCTTGAGGTCTTGTAGATGCTTTTTCTTTGTGTATCATATTTTATTTTTGATAGGCCAAGGATATTTTCTTTGATGATTTCAAATTCTTTAGTTTTTCTGAAATTTCTGAGGTGTCAGAAATTGTGAGATTGCTTCATCCAGGCCCATCACTTATTACTCTATGTTTTCGAATTCTTGGGATAATTCAGTGATTTTAGCACTTATATGTTTCTCCAGTCAATCTAGTCTGACTAGAAATCTGTTCACCGTTATAATACTTTATTATTGGTTGGTTCTATACTCTCTTTTAGGGTTTTCCTCTTTTTTCTCTATTTTCATCATAATTTCTTCCCTATCTTTTAATTTTACTTTGTTTCCCTTCTGTGATTTTCTTTCTTTTTTTGTTTTCTTCAGTCTCGTTGGATTTTTTGCTTTTTCTTACTTGTATAAATTCTTGCTTAATTTCCTTGAACTTTTTGTTTGTACATTTGAGGACATCACTTGGCAATTTTTATATATTTTTTTGATCTGTGTTTCCTCTAGTACTCTACTTGGTTTAGGCACTCAATTTTAAAATGTACTGTTGAAGTTGGATTCTGATTAAGATAGTGACATGAAAGATTGCATAAGAAAGTACTGTCTGCACATGTAGGGTCAAAGGGTCAAAGATCCCAGGAATGGGATGCACCTTAGAGACCAGGCAGTTCAAATCCTCTCATTTTACAGATGAGGAAATTGTGACCCATGGATGTTAAGTGACATGTTCAGGTCAAACAAGTAGAGTCAAAGGTGGTACAGAGTTGAAAGATCAGTGGGGTGTGGTACAGCACAATGTTGGGAGAGGGAAGTACAGTTAGGAAATTGGTGAAGGTTTGATTATTTTTTTTCTTTGAAATATCATCACTTTAGTCCCTGATGGCTTCCATTCAGTGGTACTCAGCTTTATTCACATTTTGGACATGACCATGGGAATTTGGTTTGCTTGTCTATGAATTATTATTACAAGGATTTTGCCTATCTTTTTTCCCCTCCAATGTGAAAAGGTAAGTGGGAGTGCTAGAAAATAGGTTTATGTTAAGGGTGGCTCTCCTTCCTTAGACTGGATGAGGTAAGATCAGAAGAAACCCTTTTGCTTTAGGCATTCCTCCCTCCTGCTACCCTGATATATCATACCTTTCTGGTAATGTAAAATAAGGGTATTAGATTCAAGTTCTTGATTTCTATCTGTTTTTTGGGTAAGTACTGTGTTAAAGTGAATGAAACTAGAGAGTTAAAGGCAGCAGAATTCAAAGAAAGAAGAGTAGATTGTGTGTCAGAGAGCTTGTGTTTGAGATTTTGCTGTGATTTTTAATAGGTAATTGACACGAGAATAAAACTTTTAAGTAAAAAAAAAAGAAATATCACCACTTTAGTTTGACTTATGCCTTCAAACTTTTCAACATTCAGCAAAAACCCTCTAGATGTTTTGGATGAGTTAAGCAGCCAAGACTCTTAGCTTAGCCCACTTATTACACTCTAGGGAAGTTAGAGTATCTATGTGGATAAAGATGACAGGGCATTTTCTCTCCAAATTTCTATACATGTGATATACATGTTATCTTTAGATATCCTCAAATTATCTCCCTAGCATATAGTTTACAAAAATGTGTTTATTTTTTCTTTAGGGAATGAAAGGTACAGAATTTTGGACCTCTGATTATTTTTGGAAACTTCCCAGATAGTTTCCAGTGCAATAGAAATGCCCTCTCCTGATACAGATTGACAAATAATCCCTAATTTGTAGTCTGTGAGAATTAGAAGCATTTGTATATAAAATATAGTGTTGTATAGGGAGAACTTACTCTTTTCTACTAGGATTAATTAAATGCCTGCATTAGAAGGTATGATTATGGGGACACAGGGATAGTATGACTGGGACCTTCTAGGAACAAATACTGCCAGTTGAGCTGTTGCCTTGTATCATCCTGCCTAGGGACAGCATTCTTTTCCATGGGGACACATTTCCTCATATCTTCTTCATGTTTGCAGAATCTGGTCTATCCAGAAGCCTTTGCTTAAGGTGGGGAGTCCTGGGGTACTGCTTTCACAGAGCACATTATACATTTAAGCTATCTCTATCACTGAATATGTTGGTTTTCATATAGCTAACACTAGCATTATATCTATAATTATGTGTCCTAGGTTTGCTTTAATGTCTGTCAAAAGTAAAGGCTGTATCTGGTCAAACTTTTAATCAGTTAATGTTGAAAGTAAGACAGAAAAGATGCATAAGTTGCATTATTTTAGGCATTATAAGCTTTGTGGCAGCATTGGCTTCCTCTGTATCAATTGGGTTATCTGTATATACAATTTACTTCTGAGAGTCCTCTC
>CM053769.1:360937332-360961543 GCA_028658325.1 Potorous gilbertii | reverse complement strand
GAAAGAAATATGGAAGTCATTTGCAAAATGTAGCAGATCATGTTTGTGTGTGGGGGGGTGGGTTTAGTGTATTATGTTTTGATTTGTTATATTATTTCTTCCATTTATTTTAGTGCGACTACATAGCATGACTATAGTGAAAACGTACTCAATAGGGAAGTATATGTAGAACCTATACAGAATTGTATACTGTTGGGGGGAGGGAGGGCAGTAGTGGGGGGAAGGTGTGAGGGGGATAAAATCTTAATTTTAAGTAAGTGATTGTAGAACATTAAAAATAATAAAATTAAAAAATAAAATAAAATTAGAGTGAATCAAATCGAAGACAATGACTATATCATGTAGCAAGACATTGAGATAAAGTCACAAGTCTGAAAAATGGAAAGAAATGGAAGGTATCTCTCAGCAAAAACAATTGCCATGGAAAACAGAATAAGAAGAGATAATTTAAGAATTAGTGGAGTCCCTTAAAAGTATAACAACTACCACAAAAAATAATCTAGTCATCATATTGTAAGAACATTTAAAAGAAATCTGCTCATACCTGTTACAGAGGGCAAAGTGAAAGTAGAAAAACCTATTGGTCTCCTCCTGAAAGAAATTCTAAAAGGAAAACTCCCAGGAATATTATAGCCATAATCCAGAGGTTCTAGTTCATCAAAAACATGCTGAAAGTTGACAGAAAGAAAGAATTTAAGTACCAAGTAGCCAGAATCAGAATCACACATATTTTAGAAGCCACCACCATGAAGAGGTGGAGAACTTAGAATACAAGAGAATAAAAAGAATATAATCTTATAGCCAAGTATAACTTATGCAGAAAAACTGAGCATGATCCTACAGAGGAAAAAATGTACCTTCAGTGAAATAGAAGACTTACCAAATATTCCCTAGTGAAAAGAATAGAAATATACAGATGCTTTGAAGTCCCAACATAGAAATGAAGAGAAACATAAAAAAGGTAAATACATTTGAAAATATATGTGATAAAGGACTAAATAACAGAAATTGGTTGAATTCTAATTGGAGAAGATGATCCATATGTCTCCTCTGAACCCTCTCATCAACATTAGTCATTGAGGGAATCTAATGAGACAGAAGTTTTGAGAGTGATTTTGTTAGGAATTGACTATCTTAGAATAAGGATTGAAAGAGAGGGAGAAAGGAATGCTGGTTGAGGGAGGAAAAGAAAGGATAAGGGAAAATGATTTTTACTTCATCAGGCCCTGAAAGAAGAAATCTATACAAACAAGGTAGGGATGTGGGGAGGATCTGATGCTTGAAAGTCACATTTATCTGAAATGGTCAAAGCAGAGAATATATACAAACATATACACAAGTGTTTAAAAGAAATACTTTTCACAAGGACCTATATGTATAAAAACATTTATTCTAGTTCTTTTCTGGTGCCAAAGAATTAGAAATTCAAGCGATGCTCATCAATCGAGGTGTGGCTGAATAAATTATCTTATGTGATTATAATGGAATAATGTTGTAGTATAGAAATGATGAACAGGATGCTCTCAGAAAAACCTAGAAAGACTTACATGAACTGATGCAAAGTGAAATGTACTGTGTACAAAGTAACATTACTATAATATGATCAGTTATGAATCATTTAGCTATTCTCAATAATACATTGACTCAAGACAACTTTAAAGGATTTATAATGAAAAATGCTGTCCATGCCCAGAAAAAGAACTGATGGACTCTGAATATATACCAATTCAACTTTTTACATTTTATATTTCTTGAGTTTTTAAATTTTGATCTATGTTTTCTTTCATAATATCAATGCTATAAAACATGATAATATGGTTTGCTTGACTTCATGAGTATAAACCATGGACATATGGAAATATGTTTTCCTTGTGTAATCTCAATCAAATTGCTTACCTTTTCAATGGGGGTGGAAGAAAGGGAGGGAGAGAATCTGGAACTGAAAATTTTGAAAACAAATATTAAAAATTGTTTTCACTTGTAACTAGGGAAAAATAAAATATGAAATAAATTTAAATAAAAGAAATCCTTTTCATTCAACAGGGAAATAAGAAGGAAAGTTGTAACAGGGGGATGGGCAATTAGAGGGCGGGAAGGTAAAGTGAGCAATTACTCTAAGGATGTATATAAATGTCTATAACCTTTCTGTCACATGGCAAAGATTAGGAATCTGGGGGGTGCCCATAGGTTTATATAACATTAAACAGTCCCCCATACACAGGGGGACCTTAGATCTGTATTTATAAAATGAAAGGCAACTTTTGAGGCATTAACAACTTTCTTTAACCGAGCACATTTATCATTCCTTTAATCAAGTACATATATCATTCACATAGTTCAATGGGAACAGTCAGTATCTTGACCTTCAGAAAAAATATAGAGAAATCAAAGATCAGCAGACATGGCTTCCAATTGTCTGACCATAATCAATATATATATATATATAATTCAACAGACAGGTTCAACTATCTGACCATAGTTACCAGAAAGAAAGAGAGAATTTTTGAAGGGAAAAATTCCCTATTTCTTCTTGTCATTCTCTCCACCTTCACAACCTGGCCAGGGTTAGAAGGTGGAAAGAGAAAGAGAATTTTACCAACAACCTACCTAGGATGAGAGAAATGGAGAGAAAGACAAGAAGAAATCGGGAATTTTTCCCTTCAAAAATTCTCTCTCTTTCTTCCTTCTAACCCTGGCCAGGTTGTAAAGGTGGAGAGAATGACAAGAAGAAATCGGGAATTTTTTCCCCTCATATCAGCGAGGCGGATTGAATAGCTTTTTTAATTACCTCATGCCTCACCTAAAAGAGAAAAATTTTTGTATATGGGATACAACTAAAAGGTAGTTACTTTGGTCATATTTTAAGTGAAACATATCACTCCTAATTGGATGTTTAAAACAGGTCAGAATTTGGCACTAAGGCAATTTGAGAAAATGTGTAAAATGAAGAAGACACTTCAGAGATAGGGTTTTGAACTCCCAAGTGGAAAGGAGGGGACTAGGCGCCACTGGACTTGTTTCAGAGTCGCCTTCACTTCTGCTTGTGATTTCACAACTTTTTTTCAAAAACATTTTTCAGGAGTGGACACAGACATGAAATTTTCTTGAGTAAAAATTTGAGCCATTAAGATTTTATTTTACTCTGAAATCCAGAAATGATGTTAAAGAAAGCAATTTGTAATCTGAATTTTGTTGGAACTAAAAGATGTTGGAAAAATTGTGTAAAACCAGTTATGTTATGTAAAACCAGGTATTTTCACCTTTGCCTGTTAAAGAAGTTACAGCTATCATTTATAAGAGTTGTAAGATTGTTAACTAAGTTCTTGAAGTTGCTGTTTTAATGCTAAACCTAAAATTGTTAATTGGTTACTGAGCGGAAAGAAATGAATGGAGTCAAAATTTATTTAGACTGGTTCTGCCCGACTGGTTCTGCAGAACAGTCCTCCTGTATGTCTGGGGGTTGGCAGGCATGGGACTCGTGCCAATTCCTTTAGTTTTGTTAAATTGCCAAGGCTCCTTTCATGTGGACAAGGTCATCAGTCCTAAGAGAGAAATTTGTTAGAACAATGAAATGTATTTGACTTTAAGTTGTGATTAGTGAAATTTACTGTTTAAGGTAAAAGCATTTGGGACCATGGATATTTTGTTTAAGTTTGAATTCCAGTATAGTTGTCCACATTAAATTAGTATCTGAGAGAATATGCCACAAGTTGCTCAGGGGAACTGTGATCCTGCATCCTGTAATGTTATCAGATGAAATTTGTATCTGGGGAGGAAATACCGAGGGAACAATTCTAGACTCAATCTAGGATGGGATCCCCCTGGTCAGTTTCCACATTGTGTCCTTTTATAAAGGAATGTTTCCCACCTGACTATTCCTGAGTCTGGCTTTAATACAGATACTGCATGATTGGAAAATTTCACTCTTATCTGAATTCAAACAAAGTCAAAGATATTTTACTCATCAACCTTCCTAGGATGACTGCCAGCAGCTATTCCGGGTGCTTTTACCAGTGAGGAATGCCATCGTATCCTCCTGGAAGCCCGAAAGGGCATCTTGGAGCCAGATGACCTCCCCTCCTCTGACCCTGCCCATCTTAACCCCCTACTCCTGGAACCAGTCCTGACTGAGAACCCCAACGATGACCGAGGTAAAGAGGCTCTCGACAGGTATCACCAATTGCTTTGGGAGGGCTTAGAACTGCCGCTAGAAAACCCACAAATATGTCAAAGGTTAGTGAAATTAGGCAAGGCAGGGATGAGATTCCCTCTGCATATCTCGAAAGATTGATGGAGGCATACAGATTATACTATTGATCCAGAGGATCCAAACAACCAGAGGGCCATAGTAATTGATTTTGTTTCCAATTCTGCCCTGGGCATTCAAAAGGAAATCCAGAAAAAGGATGGGCTTGAAGGAAAAAGCCTTATTGAACTTTTGGAGGTGGCCCGTAAAGTCTACAATAATAGAGATGAGCCACAGGATCGACAAACTAAATCTGTAGCCAAAGTGTTGGTTGCGGCCCTAGCTGAGGCTCCCCCAAGACCAAGACAGGTATGGAAAAAGACTGCTCCAGGCCTCGTCCTGAACTGTCCCCTGGCACCCGGCCCCTACTTGACCGGGACAAGCGTGCTTGGGACCAGTGTGCTTATTGAAGACAAAATGGCCACTGGAGGTATGAGTGCCCTAACTGAAATTCGAAAGGTCCCATAGTCTCCCTAAGGACCGAATAGACAGGCCTGGGCTCCATTTTTACCATCCCTTTAGACCCCACAGGAGCCGAGGGTGACACTCTCTGTGGGGGGTCATCCAGTTTCACTTTTGGTCAACACAGGCGCTGCAGCCTTGGTCCTGAAGAAACCCCTGGGTCCACTGTCTCACTCCTCCATCTTAGTTCAGGGAGCCACTGATCAAGTTAGGAATGTTCCTGTAACCACGGCAAGGAACGTTCACCTAGGCAAGGGCCTTGTTTCTCATTCTTTCCTGGTCATGCCTGATTGCCGGTATCCTTTATTGGGCCGAGACTTACTTCATAAACTACAGGTTGTCATTTCATTCTCTGGCCCTTCCCCTTCTCTGGAATTTGAGCCTCTACCCCAGCTGGTGTATCCTGCCCCTCTGTCCCCTCTCAGAAGAATCAAGGCTAATGATTATTTCTGATAACCAGCCAGATGCTCCTTTACCTATATTGTCAGCAGGAAGTTCCCAGCATATGGGCTGAAACCCATCCTTTTGGTTTGGCAAGGCACCAGCCCCTGAGGTAGTTCTGCCTCCTGCAGCTGCCGTGCCTGGTCAGACAGTACCCCTTAGCATGGCCAGCTAACACCCTGCTCTTGCCTGTTCATCAGCCAGGGTTCTCTGTCCAGCTCCAGACCTCCGTGAAGTGAACAGCCGGGTAGAAACCTACCATCCTACGGTTCCTACCCATACATCCTTCTCTCCTCTATGGGCCCTTCTTTAATCTGGTCCACAGTCCTGGACTGGGAAGATGCTTTTGCTACTGTTCATGTGCATAGCTATGAGTATCAACAAAGGGATTTGTTGACTTTGGCGGGAAAAGGGGTGAAGAGCATCAGATACGGGATCCATTGGATGCAGCCTGGCTACCTTAAGAAGTTGCTGTCATATGGCCCAGTTTTTGTGTCTCAGGGTATGCAAGCTCTTTCAAAAGCTATCGGGGTTAGGTGGTGCACATTGCTAAGCTTAAGGTTGAAACTGGCGAGATCTGGGTGAGTCTCCTTCCTTTTGCCCTGCTTTGGGCTAGGTGTCTCTCTCTCTCTCTCTCTGTCCCACTTTGAACCCTGCCCCTCCCCCACCCTCCTCACCTTGTTCGCGAGTTGTCGGTTCTGAGTGTTGGCTTCCCGATTTTTCTAATGTTGCCCTCCTCAACCAGTTAGATTCTGTCTGTTCAGTTCTTGCAGTATCTCTTACCCCCTCATTCTTACTTTTCATTCCCAAGCAATCTTGGATTATTTATCCTCATTCTGAAAGAATTGTGCAGTATGGGGAAAGTATAGCATGCTATACTTGTAATCTGGTGAACTTTGAGCATATTTAAATTCTGTTACCTCAGTTTCTCAACCATTATATGGGTATATTTTTTAAAAAACCTACTGATAGTGTTGCTATGAGATTTAAAACAGATAATGTACACAAAGCGCCAAATAATATATAAACTTCTATGTATACTGTTACTATTATCACCATGACTACTTCTTAAAATTTAATTTAATTTTTTTAATGAACATACATCTGCCTTTTCTATTTCCCATCCCTACTGCAACATAAAAGCAAAACCTGTATTACAAAAATATATACAATCAAGAGAATCAAGTATCTACACTGCTCAAGTCAAAAAGAAAATAGATATGAATACAGTGTGAATAAACTTGATGGATACGTTATGTGGAAAAACCTTGATCTTGGAGTTCACAAGCCTGGATTGGAGCCATAGTTCTGCCACTGAGGCTCTGGGTGACCTTAGACAAGTCACCGTCTCATAGTATGAAAAACCTCTCATAGATTTGTAGATTGCTGCAGCCTGAAGGCATCTTAGAACAACACATTGTCCAAGCTGAAAGGATCTTTAGAGGTCAGATGTAGCAAGGTCCATTGTAAAATGAAGGGGTCTGTGAATGGTTTATGAAGTGTCTCCATGAAAAGGCTGCTGAGCCTTATCACTTTTAATTAGAACCACTTTCGCTTTTCCTTGTCTGAGATCATTATGGATGCTCCTGCTTTTGTAATTCACTTGAAGCATAATATATTCTACTCGAGTCTTATGTCTTTACTACGTACGTATCCTTCTGTTTCCAATGTGTTTCTTGAAAACAACATGTTCTAGGATTATAATTTTTAATCCACTCTGCTATGCATATCTGTTTTCTGGGGGAAAGTTTATCCAATTCACATGTACAGTTACAATTACTGTCTTTCTCTCCATCCTATTGCTCCCTCCTTTGTGATTTTCTTTCTCCTTTTCTCTCTTCACTAGACTTTTGCTTTTCACAACCACCTCTCTCAATCTGCCCTCCATTCTATCAGCTCCCTCCATTTTATTTCCCTTTTCTCTTATTAATTTTGCTTCCCTCCTCTCCCTCCCCTTTCTTCCTCAACAGCCTATAGGGTAAATTAGATTTAAATACTTGAGTATATGATTCCCTCCTTCAACCAAATCTGATGAGAGTAAAGTTCAACAATGCTCATCTCGCTCTCTTCTTTCCCTTTATTATAATATGTCTTTGTGATTCTGCATGTGATATAATTTACCCTTTCCTTCCTCCTCCTTTCCTTATCTCTCATTAAAATCCTTTTTTCCCTGATTGAATAGGTTTTTTAATCAAAATGAACTTAAACCAACCTCCTCTCTCAGTTTATTTCCCTTCTAGATGACAATAAAGATACAGTTCTCAAGAGTTATAAGTACCATCTTCCTATATAGGGATGTAAACTGTTTTCCCTTATTGAATAAACTTTCTTTTTCCTTTGCTGTTTAGTTTTTTATGCCTCTCCTAAATCTTTTATTTGAAGATCAAATTTTCTATTGAGATTTTGTCTATTTATCTGGAAGTTCTAGAAATCCTCTATTTTATGAATTTACATCTCCTACCCTGAAAGATGGTGCTCATTTTTGCTGGGTAGTTGATCCTTGGGTGTATTCCAAGCTCCTTTGCCCTGACAGAACATCTTGTTCAAAACTTTCCAATCTTTTAATGTAGAAGCAGCAAGGTTCTTCATAGTTGTAACTGTGGTTCCAGAATATTTATATTGTTTCTTTCTGCTTGAAGCATTTTCTCCTTGATCTGAAAATTCTGAAATTTGGCTACACTATTCCTTGGCATTTTCCATTTGGGATCTCTTTAAGGAGATGATTCGTGGGTTTTTTAATGATTATTTTACCATCTAGTTCTATGGCCTCAGGGCAGTTTTTCCTGATGATTTATGAAGGATGCTCTCCAGGATTAATTTCTCTTTCAGAAAGACCTCTTGGATCTATTTTCCAGATCAGTTGTTTTTCCAATGAGGTATTTTATGATTTCTTTTTTCATTCTTTTGTTTTTCTATGAAGATTTTTGATATCTCATAGAATCATTAATTTACACTTGATGAGTTCTAATTTTTAATAAATTGTCTTCTTCTGTTAGCTTTCGTATCTCTTTATCCATTTGGTCAATTCTACTTTTTAAGGATTTGTTTCCTTCAGTTTTTTTTCCATTGTATCATTTGTATTTTAAAATTAATTGTTGATTCTTTCTTCTACTTCTCCTATTGAACTTTTAAAATCCTTCTTGAGGGACAGAGTCAAGATGGCAGAGTAAAAGTTACGACTCATTTGAGCTCTACCACAAATTCCTACAGATACCACTAAAAAAGTATATGAACAAATTTGAGAGTGGAAGCATCGACTAGGACACAGAGTGTGGCAAATTTCCATTCCAGTATATTCCAGAACATCAATAGGAAGAATATGTTGGGGCTGGGGAAGTGAAGAGCTTGCTAGCTTCACAACCACAGACTTGGAATGTGCCTTAACAAAGATAGGAGAATTGTGTAGACACAAGTGTAGATGGAGTTCACCAGCCCCTGAGCCTACCTGTGCCCTGCAAACCTGGTGAGGATGAGACCTCCTGAAGCTAGATCATCCTTCCCCAACACCTCATTCCAAGAGCTTCAGTATAACCCAAGGGCAACTCAGAAAGACTTCACCTGGCCTTGGCACATACTGGTCAACTTAATGCCAGGTAAGTTGCAGCATTATATAGCTTCTAGTTGAAAGAACAGAGGTCACAGCCACAAAGTCAGAAACCAGGCCCAAAATTCACAGCACAAGACATGTGGGGCAAATCACTCAGGGCCCCAGAAACAATGATTCACTTTAAAAGCCAAGAAATAGGCAATCACCATGCTCAACAAGCCAATCTAAAAAGCAAAGACCATAGAATCTCACTGCAGGGATGGCAACAATCAAAATACAAATTCAGAAGAGGACAGCACTGATATTATAACTATATCTGATACCTCAAAAGGGAATATGAACTGGTCTCAAACCAAAAAAATATTCTTGGAAGAGTTCAAGAAGGATTTTAACAGCCAATTTAGAGAGGTAGAAGAAAAATTGTCCAATTATTTAAAAAATACAATTGACAAAATTAAAAAATAGTTCAATGAAGAGAACAACTCCTTAAAAACAAAATTGGTCACTTGGATAAGAAGGTATAAAACGTAACTGGGAAAATTGGTCAAATGGAAAACCAACTACAAAGGCTAACTGAAGAAAACAATTCAATAAAAATTAGAATTAGGCAAGTAGAACCTAATGACTCCATGAGGGTTCAAGAATCACTCGAACAAAATCTAGAGAATGAAAAAATCGATGACAATGTAAAATGTCTCATTGGAAAAATGACTGACCTGGAAAATAGATTCAGGAGAGAATACCTAAGAATTATTCCTTTACCAGAAAGCAATTATGAAAAATGAACCTGAAACATATTGTCCAAGAAATCATGAAGGAAAATTTCCCTGAAGTCCTAGATACAAGCAGCAAAATAGTCATTGATACAATCCACCTATCACCTCCTTAAAGAGTTCCCAAACTAAAGTTTCCAAGGAATATTATTACCTAATTCCAAAACTATAAGATCAAGGAGAAATAACTTCAGGAGAAAGAAAAATTGAAATATAGTTGAACTACATTCAGGATCACAGAGGACCTTGAAGCTTCTACATTAAAAGATCAGAAGGATTGGACTATGATACTCTATAAGGCAAAGACAATTGGACTATCATCAAGGAACAACCATCCAATAAAAGTGAGAATAATATTTCAGGCAAGAAGTGGACATTCAGTGAAGTAAGGGATTTCTAGACCTTTCTGATAAAAAAGTCAGAGCTAATTAGAAAATTTGATCTTCAAATACAAGACTCAAGAAATGCCTAAAAGTGTTAAACAGGGAAAAATAGTGATTCAATATGAGTAAACCATTTACATGCTTATATGGGAAGATGATACTTGTTAATTTTGAGAGCTATATATTTATTATGACATTTAAAAGGGATATACATATATAGAGGGAATGAGTATAAATTAACTGATGTGAAGATAAAGAATGCAATTGAAGGGTGTGAAGGACTAGTAATGGGAGAAGAGGAAAGGAAAGGCAGAAAGGGATAAATTACATAACATGAAGAGGTACAAAAACATATCATAGTAGTTGGAAAGAAGGGAGAGATGTGAACATTGTTTGAGATTTGCTTTCATTATACTTGGTTGAGGGAACAATGTACTCATTTAAGTATAGAAATCTAACCTGCCCTACAGGCAGTAGAAAAGGAAAGAAACAGGAGGAAGAGGTTAGAATGGAAGAATGAAGTACTTAGAGAAAAGTCAGGGACCTTAAAGAAAGGAGGGAAGATTGAGGGAGGAAGTGGTCAAAGTAAAACTCTTGTGAAGGGGAAGAGAAAAGAGAGAAATAAAAACCTCACCAGGAGAAGAAATAGGATGAAGCAAAAGACACAGATAATACTCATAACTTTGAATGTGAATGGGATGAACTCTCCCACAAAATGGAGATGGACAGCAGACTGGATTAAAAATCAAAATTCTTCAATATATTGTTTACAAAAAACACATTTGAAACAGGAAGATATAGACAGGTTAATGTTAAAGACCAGGATATAGTATATTATGCCTCAGCTGATGTAAAACAAAAGCATGGATGGATAATAACAGTAATCTCAGAGGAAGTAAAAGTAAAAACAGATCTAATAAAAATTGATAAGGAAAGAAACAATTTCCTGTTAAAAGGCACCAAGGACGATGAAAAAAATGTCATTGTTAACCACATAAGTACCAAGTGATATGGCGTCCAAATTGTTAGAGCAGAACTTAAGGTAGCTACAAGAAATCGATTGAAAAAACTATACTAGTTGGGGAACTTAGCCTCCCCCTTTCTGAACTTGATAAATCAAACCTCCCAATAAACAAGAAGGAGTTAAGGAGGTGAATAGAATTCTGGAAAAGGTAGATGGGATAGACCTCTGGGGAAAACTAAATGGATATAGAAAGGAATATACTTTTTTCTCAGAGTTACATGGCATATACACAAAAACTGACCATATATTAGGGCATAAAAACCTCACAATGCAGTGCAGACAGGCAGACATAGTCAATGCATCCTTTTCAGATCATATGTAATAAAGGGCCATGGAAAGATAGACCAAAAATTAATTGGAAACTAAATAATAAAATCCTAAAGAATGAGTGGGTCAAAAAAACAAATCATAGAAACCATCAAGAATTTCATTCAAGAGAATGACAATAATGAAACAACCTGTAAAGACTTATGGAATTCAGCAAAAGCAGTTCTTAGGAAGTTTCATATTTCTGAATGCTTATATGAAAAAAAAATGAGAAAGAGGGGATGAATTAATTGGTTATGCAACTGAAAAATCTAGATAAAGAACAAATTGAAAATCCTTCATTAAATACCAAATTAAAAAAAACTGAAAGTCATGGGAGAGATTAATAAGATTGAAATTAAATTTACTATCAGACTAACAAATAAAACTAATTCATCTGGAAGGACAACATCAAGGGAATAAATGAAAAGAAATGCAAAGGAAGGTGGTCTAGTCATACTAGATGTTAAATTGTATTATAAAGCAGCAATCATCAAAAAACACTTGGTACCAGCTAAGAAATACAAGGGTAGATCTGTGGAATAGGTTAGGTACACAAGACATAGTAGTCAATTATTACAGCAGCCTACTGTTTGACAAACCCAAAGACTCCAGCTACTGGAATAAGAACTCACTGTATTACAAAAAATTGCTGGGCAAACTACAAAATATTGGATTGCAAAGTGGGCACAGACCAATGCCTGAGACAATATACCAGAATAAATCCAAATAGGTAAATGATCTAGGTGTAAAGGCTGATTCTATAAACAAATTAGGGCACCAAGAATTACTTTATTTGCTGGATTTATGGAGAATGAAGGACCAAACAAGATAGAGAACATTATTAAATGCAAAAAGGATAATTTTGATTGTATTTGAACAGGTATTTTTAAATTGAAAAGCTTTTGTGTGAACAAAGTCAATGTAATCAAAATTAGTAGGGAAGCAGAAAACTGGAAAAGAAACTTTGCAATCAATGTGTGTAATAAAGGCCTCATTTCTCAAATACATAGCGAGCCTAGTCAAATTTATAAGAATAATAGTCATTCCCAAAGTGATAAATAGTTAAAGAATATGAATACGCAGTTTTCAGAGGAAAAAGTTAAAACTTTATAGTCATATGAAAAAAATGCTCTAATTCATTATTGATTAGAAAGATGCAAATAAAACAACTCTGAGGTAGCACATCATTGCTACCAGATTGGCTAGCATGACAAAACAGGAAAATAATACATGTTGGAGAAGGTGTGGGAGAGTTGGAACACTAATTCAGTGTTGGTGCAGCTGTGAGCTGATCCATCCTTTCTGGAGAGCAATTTGGAACTATGTCCAAAGGACTATAAAAATGTGCATACCATTTCACCTTGCAATACAGCTTCTAAGGTTGTATCCAAAACAGATCATAAAAATGGGTTAAGGACCCACATGTACAAAAATATTCATAGCAGCTATTTCTTTAGTGGAGCAAAACTGGAAATTGAAAGGATAGCTATCAATTGGGGAATGGCTGCACAAGTTGTAGTGTATTAAAATAATGGAATAATATTGTATTATAAGAAATGATGGACAGGGGGACTTTAGAAAAACTTGGAAAGTTTTACATGAATGGATGCTGAGTGAAATGAACAGAACCAGGAGAACATTATACACAGTAAGAGCCATAGTGTACTAAGACTGTATGTGATAAACTTAGACCTTCATAGCAATGCAAGGACCTAAAACATTTCCAAAGGACTCATGTTGCAAAATGCCATGGATGTTCACAGAAATAACTATAGAGTCAGAGTGCAGAATGAAGCAGACTATTATTTTTTGTTATGTTATGTATTGTTTTAATTTTTTCATGGTTTCTCCCATTTTAAGTTTTCTAGGGAACATGAATAATGTGAAAATATGTTTTATAGGAATGTACGTGCAGAACCCATATAAGATTGCATGCCATCTTGAGTAGGGAGGGGGAAATTTAAAACTTATGGAAATGATGGTTGAAAATTGAAAACAAATGAATTAAGTATTTTAAAAAATCCTTCTTGAGCTCTTTCAAGAAGTGTTTTTGTTCTTGAGGTCAATTCATATTTTATTTTGAGGTTTCAGATGTGCATATATTGACCATATTGTCCTCTCCTGAATTTGTTACTAAGATACTTCTCAATGATCAATGTTTTTCTATGCTGCTTCTTGCTTATGCTTTTTGCCTTTTTTGGCATTTAAATTTGATCTCTGTATCATGGGGTACTGTCCCAGATTTTTGTCTTGGGGGCTAGGGACATGTTTACTGGTTTTTGTGTGCTGCAGCCCCATGTGCTGGCAGCTGGAGGTTATAGTTGCCTGCTAGTTTAACTGGTGCTGAGTTGGAGCTGCTGCTGGTGGCTGGTGTGCCTGTTATTGGTGCTTTCCTACTCTTCTCCCTGGGGCTTAGGATTTCCCACTGGTCCTGTGAGGTGGGTCTTGAAGTGACACTTTCCATCCTGTATCATTTCCCTTCAGTCATAGCAAGAGGGACCTTTACTGTTAATCCCCCTACTTTCCTGAGCTAAAAGATTGCTGTACCTCCTTTTTCTGCTGGCTGCATTTCCTCAGGACCTTTCCTTGGACAATATTCTCTTGTTTTTATGAGGGAGTGTTAAAGCAACTTACTGCTACCCCTCCTATCTTGGCTCCTGGATGTTTAAATAGATCACTTTTGAATGTTCTTTCTGTGTGCTGATAGCTCCAGGAGCAACTACTGACATGGTTGCATTCTCTGTGCTTGACTGCACTTTTCTATCATCCAGTTTAGACCTTCTTTTTTTGTAAGTAGTCAAGATATTAGCCCACTTCACATGTGCTGTTCTCCATTGTCTTTGAGATATCACTGTCAGACCCTAAGCTGCTCTATTGGTCAAATTCTTTTACTATCCTGGGGATTATTTCCCTAGGCAGAGGGATAGGAACTCACTGAGGGAAGTTAGGTCCTATTTTATCATCTCCTCCCTGATCTTGGGTTTCCACAATTTGTTAACGTTTTGTTCCTCTACCCTCAATTCTGAGATCATTTTTTTCAACCAGGAAAACAGGAGCAAACTAACCAATAAGCAGCTACAGCTCCTTTCCATTACCATTATCCCCTCCTCTCAAAAAGAAGACTTGTTTCTTGACCTTCTTCTCTGTCCTAGCATTGCTAAAAGAAAAAATAAAAATCCACATGAAATCTTTTCCTTGTCTTTGGTGCCCTGCCTCTGGTTCAGCTCATTTTGAATTTCGGTGATCCTGGTGCTATCCTTATAAAACTGACATTTTTGTATTCTTCCTCAAATACCTGCAGTTGTTTCCATCGTTCAGAGCTGTCTAGTTATGTGACCTTGGACAAGTCACTTGATCTCTGTTTATCTCAGTTCCCTCATATAAAATGTAGGTCATAATAGTACCTATGGTCCAGAGTTGTGAAGGTCAAATGAGAAACTCTTTGGAAAATATTTAATACAGTGCCTGGTAAAGAATGAAATTGTATCAATATTAGCTATCATTAGAATTATTATGCCTTAAAATTGTTTTAAATTTGAATTTTTCAAAAAGTTCTTCATGAGAGCCCATGACAGAGCAAAGCCCAGCCCAGAGAAATGGAATGCATCCCAGCCCAGTGCAATGGAGCACAGGCAGTGTGGGCCACCTGGCATGACAGGGACAGGACTCAGAACAGGCTTCAGGGAGCCATCAGTAGCAGTTCCCAGACTGCTCAATCCACAAATGTCACAGACAGCTTCAAAGGTCAGTGGGAGAGCTCCTTCACTCAGGAGAGGGCAGCACTGTCTGACCCTCCAGGAACAGGCACTGCAGCGACAGTTGCCATTTTTGGAGCCCTCAGCCAAGAGCCCCTGGGGGAATTCAGAATCTGATCTGATTCTTAGCCCTGAGTGGCAATCCTCGGAGACTTCATTCTAAAGTCCCTGGGGGAATTGAGCTGCTGATCTCTATATAAGCAGTGATATTCTTCTTTCTTTGAGCCATTTGGTCCTTATTTCCAGGGAAAGATGAAGAAAACAGATCTCTAGAATCACTGGAGACCATTTATGGATAAAATGTTAGTAGTAAACCCTAAAGAAATTTGATCTGTATCTACGTGTTCTTTTGCCACTAATTTGTGATTCTGATTATTAAGAATCATAGTGATAGTTTTGCGTATTAGCAGATTTTTAAAGCTTCTCTGAATATTTTGTTTGGTGGCAAATGAGCCTTGGCAGAGGGAATTGAGCACTTAATGGTCAGCTCTCAATACTGACTGAGCTGGACAGCTCCTGGTTGATCTTCCTATCTCTTGCTCCTACATTGCAGAAGGAGACAGGCCTATAACTGGGAGGCTTCACAACGCTGGCACATGCTCCTCACTATAGCCTTGATTTTTTGCTTATTAATTAACTTCAGTGAAGCAAGATCCCATTAGCATGAGCTGTACTCCTTTCTACCTTGAACTTAGAAATGGGGTATTATGAGAATGAAATGAACATTAAAGGCAAGTGAAGAATATGTCAGCTCTTCTCATGTGGGCTTGAGAAGGAGTTCCTAGGGGCACTCAGAGAATCCAATGGAGTCTTCATTTGGCACTGTAGTGCATGCCCATGCCATGCTTGATTTTTTTTCCCTGAACTCTTTATCGATCATCTTCTGACCTTTTTTCCCTTTTATTCATCCATGACAATATGTTATCTCTTATTTTCATTTCTCTTCCCCACCAAGAAGGCTTTTCATCATGTTTTCTCCCTTCTGTTACTGGATTTTCTCTAATGATTGTTTCCTTTAAATATGCAATGCAACGTTAATGCGAGTCCAGAAGGGGAAAGTCACCCAAATCCTTTTATCATAGAGTCCTTAACGTGAAGGTAGTATAATGGAAAATTGCTGATTTTACAAACAGACAATCAGAATTTGAATTTCATCGCTGTATACTACTTATATGGTCTTGGGCAAATCACTGAACCTCTCTGATTTTCTATTTGTCAAAAGTCCAGTGAACATAAAATGACAAGATTTGAATAAAAGGTCTATACAGTTCCTTCCAAATATAAAGCACTAGGATTCTGTGATATCCTCATTCTATACTTTGTGGCTTTTAAAGACAATGTAATGCAAAGGAAAGAGTCTTGGATTGGCAGTCAGAAGAGCTATATTGTAATCACAGTTCTGTCATTAATTGCTGTATAATTCCAGGCAAGTCACTTCTGATTTCTGATTTCAGAATTCTAACATAAAATGATGTTGGGAACATTTATATTACAGAGAACATTTAAATGAGCGCTGAATGGTACAAAGTGCTATAAGTATTTTTGCTATAAAAACTTATGAAAATGTAAGCAATTATACTGATCCTAACCCCTCCTTCAGATCTTATCAATTTTTATTTTTTTCCTTTTTTAATCAAAGCTATAATTTTATTGTTATATGGAAATTCTGATGAGTAACTCTTTTTATCAATACAAATAAGCACTCTCTGCAATTTACAATTTTGGAAAGTTGATTGGGGGACTGAGAGGTGATATGTCACATGGGCAACAGAATATCAGCAGCAGGAGTTGAAATGATCTATTCACAATTCTAAACTTTCTTTCTCCCACTTTTTTTTTCATGAGAAATCACATAATGGTAGGAATCAATCTTATGCATTTATAAAAGAATCAGGCTGGCCAGCCAGGAATCAGTATGACTGGGACCCCGGATATTTTGCTTCCTCAGCACTTCCCTTCCTTTTTGACTCGGATAGGAACAGGACTTATCCTGTAGAAGAAATGAAACAATAGAGCTCTCTGAGTCACCACTATTACAAAAATCGAGACCTTGAAGTGGGAAAGAAAATTCTACCCAGAAAGTCATTATTAAAACAAGAACAAGACAGAGCATTAGCAAGGAAGGAACCTTAAACACAGAATGCAGAATTTGGAAGGAATCTGAACAAAAAGCATCAAAATGTCAGCTGTTTGATGGGTAACCAGGTATTTTTTTTGTCAGAAACTTCTTGTTTTGAACTGAAATCAGCCTCTTGGAAACTTCTGGACATTGCTTCCTGTTTTTGGCTTTTGGGGCTAAGCAGAACATGGTGTATTCATCTGATCTCAATAATCCTTCCCATATTGAAAGGCAGTGATTAATATCCCCTCCTCTAAGCTTATCTTCCCACCCCACATTATTTTGAGTTCTCTGAGTTAAAACATTATTTTGAGTTCTCTGAGTTAAACATATCCAGAACTTTCCAACTTTATCTTATTGGCTGGTCTTTTTCCTTTGTGCTAGGAAGAACAGTGGATACAGGTGGGGAACCTGGGATCTGGAAGACCTGAGTTTGAATCCAACCTCAGGCACTCACTAGCTGTGTGACTGTACACAAGTCACTTAGTCTCTGTTTGCCTCAGTTTTCTCATTTCAAAATGAATAATAATATCACCTTCCTCCCAAGATTTTTGTGAGAATCAAATGAGAATAATTGGAAAGCGTTTAGTACAGTTCCTCACATATTGTAGGTGCTACATAAAGGTTAGTCATTAATATTTTATGTTCCTCAGAGTCTCTTCCTTCTTGTCCTCTATTTTCCTAGGCCTCCTGGTTCTGACATGAATTAAAATCCACTGATATGCTAGGATCCTGGTCCCTTTCAATTGAATCACCTTAATTATGCCTTCTGTCTTTATGTATTATCTGCTTGAAAAATATTACATTTAAAAATTGCTTAGGGACTCTACAACCAAATTTTGTTAGAGAGTAAAAATTACCTACTTTTTGATGTACAATACATCATAACATTTTCATCATCCTGAATTTGGACAATTAGCTTAGACAGGAAAAGTATAACTAAGTGTTATAACTAAGTGTTCTTGACTTGGTATCAGGGAACCTTTTTCCTTCATATTTTGTTAACTATTTCCATTTCCTCTGTAATCCAATGTCTTTGGTATTATGCCTTTAAAAACATGATTCTGAGAATCGTTCTACCAGATCACCAAAGGGATTCAGGAAGACACAATAGAAATTAAGGATCTTTGATTCAAACCTTTACACACAGCTTCTCTAAAGGTTCTAGTCACTAGGAAAGATATATATATATATATAAATATATGTATGGATGTATGTATACACACATACATACATACATACATACATACATATGTTTAAGGCATAGGTACATTTTAAGATTTTATTATGAGGTCATTTTCAGCTGTGACATTCTCTGTTCTATGAATTTGTGATTTTATCTTGAAATCTGGTGGATTTTTCCAAATCAAGGTCACTTTATTTTTGTTTTCCCACCCTAATGTAAGCCCATGTCAGTAACTTAATCAGACCATCAAATGATTAGAACTTCACCTTAGCAAGATGTATGCGTGGCTAAAAACCAGCACTGGCACAGGGGATAAATAAAAGACCCAGAAATAAACCAGTCCTTGCTTTCAAGGAGCCTAATGTATCTGAGTGAAATACAAAATGTATACTCAGTAAGCACAATGTAATTGGCTGGAAGAATGGGGAAAATGACCAAACAAGTAGCAGGATTGGGAAAAATCATTTATTTCATGGAGTAGGTGATAATTGAATAAGAGCCTTGATGGAGCTAGGGAGTCCCAGAGGCGGAGATATGCAGAGTTGGCATACCAGACATAGGGTACATCCTATGCAAAGGTATAAAGGGAAGAGGTGGAATTTCATGTGTAGAGAATAGCATGTAAGTCAGATTGGCAGAGATTAAGACTATGTGAAGGAAAACTAACTGAGAATGAATCTACGAATATACATCACGTTATTTAGCCTTCCTATTTCATTATTTCAAGTGTATGTCTGGTGTCCCTAGTCAGAGTGTTGAGAACCCCTGAACAAAAGAAATAAACCAAGTACTGGCCAGAGAATATAGTGGTAGAGGAGAATTAGAATGTAGATTCATGGAGTTTGACTTGGAGGCCAGGCCATAACCCTTGGTAGACTTTTAACCTGTGCATAAGCACCCTCTCTTGGGAACACATATTCTGATACTCATAGGACAATTGCAGAACACAAAGTTCTAGTTGTAGAAAGGAATTCAGGGAAGGACACTTAAAGATCATGTGGTCTAAATCCTTCATTTGACAGAAGAAGAAACCTAGACTTACACAGGTGAAATGACCTACCCAAGATGATGAAGCAAGTGAGTAGGTGCCTGAGGACTAGATCCTGAGTTACTGACTACAAGACCAGAATTGTTTCCCCTCTCCCTCCATGTTGTAAAATGTCCTCCAGGGAACTGTTTAGGAGAGATTCCTCACTGTCCACTGTACTCTTCTTTGACCTCATTTTAGTGGTCATTCAATGTACATCATCTCCACTCCTAACTCTCCATTTGACCCAGTTAATAACATGGAATGTGTTCACATCTAGACAGATGTAAGTAATTAGAGATATTATTGCAAAGTAGAGAGTTGCTAGCTGCTAGCAGACATAGACTTGAATCCCATTTCTGTAACTTATTATCAGGGAAGCCTTGCACAAGTAAGCACCCCTCCTTCATGATTTCTGTCAAATGAAGATTTTGAAGTAGATCAGCATTTTGTTTTGTCTTGTTTTTTTTTAAATCTGTGTGCGTGTTTGTGTGTGTGAGAGACAGAGAGAGACAGAGAGACAGACACAGAGACAAAGAGACAGAAAGAGACAGAGACAGACGAGGAGGTTGGGGGAGACAGAAACAGAGACATGTTTGGCAGTCTGGCAAAGCTGATAGACCCTTTTCAGTCGCTTACCTACTTTCAAAATTAAAGAAAATGAGAAATTTCAGTTTGGAGTTAGTGAAAATAAAGATGTCATTTTTCCCCATCCAAGTTCATGGACCCCATGAAGTTTTTCCATTGAGCTGTTGGCAGGGATCCACCCTGGAGACTCTTACTTAATAAGTAGATTAGATGATTAGATGTCCTCCAAGGTCCTCTCAACTTCCAGGAAGTGAGCTCACTGAGCTTCAAAATTTTATTTCTAAAGAGATCATGGTGGTACTTACTTATTTTCCTGACACAGTAGACATTCATTGCCATAAGTCTTTCCATCAGTACCACAGACAGGGTCATATTCCCTGGTGCATCCCACTTTGGAATAGCAGATAGCCTAGAAGAGTAATAAAACATATTGACTCTCATACTACATCACAGACACCCAGACACTTAGCTTCAGAGCTAAGATTCAGCCAGTCAGTCAATAAATATTTATTAATCACCTATTATGTTCCAGACAGTATAATCAGCACTGACAATGCAAAGCAAAGTAAAACGGCATACCTGCCATCAAGGGGTAGGGAGACAAGACTGCCTTTTGATAGCAAGACTGTCATCAACAGTCTAATGGGGGTGATAACATAAAAACAATTATATACATTTAGGAGGCACAGTGGATAGAGTGCCAGGGCTGGAGTCAGGAAGAAGAGTTCAAATCCAAATTCCAATACTTGCTAGCTGTGTATCTCTGGGCAAGTCATTTAACTCTGCCTCAGTTTCTTTATCAGTAAAATGGGTTGGAGAAGGAAATAAAAGCTACTCCAGTATCTTTGCCAAGAAAACCCCCAAAAGAGGTAACAAAGAGTTATGTTACTGAAAATGAGTCAAAAACAACGACGAATTACCTAGACAACATTTAGGATAAATTGGAAATTATCAACAGAGAAAAGGCACTAAAATTAAGGAGGATTGTGAGAGGCTTCCTTTTGAAGATGGAATTTTACCTGTAAATGCACTGGACTCCACTGTCCAGTGTACCTGCCCAAAATTCATTCAGCTTTGACTTGAATACCTCTATTGCGCTTATGAATTGTTTAGGAAAGAGCATCCATTCACACAAGGATTCCATTAAGAATCTATTGTGCAGCTTCTGTGACAAGAGATGACTGCCAGGGTTAGATTCCTATAGCTCCTAGCCTATAGGCTGTTTCCTGTTGAGTAAAACCTCCCAACTGGTCTACCTGGTGTTCCCAAGGCTCTAAGTTTCCTTTCCTAGAACCTCCATAACTTTGCAAAGGCTGCTCCCAGGGCATGAAAGGTTCTTCTTTCTCACCCTGTTTGGCATTCCTCTATCCCTTCATGGGTCAACCGAAATAATATCTTCCACATGAGACTTTTCTTGACCTCTCTTTACTACTGTACCTTTTCTTCCTGAAGTTACTTTGCATTCACGTTGAATCGATTCTGGAGGTACTTATCTGTGTAAGGTAGAATATATAGTCTTTTGAGGGTGAGGATTTGTTCTTATTTTCATCTTTATATCCCCATGGCCTAGTATTGGACCTGACCCCTTTTTAAGGGGCTTGGGTAAGAGGGACTTGTAATTTCACTAGTACATGTAATTCTTGGTGAGGAAGCACCCTTTATCCTTCCAGATTTCTAACTGTTCTGTAACAGTTAATTATAATCTTATTTTACTGGGGTTTCCTCAAGGTTAAGTAATTTATTCAGTCACATGGATAATAGGGGTCAGATACAGTGCTCTCACTCAGGTCTTTTTAGTTCAAAGTTCTGCTCTCTGTCCATACGTCATATTTCTTCTTAACTGACACATAAAAACATTTGATAAATGCTTGTTGAATTGAATTATTGGGTCTATATGAAGAATAAAATGACTTCAGTTTATGTCTCAGTCTGCCCTGTGACCTTGGACAAGTCCCTTGGCAGAATGATGGAATCTCAGAGTGGGAAGGAAAGTCAGATGAGAAACAGTCCAATAATTTCAAAAAAGAAAGCTCTGCAACAACGTCCCAGAAGGGCTTGTCCAGTCTCTACTGAAATGCTTCCATTGATGGAGAGCCCTCTACCTCCCAAGGAAGACTAGTTCACTTTAAGACAGTTTTAATTAACAAATTTCCTCTCTTAGATTGAGCCAAAAATCTGCCTCTTTGTACATATCTTTTGTTAATCTTACTTGTACTTCCTGGGGATTAGCAAAATCTGGTGAATCCCTCTCTACATGACACCCTTCAGCAGTCATATTTCTTTTAAATACACTCTTCGGCAGTCATATTTCTTTTAAATATACTCTTTACCCCATTCTTTGATCTCATCCTTTCTGATGTAATAGCCCTACCTGTGGAGGGAAACAGGAGGGGTTACTAACCAGTAGGAGGCCCCAGTTCACTCCACCTCCACTCAGCTCCCCTTACCAACCACCACCTTTGTGAGAAACTGCTCACATCTCTCAGTTAAGTTCCACTGTCCAAGTATTGATAAACTATCATCCCACTTGGGTGGATAGAAAAATGCTGACATTCAGTGACTTTTGTGACTGCCTGTGATCCAATTTCTTGGGGCTCTGAGATAACTATCCCTTCCCATCACCCTCCATGACGGATTGGTGGATGCCACCAGTTTTGGTCTGCCAGCAAAATGCAGTTCTTTGGGGGAGTGGCACTCTCCTTTGGCACTGGGCTGGGGAGAACTTTTTATTTTTTAAGATGAAACATATCATTAAATTGATTTGCAATGTGATGTTAAAACAAATCTACTCTTTCTCAGGCTAACACTTCACAATTTTTGAAAATGATCTTCATAGGGTCAAATCTTGTGTCTCATCACCAGCCTTACTCATCCTTCTTGTTTTTGCTGCAGTTTATCAATACTCTTTCTAATACATGTTGCTGATAATGGAATATAATAAATACTGGAGATGCGATCTAACCAGAGTAAATCTTAGAAATCTCTTCTATTATTCTGTATATGATGGCTCTCAATGTAATTTAGAATCATATTAGTAGAACTTTCCAGGGTTTTACTTCCCCATCTTTAATTGAAAGGTTGAACCAAATAGATTATCATGTTCTTTCCAACTAATATTCAATAACTCAATCTGTTTGGGCCTCAGTTTCCTTTTCTGTAAAGTGGGAAAAATAACCCTTGCTTCCCCTCTCTTGAAAGACTTTAGTGAGGTTCAAATGAGAGAATATATGCCAATCACATTGTAAGTAAAACACTACAGAAAGGAGGACTTTGAGTGGAAGCTATCCCATGATCACCCATACAGAAGGATACGATATGCAATGGGGAAGTGATCATGGGATAGAAATGGTTGGTTCATTACTTACACTGATACAGAGAAATGTACCCAGGAAATGCTCTGGATCCTATAGAATGAGGATCCCTATCACTTTTAGGGAATCTTTCCTGTCTATTTCTGTTTGTTTAATTTTATATCAACAACCAGATTTTAACAATCATAAAATACCCTGAAATGATCATTGATAAGCAAAAGAAAGCAATCAATGAAGTTTGCTTCATTACATAAAACGTCATTTGCTTCATTACATAGCATGTTAATGTTGTTGTGACAACAGGAGAGTTAAAAGAGACCTCAGAACAAATAGCACAGAACACTGAGCACTGTAAGGGACTTCAGAACGAAGAACACAGAACATTAGAGCTAGAAACTTGCTTAGAACATATAACACAGAATATCAGAGCATAGAGGGCAGCGGAACAGAACTAGAAATGAGAATATACAACAATGAACATTGCACATAGAGAGCACAATATGTCGTTGCTGAAAGGAGCATAAAGAATGTCAGAGCTAGAAGAGACCTCAGAACACAGAATGTTAGAATACAGAGCACAGCAGATAGAGCAGGAAAGGAGCCCAGAACAAAGAATATGAAATGTCAGCAGAGAACACAAAATGTCAGAGCTGGAAGGGACCTCAGAATGTATAACAGATCACTTTGTCCCTTTTCTTCATTTAACTGTGAAGGAAGTTGAGATCCAGAAAGAGGAAGTAACTTTTGGTCTAGGGTAAAAGCATGATGCCATTCTGGTGCTGATGGTCATTGGGTGCTGAAAGTTGAGTAGACTGCAGGAATCAATGGTCCCTTCACCATGGCATGGGAAATGTGTTAAAATGATGAAGTGGGGGGGGGCAGAATAAGATGGAGGGAAATATAGTTAGTCTTACACAACATGACTATTATGGAAGTCATATGCAAAACTACACAGATATGGCCTATATTGAATTGCCTGCAGTCCCAAAGGGAATGGGTGGGGAGGGAGGGATGGGGAGAAGTTGGAACTCAAAGTTTTA
>CM053769.1:360894835-360936832 GCA_028658325.1 Potorous gilbertii | reverse complement strand
GGGCAGATTGGTGATATGGGTAATTAGAATGTTCAGTGTATTGGGGAGGGGGGAGGGGACAAATGAGGAGAAAATTTTGGAACCCAAAATCTTGTGAAAATGAATGTAAAAAAAGTTAAATAAATAAATTTATAAGAAAAACAATAAAATGATGAAGTGGAAGCTTTTCTTACCTCTCGGCCTTCATCTCCTGCTTGTGCAGTATCTAGGAAACAAATTTTTCAAAGGTTAGGTTCACCTTGTCTGTTAGATACTTTGAGGATGGGGGAGGGAGAAGAACGGAACCAGACAAGTCTGGATTACAGCACCAGCTTCTCCTGTGTATGTGTTTGTGCAGTTTGTTGGTGCCCTCACATTGGTCTTCCCACAGATTCCAGTTCCATGAAATGAGGCAGAATTAGATAAAATTCTAGTCAGCTGAACAAAGACACAGGTGTTTTTTCTATGCATTTTTTTCACTTACAAATCCTTGGCTCTGGGAATCAGGACACCTAGGGTTTAGTCTTTACCATGCTACTCAATCACTATGTGACCTTTCATCAGTCTATTTTAGTCATTGCACTTCACTTTCCTTTCAGTTAAATTAGATAATATAAGGGTTCCCTTGCAAGTCTCTAACTTCATGTTTCATGTTTGAAGGTCACTTTCAGCTCTAACAGTCTGTGTTCTACATCCTATATTCTGTGTTCTTTTAATTTAATCAAGATATATTGAGATGCTATAATGCTGGAGAAACTGGAGTAGGGTACAAAGATAAACAACAGAAAAGACTTCTCATAAGAAAATGTAGAAATACAAATAAATATAAGGCAATGCAAAATCTGATAAGTACTGTGGTAAAGACCAAGACTTCTTAGACGAATGTGGTTTTGAAACTGGTATTTTAACATGTAGACATAGGAAGGCAGGATATTTCAAGGAAAGGAAATTGAGTTATCATTCAGATAAGAGTGTGGTTACTAATAATCTCCTAGCTGTTAAATTCAATATTTTTTTCCTATCTTTATCCATTTTAATCTCTTCCTGAATCTTCTGAACTTACTGATCACTGTAATATCCTAGGCATTCTCTCCTCTCTCGGATTCCATGGCATTGCTCTCTCCTGATTTTCCTCCTTCTTGTTTGACAGCTCCATTACAATCTGCTTTGTTGCCTCATCATAAATATCCTGTGAATCCTTTGCATGGACTTTGTCCTGAACTCTGTTCTCTCTCAATATTCTGTCAGTCATTTGATCAGCTCCTCTTGGGTCAATATCTTTACAGATGACTCAGAAAGCTGTATAGCCAGGTATCATGTCTTTCCTGAGCTCTAATTTTACATCATGAATTATCCATTAGACACCTCATCCTGGATGTTCCACAAGCATCCTCAATCTCAAAATGTCCAAAACGAAAACTCATGGTGCTCTCCCCCAAAACTACCTTCCCTCCTATTGTCCCTGTTCCTATCAAGGGCAATATTGTACCTTGAGGTAACTAGCTTTACAACCTGAGAGTCATCCTCTTTTTTTTTAAACTATCAAAATCATCTTTATAATTAAATAATCTTCCTGAATCCAAGAGTGCCACATAGTTGTATCTGTATCTCTGTCTCACTTTCTTTATCAATAAACCTAAGTTAAAATTCTCATCTAACCTCCTGTCTAGTATAGAAATCCTGCCTTTCATATCCCTGTCAATGTCTTTTCTCTATATTCCAGACCCAGGTCCTCAGAGGTCCAGTATGTATTCTGGGTCCTATAACCCTGAGAGACCTAAGTTTAAAGATGGAGTCCCCACCTACTAGTTGTGAATTCTTTGAAATTTGAAACAGCTCTCCCATCTCTCCCTTCAACAATAATACACATTAAGAGAGGAAAAAGTCATTAACTTAAACTCTGTGAAAGGTGGAAGTTTGGACATAGTGACCTGTTAAAAATCATAACTTAGATATGGAATAGTAATTTAGATTCTGAGTCATAATTTAGATATTGCGACTAATGAAAACTATAACACAGAGCCTTGTTCAGGTCCAGCACATGACCAGGACACAATGTTATGTTTTGACATTTAACCATCAACACTGGCCTAATGTCCAAGCTTGGAAATGAACTCATTACTAAGCAGAAATCAAAAATATCCACCTCCTCTGCCCCAAGTCAAAGATAGTTAACTCTTGGCAGGATTCATCATACTCCTCATAATGTAAGTAACCCAAATGTTCAATATATAATCCATCTGAAGCTCTTTGACCTCTTCTTTTCTTATCAAACTTTGCCACTGTTTGGGAGGAGGGGAACAGGCATGATTCCCTAGGTGGGGCAATTCAGGATCTTATACAAATGCTTTAAGATGGTAATGTTTTTTGGACAATAATAGGGAGGGTGATGTGTTTGTGTGTAAAGATACTTTATTTGGACATACTGAATTTCTGGAATATCCATTTTGAAAAAAAAATTATAGTTGGTGATACATAACTGGAGTTCAAAAGAGAGAGTCAAGTCTAGATATATAGACATTGTAGCCCTCTTCTTAGAGTTGATAATTGAACTTACAACAGCTGGAAAGGTGACCACAGAGAGAGTATAGTGAGAAATGAGAAGAAACCCAATGTCAAGGACTTGAGGATAAGCCCAGAGTTCATGGGCATGACATTGATGGTGATCTAACAAAGGATAACAAGAAGCAGTTAGATGGGTAAGAGGAGAACCAAGAGAGATCAATGTCATAAAAATACAGTGAGAAATGGGTGGTTAACATATTTTTATGCTACACAGTGTAAGAAGGATGAGGATTAAGGAAAGCTAATAGATATGACATCTAGGTTACCTTAGATAACTTCAGAGAAAACAATTTCATTTGAGTAATTAGATCAGAAGCCAGATTATAGAGGGTTTAGCAGAGAGAGAGAGAGGAAAAAAAACAGCTTTTTCAAGGAGTTTAGCAGGGAAAGAGAAGAAAAGAGAAAGGCCACAAGTGGGAATGATTTGGAGCAGGATTTTTCTTTTAAAGGTAGAGGAAGGCTTAGATAGCTTGTAGGCAGAGAATCACAGAATTTGAGAAAGGGACCTCAGGAGACATCCATTTCAGCTTCTATATAAGAAAGAAAATATATATACTAACATATATGAAAAGCGGTCATCCAATTACTGCTTGACAACCTCCAGGGAGAGAAACCCACCACATCTTGAGACAGGTCATTCCACTAGTGGATAGTTCTCCTTGTTAGGAAATTGTTCCTTTCATCATGCCTAAATATTCTTCTTTTTTACGTGCAATTATGGTTCCTGGTTGTGGCACAAAGTTTTTAGACAAATATAGCTCACATAACCATGACCAAGCCTGTTTTCTAGGACAGCCACTATTAAAAGCAGCATTCAAATACACAACTTCCTAGAAACAGAACATTCTTGAATTCTCAAATCAGGGAATCTTAGAATTCTAAAATCACTGGATCTTAGAATGGAGATTCTAAAAAACTGCATTGTTTAATATTAGAATGTGAAAATTGGGCATCTATTCAATCCTAGAATTGTGGGAAGGAATGTGGATGTCATGCCATATGAGGATTTAGTTAGAGAAAATGTTGATGTTTAACTTGGAGAAGAAAAGACATTTTAATGACACAATCTAAAGATGTTTAAATTGAAAGAGGCCTCATATGCTATCTAGTCAAATCAGCACCTGAAGAAGAATAGGCCCCAGAAAATACCTAACCACTAGTCTTCTGACTTTTTTGAACACCTTCAGTGGGTGGGAGAAGTGCAGGATATCAATGTTAGATCGTTAAATTTTAGGGAATTTCCCCCAATATCAAGCATTTTCCTCTTTGTAACTCCTACTCATTCCTCACAATTCTATCTACACTCTTGGACCAAGCAGGAGAAGACTAAACCTTATACCTCTTAACCTTTCAAATTCTTGAAGACACCTATCATGTCCTTCCTAAATCTTGTCTTCTCCAGGCTAAACATGCTCAGTTCAATTCAAGAATTCTTATATGTCATAATATGAAGGCCCTTCACTATTTTAGTTTATCTTCTTTGTACTTTTCCAAACTTGTCAATGTTCCTCCTTAAATGGTGTCTGGCACTGCAGATCTGCAGATCATGGTGGCAGATAGGGGCCCAAGTTAAAATAAGCTAAACTTCAGGAAACAAGTTTGCAGCTGCTCACTTTCCATGTAAAGTTGTAACACTGTTTAGTTGCCATAGGTCACATGAGAAAGATGAGAAGGTGTACTGTGGCAACCCACCCAACAGATTACATGATGGGCATAATAGTGATGAATGAAAGGTGAATTAAGCAGGGTATGAACAAAACATGCATTACATATTTACTCTCTTTCACATTCTCTACATTTTTGTGGGCTACCCAAAATCCTGAATGCAATACTGTCTATGTTGTCTGAACAGGGCAGTGTGTAATAGAATTATAACTTCCCTAGATTAACATATTCTTCTGTGAATGAAGCCTATGGAATCATTAACTTGTTTGGACTACCATACAAGACAGTTAATTCATGTTGAGCTAAAACCCTTACAGCTTTTAAAGGTGAATTACAGTAGGCTAGTCACATTCTCATCTTACACTTGTGAGGTGGTCTTTTTGGACCCAAGTGAAAACTTTTACTTATATGCTTCTTAACATTTTTTCTAATTAAATTTGACCCAATATCATAATCTCCAGTAATATTTTGAATTGTTTCCCTCAGTGTGTGCTTGCTCTCCCCCCAAGCTTTGTTCTCATTTGAAAATTTAACAAGCATGCCATATTTGCCTCTGTCAAACTCATTGATGAATTTTCAACCGGTGAAGATAAAGTTTAGTTTCCTAGAGTCTCTTGTTAGGGATCTCTTTCCAAGTGAGTTGCTGTTCAAGCAACATTGACTGTTGTGTCCTGATGCAATGGGAAGTATGATGGATTTGGATTCAACTGTCTTGAAATTGTGGCTCTGCATTTGCCATGGGTAACAGGTCATTTAGACTCTCTATCCATGTGCCCTTTCCTTTTCTCATTTGTAAAATGAATGCTTTGGATCCAAGATCTCCAAGGTCTCTTCCGGTTCTAAATCTATGATCATTTGAATATTTTTGGCTCTCTTAAAACAACTCTGAAGCCACTTCCTCCTACAGTTTTGTGGCTTGTGACTCCCTGTCTTGTCTATAAGAATAGCATGACATCATTTCATCTTATTCTTGAATATGTCCTAAACAACCCATGTAACAGACTGTGAATGTGAGGGTATTGCTTTGGAGATCAGGAGATCTGAGTCTACATCCTGACTCAGTCACCAGCTCTATGGCTCTGAGAGATTCATTTAGTTCCACTTTCCCCTGTATAAAATAAATGCAACAATTCCTAACACACTTATAAGTTTTAGGATCATATAACATCATGAAAACTATAATAATAGCTAGGGTTTAATCTCTTTACATATTTATCTCAATCATATCTTCATGACATCTTTGTGAGTTAGGCATGATTATCCTCATTTTAGTGTCTGAGGCAGAATTTGAAATCAGGTCTTCCTGAATCCAAGACTGGCCCTTATCATTTGTTGTCTCTGTCTCTGTGTGTCTCTGAGTCTTTCTGTCTCTGCCTTTGTCTCTGCCTCTGTCTCCCTGCTGCATTTTCTTTTTCCATAAAAGAAAGTCAAAATTCGCATCCAACCTCCTGTCTAGTATGGGAATCCTGTCTTTTATATCATTATGAATGTCTTTTCTCCATATCCCACACCCAGGTCCTCATGGGTATGGTTTATATTCTGGGTCCTATCTATAACCAGGAGAGACGTAGGTTTAGAGGTCAGGTTGGCCACCTATTATTTGTGTTCCCAGTTCACTTATCTGGAATCTATTTTCTCCTTTGTAAAATAAGGCTTGTAAACCTCTTGTTCTCTCCCACCCAACATGGTTGTGGAGAAACATTCTAGCCTCAGGAACTCTCTAAATGCAGCAAAAACTCCTATGAGGGGGCATCTAGAGTCAAATTGGGCTCTGGATGAAGCACTACCCAAAGAAAGGATACTGTGCCCAAGGAGAAACTTACCCAAGAAGCACAAAGCCAGGGAGAGCAGCAGAACTATGCCAAGAGGCCTCATGATTAGACTTCTTTACCTTCAGCTGAGACTGAAATGAAAAGATTTCAAAGGAGGGTAGGTGTCCTGAGTTCACAGGAGTCTGGAAGATTGCCTTATATTGGGGCCATGGGTTCCACCTGTTGAATTATCTCATGCTGTTAGGTGACCTACTGCCTCTTGCATGTCCTAAGCAGGCCTCCACCCTCTTATGTAACCTGTTAGAGATGGTCACTGTCCTTGGACAGCCAAATTCACTTGCTATACTCTCATTCAACTCCCAACTTCTGTTCAATCTGTGTGTACCTAGGGCTATGGATGACTTACCTCTTCCTCTCTCACAATCCTTCATCTAGAGAGTAAATACGCATTTCCTCCTTCCACCTTGTGTTTATCCTCTTCTCTGTCTTGCTCTTGTGATTATGCTCCTGGTCATGCCGTTTGGTGTGCCTGCCTCTATTCAGTCTTCCTTCTACAAGTGTTTGTGTGTGTTCTTAGAATCTTACCTAGGCTGTTTGTGTTCCATAGACTCCCTCATTTTTGCCTCCTTCCACTAGAATTCCATCCTTTGTGTGTGGGTTTGTTAATGTGTGCATATATATATATATATATATATATATATATATATATATATATATATATATATATATGTAATATATATGTGTGTGACATCTAGTTTGTGAAGTAGGTCTAGAATTGGGTGTGGAGACAAGAAGACCTGAATTCAAATCTAGCCCACTAAATTATTAGCCGTGTGAGCTTGGGCGGTCACTTATCCTCTGTCTGCCTCAGTTTTCTCAACTGTAAAGTAAGAATAAAAATAGCACCTACATTCCAGGTATGTTATAAGGATTAAATGACATAATATTTGTAAACTTTCTAGCATTGTGCATGGAAAAGAGTAGAAATTTAATAAATTCATGTTTAAGAGCAATGGTAGACACTCTACTACATACTGGGTTGAACTAGAGAGTCTATACTTTGTTCCTAGGTCTGATTTTTTAAAAATTAATTAACTTATTCTTAGTTTTCAAAATTCACTTCCACAAGATTTTGAGTTCCAAAATTTTCCCCCACCTATCCCCTTCACCCAGCCCAAGATGGCATGTATTCTGATAACCCCTTCTCCCAATCTGCCTTCCTTTCTATCACCACCACCCCCTTTCTCTTATCCCTTTCCCTCTATTTTCTTGTAGGACAAAATAGATTTCTATACCCTATTGCCTGCAAGTCTTATTTCCCTGTTGTATGAGGAACAGTAAGCACCTCAACATATACAGGGAGGCCAGCAATCACAGGTTCTTTGATTTGCTTTTCTAAAAGGAAAAACCCGTTTTGAGGGGTTAACAACCTCCTTTAATCAAACATGTATATCATTCACTTAGTTCAAAAAATCAACAGACAGTGCTTCCAAAATGTCTGACATAAGCAATGTATATATCACAATTCAACAGATAGGTCCAACTGTCTGACCATAGTGACTAGAGAAGGAAGCACCAACATCTGGGTTTTCAAAACTGAGAGGCTTGTTAGCAGCTACTCAGAGTCTCGTCTGACACACAAAGCTTCTTCCAAAGACTAAGCCCCAAATTAAAACCTTAATTCAAAGTATTTATACTATTTTTAAGATCCAAAGGGCTTCCCAACCCTTGAGAACAAACACCTCATTAACAAAGCATGTGGGCCTTTCTATAAATCTTCCCTAATCATTCTCCCCTTAATGGACAGGCCTATTCATGGCTGGGGAAGATCTTTAATTACATTAAAATAATTAAGAATACAAATATATGTGCTGTTTCTAGTTAGAAAAACTCTAGTTTCTATACTTTACTCCTAGTAAAGACTCGTGGTTGATAAAGGCAAGATTCAATCAGAGGCACTTGATTACATTAAAATATAAACAGCAGAAGATCCTACTTTGCTTGCCATCATACTCTACCCTTCCAGGATCCTTGACCTTACAATCTAAATGACCATGGATCCTGGAACAAATAGAGTCAATATGCTTCTTGATTATCCTAAAACTAAAAGAGCAAAAGATCCTACTTTGTTTGCCATCACACTCCACCCTTTTAGGATCCTTGATCTTATAATCTAAATGGCCATGGATCCTCAAAAAAACAGAGGCATTAATATTTATTAAGTAAATATAAAATAATTCACAATTGTAGAATGCATACCATAGTAACTCATTACCAGGGTGGCCATATGACTTTAAACAAACACGAAGCATAACATAACATCATTCTTTGAGAAGAGAGAAAACATCTCTTCCTTCTTCCAATCTTAAACAGAAATGTCCATGCAAAGTCCTCTTAGGGGTGTGTCCTTCTCCCCACACTACCACTGTAGTCACCCTCAGGTATAGACTCTAATGAGTCAAGTTCAGGTGTTCACAAAGGTCCACTGCTTCCACGTCCTGAGGGGCAGCTAGACAAGAAAGCCATCAAGGTGGAATCTTGGGAGTGCAGGACACTCTCCCCCAAATCATAGCCAACTCGACCCTCTGGGGCCCAAACTGTCCCAGGAGAAAGCTGTCAAAAAGCACAATCAGTACCTTGCTATGCAGTCCAGGACTGAACTCTGAGCTCCTGGGTTCATCCTCCTCTGGCAGGAACCAGCCACTCCTAGTTCCCATTTGAATCTGCACTGAGGTAGCTCTCTGTTCTTGTTTTTCTCACCTTTCCAAGTTTGGCATATTGGTATCTCTGCATTTTTCCTCTCACCTTACCACTGTTGGCACACTGGCATTTTTCCAGTTCTGCTAGGTCAGTATGAAGGCAGTTTTCTCCTCAGTTTCCAGAGTTCCATTCTAACGTTTCACGGCTATTTTCGGGTTTCTGAATACAGCACACTTTCAAAGCCTTCACTTCTCCAGCAGTTGGGAGTGGGACTAATCTACCAGAGCCCTGGTTATGACCATCCTCACTTCCCGGGGCCCCAAAGACCCATAGCCACCACAACTGGGAAACAGGCAATTATTCCAGTCCCACAAAATCCCATACTTTCCTTAATTTATGCAGATTCTACTGACTATGCCATAATGTAACAGTAAGCACTTTGATATAGAGAGGGGGTTCTGCTATCACAGGTTCTTTGATCTGCTTCTCTAAAAGTAAAGGTAACTTTTGAGAGGTTAAAAATCTCCTTTAATCAGGTACATATACCAGTCACTTAGTTCAGGGGAAAAAGTCAACACCCTGAACTTCAGAGAAAATACAGAGAAATCAAAGGTCAATAGATATACTTCCAAATGTTTGACATAAGCAACACGTACATAACAATTCAACAGAGAGATGCACTTGTCTGACCATACATACATAGTTACTAGAGAGTGAAGAAACAGCATATGGATTTTCAAAGGCAGGAGGCATCTTAGCACTACCCAGAGTTTCATCAGGCACACAAAGCTTCTTGCAAAACTAAGCCCCAAATTAAAACCTCAACTCAGAATATTTACACTTTTTTTAGATCCAAAGGGCATCCCAACCCTTGAGAACCAGTGCCTCATTAATAAAATGTGTAGGCCTTCCTAGGAATCTTCCATAATCATACTCCCCTTAATGGGCAGCCCCATTCTTGGGTGGGGAAGATCTTTAATCATATTAAAATAATTAACAATACAAATACATACACTATTTCTAGTTAAAGAAACTCTTGTTTCTGTACTTTGCACCTAGTTGTTTGGTTGGTTGGTTGTTGTCCTTGGTCTTTTGAAGAGGACCAAAATGACATCACCATGATAAAGTGAAATTTCATTGTGTCTGACAGTAGCTGATCAGACCAATATGAGCTCAGAAATACAGGTTGGGCACAGATAGTCCATGTGAACATTTGGGGTAGATATCCCAAATTTGTGCATCCTGCATTTACGTTGTGCTGTCTCAATTCTGCTTTGCTCGAAGAGCATAGAACCCTTTCTGATGTGGGTACACCATGCTGAGCAGTCCTATGCCAGTATCTCCCATTTTGCACAGTCAAATCCAAAGTTCTTGAGAGAGACTTTGAGACTATCGTTGTATCTTCTGGCCACCATATGATCACCTGCCCCATGCAAGTTCTCCATAAAATAGTCTTTTTGACAAGCATACATTTTGCATTCAAACAACGTGGCTAGGCCATAGGAGTTGCATTCTCTGAAGCACAGTCTGAATACTTGGCAGTTCAGTTTGAGCAAGGACTTCAGTGTCTGGTACCTTATCCTGACAGATGATCCTCAGAATCTTCCTAAGAAAGTTCAAATGGAAACAACTCAGTTTCCTGGCATGGTGGTAGTAAACTGTTTATGATTCACAAGCATATAACAATGAGTTCAGCATAATGGCTGTGTAGATCTTCAGTTTGGTAATCACTCTAATACCTCTTCTCTCCCAAACTGTTTTTCAGAGCCTCCCAAACACTGAGCTAACTCTAGCAATGCATGCATCAACCTCATTGTCAATGTGTAAATCCATGGAGAGTACACTGCCAAGGTAAGTGAACTTATCCACAGCATTCAAAATTTCTCCATTTGTTGTAACTGATGGTTCCACATATAGATGGTGTGGTGGTGGCTGATGGAGCACTTGTGTTTTCTTGGTGTTGATTATTAGGCCAAAATTAGCACAAGCAGCAGAGTACTGATCCATACTTTGTTATAGCTCAGCTTCATAGGCTGCATTGAGTGCATAATCATCTGCAAAGAGAAAATGATGCACCAACACTCCCTCAACTTTGATCTTGGCTTGTAGCCTTTTCAAATCAAAGAACTTGCCATCAGTACGGTAGTTGACCTTGATGCTGTGTTCATCCTCATTGAAAGCATTTGTCAACATGGCTGAAAATATCATACTAAAAAGCATGGGACCAAGCATGGGAAACAGCCCTTTTCCACTCCATTGATGACAGGGAAGGCGCGAGATAGTTGTCCATGATCCAGAACCTGGGAAAACATGCCATCATGAAATTGACATGCAATTTTGATGAACTTCCCTGGGCAACCAAATTTTGACATAATTTTCCATAATCCTTCATGACTAACAGCATCAAAGATCTTGGTCAGATCTACAAACACTGTGTGCAGACCTCTGTTCTGCTCCTGGCATTTCTCCTGGAGTTGTCAGGCAGCAAACACTATATTACTGTTTCTCATCCCTTTCTGAAGTCACACTGACTCTCAGGTATATGACCATCTCCCAGGTGAAGGATCAACCTATTAAGGAGAACTCTAGCAAGAACTTTGCCACCAATGCCTAAGAGAGAGAGAGAAATCCTCCTGTGATTGTGATTGTTTTTTGCTCCTAGTAAAGACTCTTGGTTGATAAATGCAAGATTCAATCAGAGGCATTGATTACACTAAAACCAAAAGCAAAATATTCTACTTTGCTTGCAATCATACTCCATCTTTCCAGAATCCTTAGCCTTACCATCTAAAAGGCCATGGATCCTGGAACAAATAGAGGGATTATACTTCTTGATTATATTAGAAAAAACAGCAGAAGATCTTACTTTGCCATTACAGTATGTAAAAATAATTTTAAACATTTTTTTTAAAATTTTGAGTTCCACATTCTCTCCCTTCTTCCAACACCACCCATTCACATTGAGAAGGCAAAGAATTTAGTATGGATTATACATGTATAGTTATACAAAACACTTCCAAAGTGGTCATATTTTGAAAGACTAACAATATTTCCCTCCATCCTGTCCCACCATCCCATATATTCTATTCTCTCCCTCAATCTTGATACTCCTCAAAAGTATTTGCTTCGGATTACATCCTCCTCCCTTTTGTCATCTTTTCTGTCACACACTCATCTTCTCTCTTTCCTCCCTACTTTCCTTTATAGTAAGATAGATTTTCCTACTCAATTGAATTTGTATGTTATTCTTTCCTTAAGTTAAATCTGAGGAGAGTAAGGTTCACTCATTCCCTCTCACCTCCCCTTCTTCTGCCCCACTGTAAAAGATTTTTCTTGCCTCTCTGATGTTCGATAACTTACTCTATTCTACATTTCCCTCTCTCTTTCTCCAAATATATTCCTCTCAGACCCTTCAGTTTTATTTTTAGGTGTCTTTCCTTTATATTAAAGTCACCCTGAACCCTCTGTATATGCATATACATGTACATACCCATGTATACATATATATGTACATATGTGTATTTATGTATATATCAATATGTATACCTACACAAACACACACACAAATACAAACATATATACACATATATGTATGTATAAGTATATGAGTGTATATATATATATATATATATGTGTATATTTGAGTATATGTGTATGTAAATATATGTATGTATTTATGTGTGTGTGTGTGTATGTGTGTGTATTCATTCACTGACACTATTCTAAAAATGAGAAGGGTCTCATGAGTTACAGATATCATCTTTCCATGAAGGAATGTAAGGAGGCCAACTTTAATAAGTCCCTTATGATTTCTCTTTCCTGTTTACTTTTTTATACTTCTCTTGATTCTTGTATTTGACAGTCAAATTTTCGGTTTAGCTCTGTTCTTTTCATCAAGATGCTTGAATGTCCTCTATTTTCTTGAATGTTCATATTTTTCCCTTGAAAGATTACCCTCAGTTTTTCTGGGAAAGTAATTCTAAGTTTTAATCCTAGGTCCTTCGACTTCTGGAATATGATTTCACAATGTGTCCTGCATTGTGCTGGGAAAAGAATCTTTCCTTTTTTTGAACTCTTCCCTTCTGTTGCCTTATCTATATAGCATCAAGGAAGGAAATAAGACAGAATTTATTCTCCTTACTGAAAGATGGGAAGTTAAGACCCAGGAGCTAAAGTTAATTCCCCAAGGTCCAGAATTGAGTTAATGGCTGAGTCAAGGGAGCAGGGAGGGAAGTTTGAAGCTTATCAGAGGCAAGAATGTCTTTCCCTCAATTTACTTACTTTCATATTATTGATCAGATGGATGCTGGAAAACCATAAGAGAAACATTTGAACCCCAAATGAAATACTGTTGTTACTCCCACTTGGGGAGGAAGTGACCATCCACTAACTCACATGCTTGAGTATCTAGAAGATTGTATGATCTTTAATGTGGCAGAATCATGACTGTCCAATAGGAATGCCATCTTAGAATTAATAGGTATCTATTTCCATCTTCTTGGTCAGAACACAACTGTAGCATTGTGTCTGCTTTTGGGGATCAACTGTGAGATTTTATGAACTTTGAAAATATCTATTACTCCTGTTCTTCCCTCCTTGTTGGGTACAAGTACAAAAAAGGCCCTTAGATATTTAGGCAGTTTCATTTCTGCTCCCTCCCCTCACCCTGTCTCTCTCCTCCCCCAACTCCAAACCTCATTACTCTGATTCATTGGGAGTGTCTCTGCTCTTCTTTATGGAGCAAGTTGGTTATGGTTATGGAAAAAGAGTAGTATTCTGTTTCAGGGAGCTAGGAAGCATATATTTTGAAAATAAAGATGATATATAAACAAAAGTAAACAACAAATGTATTTTTTTAGAAAAAGGAAAGGGTAACAGAGAATATCCATGCAATCTTTTGCTCTGAGAGTTTTAATTTGTGAAAGTAAACCCTCTGGGATCTGCCTTAGCTGAAAGTTAGGGCTCCACATACTAGAGCCAGTTCTAACTCCTTGCAAAATTGACTGTTAAATTTCTGAGTGAGGATTTACACCATAGAAATCTGCAGTAGCTACACATCAGGGTTTGAGTTATTTTTTGTTTGTTTTTTTGTCCTTGACTCAGGAAGACGAGTTCAAATCTATTATCAGACACTTACTAGCTGTGTGACCTTGGTTAAATCTCATAACCTCTGTTTGCCTCAGCTTCCTCATCTACAAAATGGGGAAAATAATAACACCTACCTCCCAGGGTTGTCGTAAGAAAATAAAGATTTTAAAACATGTTATAAATTGGAAGCTCTCTATAAATGCTAGATATCACTATTACTTTCTTGATTAAGTTACATGCACATGTATTCTCTCCACCCCTTCCTTTCCCCAAGCTAACTGTTAAGCATTTGCCATCATACCCCTAGTTGTGGGTCCCAGAGCTAGACGAATGAGCATTCTGAGTCTTCTCTAAATTAACTTGTTACATAGAGCTTCAGAAATAGAAAGTATATTAGAGGCCATCTAATCCTGTTTTGGGGCAGCTAGATAGGGCAGTAGATAGAGTGAAAAACCTAAAGACAGGAAGAGTTATCTTCTTGAGTTCAAATGTAACCTCAGACCACCTGTGTGACTCTAGGCAGGTCACTTGCCCTTGTTTGCCTCAGTTTTCTTCTTTGCAAAATGAGCTAAGAAGCAAATGACAAACCATTCCAGTTTCTTTGTCAAGAAAATCCCAGTCATGCAGAGTCGTGGCTGAAGTGACATAAGAACAAAAACCTTGTTTTAGTCTCATTTTAGAGATGACACACCAAGGCAGAAAGAAGTCATCCAATCCTCAAACCATTAAAACTCAGAGTGGAAGGGAATTTGGGGGGTCTCTAGTTCAGCCTTGACCTGTCAGGAGTCTTTACTCCAGTATCCCTGAAAGGTGTTCAGAGGATATTTTGTTTCAAGAATCTTGTTTACCTTGTGATGCAACCCATTCCACTTTTTGGGGACTCTTGTTGCTAAGAAGTTTTTTTTTTCCAGGAGCAGAAATATGCCTTTCTGAAATTGCTACCCACTTTTACTACTTCTCTGCTTCTGCTTGAGACCAAACAGAACAAATCCCCCTTAACTCAAACCCTTCTAAAAGCCCTTCAGATATTTGGAGGCAGTAACCATGTCTCAACTTCAGTTTCTTTTCTATAGATTCAGGGATGGGGAACCAGAAGCCTTCAGTTCACATGTGGCTTTCTAGGTCATTAAGTGTGACCTTTTGACTAAATCCAAATTTGAGACCAAGGTGATATAATGTTATAAGCTGGAATATTCAATTCCACCACCAAAGTCATTTTCCAGAGCTCTAGTCTGACTATGTTACTCTTCTCAATAATCTCTAGTAGCTACCTCTCACCTCCAGTATCAGTTATAAATGGTCTGTCTGCCATTCAAAGGTCTGCATAACACAAGACCACCCCCCCCTACCTTTCCAAGCTTCTTACACCTTCCTTCCTGAGGAATGCTTTAAGTTATCCTAGTCTCCCTGCTATTCCACAAACAAGGTACTCCATCTCATTGTTCCGGGCATTTTCTCTGGCTGTCTCCCATATGCAAATCACTCTCTTACCCTTCTCTTTATCACCTGACTTCCCTAGTTTCCTTCAAATCCCAGCCAAAATCTTCTATTGAAGTCTTTCATATCCCCTCTCAATTTTAGTACCTAATTTCTACTAATTATTTCTTATCTATCCCGTGTACGCCTTATTTATATGTATTAATCTGCTCATTGTCTCCCCTGTTAGATTGGAAGCTCCTTGAGGGAAAGGACTGTCTTTTCTCTCTCTTTGTGTCCCCAATATTTTTAAAAATAATTTTATTTATTTTCAGTGTTCTACAATCACTACCATATAACATAGATTTGTTTTGCCCTCCCCTCCACTTTTTCTCCCCTCCATCCCCCCTCCCTCCCCTGACATCATACAATTTTATTATATGCTCCACATATACATTACTGTGAATTACATTTTCACTATAGTTATGCTCTGTAGAAGAATTAAATGAATGGGAGAAATTATATACAGACCAAAACGTAATACAAAAATAGTTTCAAACTTCTTGCTCTGGATGTGGAAGGCATTTTGCCTTAAGAGACCATGGGAGATTTTTTAAGACTTTGCATTTCAGTGAAGTTCTAAGTCTACCAGAAAAAATCCTTGCACACTGTGCTTGTTGCTGTGTATAGAGTTCTCCTGGTTCTGCTCCTTTTGCTCAGCATCAGGTCATATAAGTCTTTCCAGGCCTCTCTGAAGTCTTCCTGTCCATCATTTCTTATAGCATAATAGTACTCCACCACATTCATATCCTATAATTTATTCAGTCATTCCTCACTTGATGGGCATTCCCTTGATTTCCAGCTTTTGACCACCACAAAGAGGGCTGTTATAAATATTTTTGTATATGTGAGGCCCTTTCCAATTTTTATGACTTCTTGGGGATACAGTCCTAGAAGTAGTATTGCTGGGTGAAAGGGTATTTATATTTTTGTAGCCCTTTGTGCATAGTTCCAAATTGCTCTCCATAATGGTTGAATCATCTCACAGCTCCACCAACAATGAATTAGTATTCCAACCCCCCCCACATCCTCTCCAACATTTATCATCTTCCTGTTCTGTCATGTTTGCCAATCTGATAGGTGAGATGTGGTACCTCAGAGTTGTTTAGATTTGCATCTTTCCAATCAATAGTGATTTAGAGCATTTTCATAGGAGTATAGATACCTTTAATTTCTTCCTCTGAAAACTTCCTGTTCATATCTTTTGACCATTTATTAATTGGGGAATGACTGGTATTTTTTTACATTTGACTCAGTTCTCTAAACATTTTAGAAATGAGGCTTTTATCACAGACAGTAGCTGCAAAAATTCTTTCCCAGCTTTCTGCATTCCTCTGAATCTTAATTGCATTGGGCTTGGTGGTGCAAAAACTTTTGAGTTTAATGTAATCAAAATTACATTAAACTTGTACTTCATAATGCTTTCTATCACTTATTTAGTAAAAAATTCTTCCCTTCTCCATAAATCTGATAAATACACTATTCCTTACTCCACTTTTGTCCACAGTATCAATCTTTATACCTAGATTGTGTACCCATTTGGACTTTATCCTTGCGTAGAGTGTTCATGCCTAGTTTCCATGACACTGTTATCCAGCTTTCCCAGCAATTTTTGTCAAACAGTGAGTTCTTATCCCAGAAACTGGGGTACTTGGGTTTATCAAAAAGTAGACAGCTATATTCATTGACTACTGTGTCTTGAGTACCTAGCATATTCCACTTGTCTACCCTTCTGTTTCTTAGCCAGTACCACCTGGTTTTGATAATTGCTGTTTTATAATACAATTTGAGATCTGGTAGGGCTAGGCCACCTTCCATAGCATTTCTTTTCATTAATTCCCTTGCTATTCTGGACCATTTTTTCTTCCAGATGAATTTTGATATTATTTTTTCCAGCTCTAGAAAATAATTATCTGATAGTGTAATTGGTATGGCACTAAATAAACAAATTAATTTAGGTAGAATTGTCATTGTTATTATATTGACTTGACCTACCCATGAGCAACTGATGTTTTTCCACTTACTTAGATCTGACTTTATTTTTGTGAAGTCTCTTGTAATTGTGTTCATATAGTCTCTGGGTTTGTTTTGGCAGGTAAATTCCCAAATATTTTATAGTGTTTACCTGAGCCATAAATGGGAATTCTTCTTCTATCTCTTGCTGCTGGGCTTTGGTACTAATATATAGAAATGCTGAAGATTTTGCAGGTTTATTTTGTTACCTGTAACTTTAACAAAGTTACTATTTTAAGTAGTCTTTTACTTGAATCTCTGGGATTCTTTAAGTATATCATTATATCATCTGTAAAGAGTGACAACTTAGTTTCTTCTTTGCCTATTCTAATTCTTCAATTTCTGTATCTTTTCTAATTGCTACAGCTAAAATTTCTAGTACCATATTGAATAATACTGGTGATAATGAACATTCTTGTTTCACCTCTGATCTTACTGGAGATGCATCTAGCTTGTCTCCATTGCATATAATGCTTGCTGAAGGTTTTAGGTAAATAGTGCTTATTATTTTATGGAAAGTTCCCTTTATTCCTATGCTCTCCAGGGTTTTTAGTAGGAATGGGTGTCATACTTCATTAAAAGCTTTTTCTGCATCTATTGAGATAATCATGTGGTTTCTTTTAGGTTTGTTGTTGATATGATCAATATCAAGTTCAGAGAGCAGGAGGCTGAGTTTCCCCACTAGTACAGTTTTGCTGTCTACTTCTTCCTGCAGCTCCCACAACCTCTCCTCTAAGAATTTGGATGTTATACCACTTGGGGCACACATGTTCAGTAATGATCTTGTTTCATTGTCTATGGTGACCTTTAGCAAGATATAGCTTCCTTCTTTATCTCTTTTTATTACATCTGTTTTTGCTTTTGTTTTGTCTGCGATTAGGATTGTTAACCCTGCTTTTTTTACATTAACTGAAGCTCAATATATTCTGCTCCAACCTTTTACCTTTACCCTGTGTGTATTTCCCTGTTTCAAATGTGTTTCTTGTAAACAACATATTGTTGGATTATGACTTTAAATCCATTCTGCTATCCATCTCTGTTTTATGGGGGAGTTCTTTCCATTCATATTCACAGTTACAATTACAATCTGTGTCTTTCCCTCCATCCTCTTTCCCACTATTTGTACTTGTAGTTGTCCCATCTCGCTTCCCTTTCTCAATAGAGTTTTCACTTTTGACTACCACCTCCCACAGTCTTCCCTTCCTTCTTTAAGCCCCCCTCCCTTTTCCTCCCCTTTACCCTTGATACTTCTCTTCCTTTTAGCTTCCCCTCCCCTTTCTTCCCCCTTCCCCTCCTACTGCCTAAAGAGCTAGTTAGATTTATATAAGTATTAAGTTTCTTGTTCCCTCCTTGAACCAAATCAGATGAGAGTACCTCTCAAATAATACTCATCTCCTTCCTCTCTTTCCCTCTACTATAATCTAATTTGGTACTTCTTCTTATGATGTAATTTACCATTTCATTTTCTGCTTCCTCCTTTTCACATCTCCTGTTACAATCCCTTCACATGCTTAAATCACACTTTTATCATTACATCATTCACTTTATACCACTTCCTCTATCAATGTCAATCCCTTATATAACATAATAGATGTACAATTCTCAAGATTAACAATTATCATCATCCCTTATAGGGAGGTAAAAGTTTGCTTAAATTAAAAAACATGTTTTTCTTTTCCCCTGTTTACTTTTTATGCCTCTCTTGAGACCTGTGTTTGAAGACTGAATTTTCTATTGAGTTGGTTCTTTGGTCAGCAAGGTCTGGAAATCCCTAATTTCATTGAATGTCCATCTTCTCGACTGAAATATTATACTGGACTTTGCTGGGTAATTGATCCTTGGTTGTAGTCCCACTTCCTTTGCCTTACAGAATATCATATTCCAGTTCCTTCAATCTTTTAATATGGAAGCTGCAAGGTCCTGTGTGATCCTGACTATAGCTCCTTTAAATTTTAATGGTTTTTTTCTAGCTGCCTGTAGTATTTTCTCCTTCACTTGATCATTCTGGAATTTGACAACAATATTTCTTGGTGTTTTCAGTTTGGGATCCCTTTTGGGAGGTGAATGGTGGTTTCTTTCAATGACTGTTTAACCCTCTGGATCTAGCAAGGTTTCCTTGATGATTTCTTGGAAGATATAGTCCAGACTCTTTTTTTCATCATGGCTTCCTGGTAGGCCAATAATTCTTAAATTTTCTCTCCTGGATCTATTTTCCAGGTCAGTTATTTTTCCAGTTAGATATTTTACATTTTCTTTATCTTTTCATTCTTTAGATTTTGTTTGACTGATTCTTGATGTCTCATAGAGTCATTAACTTTTACTTCCCAATTCTAATTTTTATCAAATTGTTTTCCTCTATTAATTTTCATCTCCTTTTCCTTCTCTCCAATTGTTCCTTTTCAGGAGTTATTTTTTCCACTTAGTTTTTGTACTTCCTTTTCTATTTGTCCAATTTTCCCAATTAGGTTTTGTGCTTCCTTTTACATTAGTCCAATTTTCCTTTTAAATTTTTCTGTGATTTCTTTTTTTCTTACTTTTTAATTCAATGGACTGTTTTTTCTTGTACTTCCCTAATTTGGCTTTTAAAATCCTTCTTGATCTCTTCCAAGAATGCTTTTTGGGCATTCATATGACAGACTAATTCACATTACCTTTTGAAGTTTCAGATGAGAGTCCAGTCTCAGTGCTTACCTCTTTGGTAATTGTGTTTTTTTCCTTGTTCCCATAGAAAGATTCTTTGGTTTACCTACTCCACCACCTTAAGTCCTAGAAGTCCCACTCTCTTCTTTTCTGTTCTGACAAAATTTCTCCATTTGACAAGAAGGTAATGACCAAGTCTCTCATGCTGTGGCGCTGATGACCCAAGTTGATCAAGAGTCCCTACACACGCAGTTCTGATTGTATGATTCAATGAAAAGAAGACTCACTTGCACTTGTTCAAGGTACTAGAGGTAAATTAGGTGGTCTGGCCCCATCTTCACAAAAGAGGAATAGATTTAGAGCTAGAAGAAATCTCAGAGATTAGCTAATTTTTTTAAATATTATGAAATGTTTTATTTTCAAAGTGCTTTGAAAGTATAAAATTAGTGAAGTTTACTGTATTTGACCATATAATCATTGCAAATTTATGCCAAATAATTTTGCCAAAAAATGAGGTGTAACAATTATGTGAAGTATTTAAAATTGTGCCATTATTACTTAAAAACCATTTATTACTAAACTGTTTTGGTGCAAGATTATGACTCACAGAGTACTAACGAATACACGTTAAAATTGAATACCAATCATGTGCTCCCGCTGAAAATTTTAGATTCCTGGCTTCAAATGTGTGAGAAATGAATATGCATATGCCACTGTGTAACAGTAAGCACCCTAACATAAACAGAGGGGCCTTCTATCAGAGTTTCTTAGATCTTCATTCATAAAAGGAAATGCAGCTTTTGAGGGGTTAACAATCACATTAATCAAGCATATGTGTCATTCCTTTAACCAAGCTCATATATCATTCACCTAGTTCAAGAGAGTCAGCACTCTGGCTTCCAAAGAAAATACAGAGAAATGAAAAAGTCAACAGACATGGCTTCCTCTGCCTGATCATAATTCAACAGACAGATCCAACTGTCTGACTAGAGTTACCAGAGAGGGAAACACTGACATCTGGGGGGAGGGGTTCCTTAAAGTGTTTCCCAGAATCCTCTTCTAGCCCTCAACCCTTCTTACAAATTTAAACCACAAAGTAAAACCTCATCATCAGAGTCTTTATACACTTTTTAGAGCCAGAAGATATCACATCTCTTGAGAACCGGTGCCTCATTAATAAAAGGCCTGGACCTTCCTACAAATCTTTCTAGGCCTAAAAATCTGTAGAAAAGATCCTCCTTAATCATGATATTCAGAGTCATTATACCTCTTGATTGTACTACAACAAAAACCACCAAATGATCCTATTTTACTCGCCATTACACAATATAAACATATTTCTTCTCTGTTTACTTTTTAAGTGGCATGACAAACAGAATTATCCTATGTGAAGATTAAAGGATGAAAGGTTATAAAACAGTTTTTGAACTAAAATAAAACAGGATGCAAAGATTATGCAGTGTTGAGGATTCTGTGACAAAATACGGTTTTTCAACTGAAGTTGTTGAGGACATACATTTATGTAGCATACTGTCACTAGATCATCCTGTATTAGGGCAACAGAGAAAAGTCAACCAATAGACTAAACATACGAATTAACTTCTTCAAACAACAATAAGGGAAGTAAAAGCAAGGGAAACATTCTCTAAATCATCATTAAAACATAATGAAGCTCACTGTTAAAGTAAACGATTGAGTGAGATTGGGGAAATGACCTTGTTTACAAACTATACTATTCTAGTGGAATAAACAGTCTTCAAATGGATTGATTCATTCAATGATTGGACAATCCCGTTGCACAGTGGATAAGGGACCATAGCATGGTTGTGGTTGTTCATGGGTTCCTGGTATACAGAGTCACAGCTAAAAAAAGCTAGAGGTCATTCAATCTTTATCTCATTTCCGAGGTAAAAAGGTTAACTGTGTTGTACTTACTCCTATCCAGGTCCCATGCTCATCTCTGGTTCTGGGACTGGTCACAGGTGGGTGCCATTTTCCAGCTCTTTCTTGGGTCCTAATCATATTCTTTTTGTAAGCATGCCAAAGCCTCTTGTCTCTGGGGTGGTTGAGTCTAGCTGTTCTAAAACACTGCCTAGGGGCTCAACCAGGGGGAAGTCAGCTGAGCTCAGCTGTAAGGGAATTGCCAGCCCCCAGCCTCTTGGACAGCATTCATCAGTCACGACTCAGGTAAACTGAGGGGAGACTGGTAAGGCTCTGGGAGGAAGGGTTCCACCCCTGTTTTGCTCAAGGCTATTTTCCTGGGTTTTCCTGAGAACAAAGAAGCCAAAAATGTTTTTCCTTCTTGGGGCTACATGTCCATGCTGGGCAGTCCTGGCTTAAGGTAAATTACTTCCTTATAAGGGCAAACTACTAGCTGATAGGTTCAATTAGGACACTGGTGTCAGAAAAGAGATAAAAGCTCCTCTCAATGCTTGAATAAATGGAGTTCTTACTATCTTGTCTCCTGCCTCAGTCATTGCTTACAGCTAAACTCCACCAGGGCCTACAGGTCTCTGCTGGTCAGATAAGCCTGTGGGCCTGAGAGATCAGGCCCAAACTCCCGGGGTCCCTAACCCTCAACCTGACTACTATTAAGTCTAAGTAAGATAGTCAGCAGCTACTCTTTCTTAAACACCAACCTGATCACCAAATGTTCCAGTTATATTCTAGATTTATATGGAGGGGTATTGATAAAGGAGAGATCTCTTTCCTCTCTCAACTTGATGAGCTTCTGATTAAGTGGGCCTTTTAGAGGTGACATTGCTCCTCTCTGTGAAGGATATGGACATGGATATTTGTCCATTCATTGTGGGTGAATTGGTTAGATTGGGATTGGTTGTGGTCAGAACTCCTCTTTTATTCTGTGTGTATTAAAAAATGAGGATCAATTACAGTGTTATTGACTTTAGGAATAGATTCTGAGAGTACTGAGCCTTGGCCAGAGGGAATTGAATCGATGGTACAACTTCTCCTTTTCCTCTCCTATTTCTACTTCTTCCCCTATCCCCCCAACCTCATGCTTTCCCACCACTATTAACTGTCTTTGGACAGAAGTATATCACAATGGACACACATAATCAAAGAGGAGAATTCAAGGTTTCAGACATGGAGTACAATGAGCTGAACCAAGGGAACAATTTATACAATGGCAGACAGCTTTCAAAAAATTAAAAACTCTGATTAGAACAGTGACAAACCATCATGATTTCAGGGCATTGATGGTAAACTATACTACCCATCTCCTAATGGGATGAACTTGGTGCAAAATGAAGCATACATTTTTGCACATAGTCTGTGTAGGAATTTGTCTTGCTTGACTATGATTATGTACTATAGGTATTTTCTAACAAATTTTGTTTTTCACTTTCAATGGGGAAATGTAGGTGAGAGGGAGAGAAAATACATGTTTATGAATTATAAAATAAAAATAAGAGAGGCAATAGCCCATTTCAGCAACAGAAAGGGCAGCCATAATGCTGCTCAGTAGTCTACTGTTAGCTTTCTTGGGACCTCTTGGGAAAGGAGAAGTGATTGTACCATTGACTCTTTTTTTTTAACAGGCCCACAATAAATTGTGATGCACAACAGTCAAGCCAGGAGTTCATCCACATTAATCTCCATTGAGCTGGCAAATAGGCATAGTTGTACCTTATCTCATGTGATAAGATTAGAATTCCAAATAGTGATTCTCTTCCAAGAAACTTCCAAAAGTTGATCAGGTCACTTCATTGTTAAACTACCTTCATAAGGAAGAGAGTTTCAACTCGGTCTCACTTTGTAGAACATGGGACCTCAACAAGGAGTTCTAGGATCACATACACTTGTTTGATGGGCGGAGAGAGGTCACCCCCGTCTTTCTTTCTCAGCCTCTCCCTCGATATTGGAGTACAATTTCCATGAATTTGTAAAAGAAGATTTGGGTATGCCTAATGTGTCAGACCTGTCTAAAATGATGATAAAAAGATCTCTTTGAAGAAGTTACTCAATATGGAATATCCATATCAAGTCTAGAATACTAATTGATTTCATCTACCACAGAAACTACACAAGGTGCAAAGGCCTCAAATCATGGATGCTAAAAAAAATTAAAAATGAATTGCTCAACTAGACTATTGTTGTTTCAGCTCTGGAAGGGAAAAACAGTTTTGTGAGACTGCTGAAGGGATATTTTGTGTTTACCTTGCAACTGTACTATTGGAGCACCTCATGAAGTCCTGACTGCCTGGCTAGCATGAGCATAACTTCTTTAGTCTTTCAGCTACCATTTTGTGCTGGAGTTGATCATCTTCTCTGAAAAGTGTGTTGTTAGGAAAAGTCTCCTCTCCTTGATCAATTGACACTCAAATCCTGCATCCAGGAACTCTTGACCTATAGAATAACTGCTAACACTGGAAATATCAATTTCTCAGGATAAATGGCTATTGATTTGTGCTCAGGAAAAAAAACAGAAAGGTAGAAGAAGGTAACCAGGGACTCAAGGTGCAGTCTTAGGTCTGCCAGATAAGCACATTTCTCCATAGTCACATACTTTTGTTGTAAGCTACCAGTGCCTCTGGCAGGGGATGGGAGAAGATGACAACCCCAAAATACAAAAAAGTTTTCTCCCAGAATGAATCAATATGCTTGATTCTTAGTGAACTATTATCTCAGGGGCAGACCTAATCACTATAGAGTAATCAGAAATCACTTGAGTCATCTTAGGAAGGTGCACATACCTCAGCAAGGATTCAGAGTGTTGGTTCCAGATTAGCAGAAGGTATCTCAGTCCCACATCTCAAACTCTGAAAATAAATGACCAAAAGTCTCATAGGTCATGCACTAACTGCTAACTGTGAAAAACAAAATAATAAACCAAATAACCATACAGGTACATATACCAACTACCAACTGTGACCAAAGAGCCACAGAGGTTATTGTCAAAGCTTTATGCCAACTCTGAGCTCTGAAAAGTAAAATAGAATAAACCACAATAAAACCAAAGAACTGAGTGGTTATAGGCAAAAAGCCTTCTTTATTCCTTTGGATGAGGGAAATTAGACACACTCTTCCTAGAGTGAGTGAGGCTAAGCCTTGAAATACACATGTGTGGGAAACCTGTGGCTTTGAGGCCACATGTAGCCCTCCATGTCCCTGGGTCCTGCCTTTTGACTGAGTACCAGTTTTATAGAACAAATCATTTTATTAAGGGAATTTGTTCTGTGGAGTTTGGATTCACTAATAGGGCCTAATTTGAGGACCTAGAAGGCCACATGTGCCCTTAAGGACACATGTTACCCAACCCCTGTCTAAACAAAGAGCCAGGCAATGAGGGGTAACAGTAACAATGAGGGAAGTTTGCCTAGTGAAAAAAAAATCTGTTCATAGCAGGGCTTCATGACCAGAACATGTTTCCTGTAGGTGTTTGTGTGAGGTACCTCGACCAGTTTGGAATTTAGCTATAGCAGATTTCATGCAGAAGGTGAGTTCAATGCACTGTTATTATTCCTATTTCAGGGCATAGCTTGCTTGCTGGACCTCAGCTCAGGAAAACATGGTGTCTCCCAATAGCAAAAAGACATGATTGAAAAGAGAGGGTTTGACTTGGCATGGAGTCCTGACAAGTGAATCAAGTTTTTTTTGATCACCTCTCATATACTCATGAGGAATTTACCTGCTTACAATATATTGATACCAAGACAAAAGGTCCAATTGGGAGCATAGGATCACGTATTAAATTACTTTATTATTATCATTTTATTTGTTTACAGTGTTCTATAATCACTTCCATATAACTTAGATATTTCCCCTTTACCCCCCTTACCTTCCCCATCCCTCCCTGAGTAGGCATACAGTTTTTTATAGGTCCTACGTCTTAGTCATGTTACATAGAAGAATTAAAAAGAATGGGAGAAATCATAAAAATATCAAAATGTAATGAAAACAAAAATGATCTGCTCCATTCTGCAATCCAATTCCATACTTCTTGCTCTGGATATGGAAGACATTTTGCTTTAAGGACCACTGGAAATTTTTTAAGTCCTTGAGTTGCAACGCAGTTCTATGTCTACCAAAAAACATCCTCACACATTGTGGTTGTTGTTGTATATAAAGTTCTCCTGATTCTGCTCCTCTTGCTCAGCATCAGTTCATATAAATTTTCCAGGCCTCTCTGAAGTCTTCCTGTTCATCATTTCTTACAGTAAAATAGTATTCCATTACATTCTTACACCACAAGTTATTCAGACATTCCTCAATTGATAGGAATCCCCTTGAGTTCCAGTTTTTGGCCACCACAAAGAGTGCTGCTATAAATATTTTTGTACATGTGGTACCCTTTTCCCATTTTTAAGATCTCTTGGGGATACAGTCCTAGAAGCTGTATCTTTGACCTAGAAGGGTCAAAGGGTATGCATATTTTTGTAGCCTATCAAACATAGTTCCAAATTGCTCTCCAGAATGTTTGGATGAGCTCACAGCTCCACCAACAATGAATTAGTGTTCCAGCTCTCCCACATCTTCTTCAGCATTTATCATGAACCTGTTTTGTCATGTTAGCCAATCTGGTGTGGTGTGGTATCTCAGAGTTGTGCTAATTTGCATCTCTCTAATAAATAGTGATTTAGAGCATTTTTTGTATGACTATAGATAGCTTTGAGTTCTTCCTCTGAAAACTGCCTGTTCATATCCTTTCATCATTTATCAACTGTGTGATGACTTGTACATTTGACTCAGTTCTCTATATATTTTAGAGATGAGGCCTTTCTCACAGATACTGGCTGCAAAAAGTCTTTCCCAGTTTTCTGCTTCCCTCCTAATCTTGGTGGCACTGTATTTGGCTGTGCAAAAACTTTTCAATTTAATGCAATCAAAATAGTTCATTTTGCATTTCATAATGTTTTCTATCTCTTGTTTAGTCAAAAATTCTTTCCTTCTCAATAAATCTGATAAATACCCTATTCCTTGCTCCACTTATTTGTTTATAGTATCAGTTTTTATAACCAGATCATGTAGCCATTTGAATTTTATTCTTGTGTGCAGTGTCAGGCATTGGTCTATGCCCAGTTTTAGCCACAATTTTATCGAGTTTTCTCAATAATTTCTGTCAAATAGTGAGTTCTTATCCCAGAAGCTGTGGTCCATGGGTCTATCAAACAGTAGATTGCTACATTCATTGACTACTGTATTTTGGGTACCTAACTTATTCCACTGGTATACCCTTCTGTTTCTTATCCAGTAGCAAATGGTTTTGATAATTGCTGCTTTATAATACAATTTGAGATCTATTGGAACTAGGCCACCTTCCCTAGCAGCTCATACAAAACGCTGAAGCCTGAGAAAATACACCCACCCTCACTGGAAGCAGAGTCCTACCTTGACAAAGAGTTAGAGAGACAAGCATATGGCTGGGATCATGAGCAAATATTGTCAATCAACCCAGACTATAGAATCTTACTTTGGTGACAAGGAAGTTCAAAACATACAGCCAGAAGAAAGCGAAGTCAAAGGTCCTACATCCAAAGGTTCCAAGAAAAATATGAATTGCTAGATGGAGAAGGTTACCTCATGTCAGGATGCTGAAAGAAAATAATCTGTGAAGTTATGAGAAGTGATCCCTGATTCTGTCATTCAAAATATCCCTCAGGGTTCTGTTTCTGGGAGCCAAGATGGTGGAGTGATTGCTAACTTCTATCTCCTTCCTCTTTTTGACCTTGACCAGCCCAGAGATTTTCTCCCCCCAAAAAGCCCCAGCACAATGGGAGCAGCAGAAAGGGTCAACAGACTCTCAGCACAAGAAGCTAGAAAGATCACTAAGGAGGGTTCCTCTTGCTGTGGCAAAAGAGAACAAGTGTTGAATCAGAGTTGTCCCAGACAGTTCCACTTCAACAAATTAGGAGAAGATCCTGAACACCAGGGAGTGAAGCCACCAACTGCCAACAGCAGGAGTGCAGACATTCCTCAGTACCCCAGTGGAATCAGGAAGACACTAGGGAAGAAAGCTGAGCTTGCCTAGACTCAGGCTCAGCAGAGGAGCCTCCCCCACACTTAACAACTACCTCCAAAGTAACTTTGGAGAAACCCAATAAGCCATAACCAGCCTCTGCTTTCAAACATCAGCCAGCTCAGCACCAGTTAAGCTAAAGTATTTAATTTCTATGTGAAAGAACCAGAGGCCACAACACACAAAGCTTCAAGTTTTAGGCATAAGAACTGTGGCACAGAGATACTTGTGTCACAGACACAAAGATATACACTAAAAACCAAGAAAAGTGTTATTATCATGAGTAAAAGGCAAAAGAGAAAATCACAGAATCTTTCTATGGGGACAAGGACCAAAACACACATACGAAAGAGTTCAGCACTGAGACTGTACTCCCATCTGAAATTTCAGAAGGGAATATAAACTGGTCAGAAGCAAAAGGGGCATTCTTGGAAGAATTAAGGAAGGATTGTAAACCCAAATTAGAGAAATAGAAGAAAACCTAGCCAATGATTTTAAAAATATGGGAAAAGAATTCACTGATCAGAACAGCTCCTTAAAAAGGAAAATTGGACAAATGGAAAAGGAAGTACAAAACCTAACTGGTGAAAATAACTCCTTAAAAGGAACAATTTGACAGATGCAAAAGGAGATAGAAAAGTTAAGTGAAGAAAACAATTTGACAAAAAGTAGAATCGGGCAAGTTGAAGCTAATGAATCTATGAGACATCAAGAATCAGTCAAACAGAATCTAAAGAATGAAAAGATAGAAGAAAATGTAACTGGAAAATCTAATTGCAAAAACAACTGACCTTGAAAACAGATGCAAGAGAGAAAATCTAATGATTATTGGCCTACCAGAAGGCCATGATAAATAAAAGAGTTTGGACAATATCATCCAAGAAATCATTAAGAAAAATTGCCCAGAATTTCAATATCCAGAGGGCAAAATAGTTATAGAAAAAATACACCGTTTAATTCCTGAAAGCGACCCCAAAATGAACACACCAAGGAATATTGTTACCAAATTCCAGAACTATCAAGTGAAGGAGAAAATAGTTCATGCAGTCAGAAAGAAACAATTCAAATATTGTGGAGCTGCAGTCAGGATCACACAGGACCTTGCAGCTTTCCATTAAAAGATTGAAGTTTTGGAATATGATATTTCATAAAGTAAATGAGCTAGGACTACAACCAAGGATAAATTACACAGAAAAGTTGAGCATAATATTTCAGGCAAGGAGATGGACATTCAGTGATATAAGATATTTCCAGAACTTCCTGATGAAAAGGTCAGAACTCAACAGAAAATTTGATCTTCAAATACAGATCTCAAGAGAGGCATAGAAAGGTAAATAGGGGGAAAAATACTTGTTACACAATATGAGGAAACTGTTTTCATGCCTATAATGGAAGATGACACTTAATAATCTTGAGAATTATATAATAATTATGAAATGTAAAAGGACTATACATCTAAAGAGGAAGTGGGTATACATTAAATAAGGTGGTGATAATAAATGTGATTTAAGAATGAGAAGGGATTGTAATGGGAGCCTTGAAAAGGAGGAGGCAGAGAAAAAAATAAATTCCATCACAGAAAGTGATACAAAAAGATATTACAGTAGAGGGAAAGAGGGGAGGAAGATGAGTATTGTTTGAGAAGTGTTCTCATCCTATTGGATTCAAGGAAGGTGTATATATTACAATTTGAAGGGTGATATAGACCATCAAGAAAAACTCTCTCATTTACAGAAGAAGAAACCAAGGCACAAAAAGTTCAGGAGACTTGCCCAAAGTCACATAGAAAGCAAGGATCTGAGGCAGTATTTTAACTCAGGGCTTTCTCATTCCAATTTGAACGCTATAATCATTGCTCCATCTGTATCAATCTGTGACATAGCTATTGATGTCTTTTGTGTCCTAATTTGGGACATGCTACATGTTCAAGGCAAGGCCTGACCCAGGGTATTCTGGCAGTGAAGTTTCAATATTGGAATGACATGAGGCACAAAGAGGTCATCTAAACCTTAACACAAAAAGATTTTCTTAACAATGGCACAAAAAGGATGAGCAGAGCCAAGAACGAGGAATAAAAGCACAGATCTTCTCAATCTTTCCCCCCAACCCCCTTAAAATACATATAAAATGAGGCTAAACAAATTCTAAAGCAGCATAAGCCACAATACAACAGAGTGAAACAGATTTCCAGTCAAAGACAGCCTAGAAGGTTCAAGAAGTATCTATCACACCAGGCTTGGAGCAGAACACAGCCCAGTGAGGGCTGCACTGGAACAGACTGGACTGGAGCAGGATTAAGGGTGCTGAATAACAGGCAGGTACTGCAGTTACCAGATTTCTCAACATACAAATTCCAAAGACAATTCCAAAGGTCAGTGAGAAAGCACTTCCACCTTGGTGAGAAAGGAGTGTGGTCTGGCGTCAGTCTTATCTCCAGTCCATGGTGGTGGCTGTCACTGAGGAAGCAGCATCCACTTTTGGAACTCTCCATCTATGGACCAAGGGGAAATCAAGCTGCTCATCTGGGTCTGAATTCTGAGTGACTGTCCTGGAATGAGGAGGAGCACTGGCATGACAAAGCTAGTGGCTGCTGTGGAGAGGGAATCCTACTTGCCGTTCCAAGAGTACTTGTGATTTCCCACAGAACAGATTGCAGGCCAGGAGAGGAGTAAACACCTCTCCCTTGACTATACAACTTTGGAGGAACTGAAAACTTACAGGTCCATAGAGATATCTTGGAGAACAGCTGTATAAAAACTTTGAAACCAGGGATAGTATTCCCTCCATTTGACAAAGGACTCAAAAGTCAATTAATTGACAGGAATGATGCTACGAAAGTAGAAAAATAAGACGATGGAGGGCTACTTTCTTGGTGAAAATGTATTTTCTTCTATTCTTTCGGATGAAGAAGAGCAAAACATATAATCCGAGGAAGACCAAAGCATACAACTAGATGAAGACAGTAAAGTCAAGGCTCCTACATTCAAAGCCTCCCAAAAAATATGCAGTGGTCTCAGGCCATGGAAGAGCTCAAAAAAGGATTTTGAAAATCAAATAAGAGAAGTGGAGGAAAAATTGGGAAAAAAAATGATAATGATACAAGAAAACCAGGAAAAAATAGTCAACAGTTTGCTAAAGGAAACCTCCCTAAATGCTAAAGTAAACAACAAATTTAAAAACAGACTAACCCCAATGGCAAAAGAGACCCCTAAATTAAATGAAAAGTGGTCAGACAGAAAAGGGGTGCAAAAATTTATTGAAGAAAATAGTTCTTTAAAAATTAGAATGGAGAAAGTGGAGTCAAAATGGTGGAGTAGAAATATGCACATACTCTAGCTCTTCCCCCACAGCCCATAAATACCTGTAAAGAAAGGCTTTCAACAAATTCTAGAGCAGCAGATGCCATAGAATGATGCAGTGGAGGAGATTTCCAGTCCAGGGTGATCTGGAAGGCTGACAGGAGGAGCAGAGCACAGCCCATACTTGGCCACGTGGCACCAGGAGGAGCAGGATAAAAGGAGGCCTCAGTAGTGGAATCCTCAGCAGCAGCACAGGAGGTTCATAGATCCCCCAACCCACAGGTGACAAAGGCAGCTTCAAAGGTCAGTTAGAGGGAATTTTCACCTCCATGATAAGACAGCAGGGTCCTCCCCAATGCTGGCCCCAGGCAGCAGCAACTAACAGCAGCAGAGCAGAAGAGAAATAACATGGTGGTGGCTGGGACGGGAAGCAGGTGTTCATTGTTCCATTGTTAGAACATTCAGCTTAAATCCACTAAGGGAATTGAGCAGCTGAACTGAAACTCAGCCACCAGCACAGCCAGGGAGTAAACTCCTCTCCCTTGCTTCTACCACCTTGGAGGAACTGAGATCTTACAGGTCCCAAGAGTATATCATACTCTTGACAGAGGACCCAAAAGACAAGTAACTGGTTAGGAAAATGACCAAAAAAAGGGGGAAAAAAAGAATATAGAAGGTTACTTTCATGTATTCTCCCCATTTTTTCAGATGAGGAAGAACAATGTTTACGATCAGGGAAAGACATAAAAATCAAGGCTTCTGCATGCAAAATCTCCAAAATAAATATGCAATGGTCCCAGGCCATGGAAGCGCTCAGAAAGAATTTTGGAAATCAAGTAAGAGAGGTGGAGGAAAATTGGGAAGAGAAATGAAAGCAATGCAAGAATATCATGAAAAGTGAGTCAACAACTTGCTAAAGGAGACCCAAAAACATCCTGAAGAAAAATCACACACCTTTAAAAATAGGCTAACTCTATTGGCAAAAGAGGTCCAAAAAGCCAATGTGGAGAAGAAAGCTTTAAAAAGTAGATTAAGCCAAATGGAAAATGAGGTTCAAAAGTTCACTGAAGAAAACAGTTGTCTCAAAATTAGAATGGAACAGATGGAAACTAATAACTTTATGAGAAACCAAGAAATTACAAAGCAAACCAAAAGAATTTAAAAATGGAATATAATGTGAAATAACTCATTGGAAAAACAACTGACCTGGAAAATAGATCCAGGAGAGACAATTTAAAAACTATGGGCCTACCTGAAAGCCATGAGCAAAAAAAGAGCCTAGATATCATCTTTCATGAAATTATCAAAGAAATATGACTTGATATTATAGAACCAGAAGGCAAAATAAATGTTGAAGGAATCCATGGATCACCTTCAGAAAGATCCAAAAATACAAATTCCTAGGAATATTGCAGTCAAATTCCAGAGTTCCAAGGTCAAGGAGAAAATATTGCAAGCATCCAGAAAGAAACAATTCGAGTAATGTGGACATACAATCAGGATAACACAAGATCTGACAGCTTCTACATTAAGGGATCAAAGGAATGGATGGAATATGATATTCCAGAAGTGCAAGGAATTAGGATTAAAACCATGAATCACCTTAGCAGCAAAACTAAGTATAATACTTCAGGAGAAAAAATGGTCATTCAATGAAATAGAGGATTTTCAAGCATTCTTGATGAGAAGAGCAGAGCTGAAAAGAAAATTTTACTTTCAAGCACAAGAATCAAGAGAAGCATGAAAAGGTAAAGAGAAAAGAGAAATCAGAAGGGACTTACTAAGATGAACTCTTTACAATCCTACATGGAAACATAATATTTGTAACTCTTGTAACTTTACTCAGTATCTGTGTAGTTGGAGGGATTATACACACATACACACATATATGTACACACACACACACACACACACACACACATATATATATATATATATATATATATATATATATATATAGAGAGAGAGAGAGAGAGAGAGAGAATTAGAGACAGAGAGACAGAGGTAGGGAGAGACAGAGAGCACAGGGTGAATTGAGTAGGAAGTGATCATATTTAAAAATAGTTAAGAAGTGAGAGAGGAATATATTGAAAGGAGAAAAGGATAAATGGAATAGGGCAAATCATCTCTCACAGAATAGGCAAAAAAGCTTCTCCAATGTTGGGAAAAAGGGGAGAGGTGAGAGAGAGAAAAGTGAAGCTTACTCTCATCACATTTGACTCAAGGAAGGAATAACATGCACACTCAATTTAGTATGAAAATCTTATCTTACACTACAGGATAGTAGGGGAGAAGGGGATAAGCAGGGTGGAGGGATGACAGAAGGGAAGGCAAATGTGAGGAGAGAATAATAAGAAATAGACACTCTTAGGGAGGGACAAGGTTAAAAGAAAGAACAGAAGAAATGGGGAGCAGGATACGATGGAGGGAAATATATAGTTAGTCTTACACAATATGATTATTATGGAAATCATTTGCAAAATTATACATATGTAGCCTATATTGAATTGCTTGCCTTACTGGGTATGGATGGGGAGAGAGGAAGGAAGAAAAGTTGGAACTCAAAGTTTTAGGAACAAATGTTGAGAATTGTTTTTGCATACAAGTGGGGAATAAAAAATAGAGGTAAAGGAATGTAAAAATTTATCTTGACCTACTGGACAGGAGTGAAGATGGGGATAAGGGAAGGGAGGGGGTGTTGGAAGGGAGGGCACATTGGTGGAAGGGTAAGTGAGAATGTATGGCATTTTGTGGGGGATGCTGAGAGATGGGGAGAAATTTGGAACTCAAAATTTTGTGGGAATGAATGCTGAAAAGTTAAAATAAATAAATAAATCTTGAAACATAAATAAATAAATAATCTTTGATCCCACATTTTCTGGGGAAAAAAATGGAATAGAGTAGATGGAAGCTAGTGACTTTCTGAGAAATTATGAAACACTCATAATACCGAAAAAAAGAAGACTGTGAAATATCTCATTGGAAAAATAACTGACCTGAAAAATAAATCCAGGAGAGATACCTGAAAACATTAAAAAATGTTTTGAAAAGGAGCCTAGTCATCACCTTCTGAGAAATTATCATGAAAAACTGCTCTGATATTCTAAAATAAGAGGGTATAATAGAAATAGAAAGAATTCACTGGAGATCTCCTGAAAGACACCTCCAAAGTAAAACTCCTAGGAATATTGTAGCCAACTTCTAGAATTCCTAGATCAAGGTGAAAATATTACAAGCAGTCAGAAAGTAACAATTCAAGTATTCCAATGAACTTGGAATATGTTATTCCAGAGGTGAAAAGACCAAGAATCAACTACCCAGCAAAACTGAGTATAATGCTTCAGGGGAATAAATGGGATTTCAGTGAAATAGAGGACTTCCAAGCATTCTTGTTGAGCCAACAGAACCGAATAGAAAATTTGACTTTCAAATACAAGAAAGCAGAGAAACATGAAAAGGTAAACAGGAAAGAGAAAACATAAAGCAACTCACTGAAGTCTAACCCTTTACATTCCTACATGGAAGGATGATATTTTTAACTCATGAGACCTTTTTCAATATTAGGGTAGTTAGACAAACTATATCTATATCTACATCTATATTCATATGTATCTTTGTATCTATCTTTCTATCATGTGTGTGCTTGGTTATGTATATATGTATGTATTTATTATATATATGTATGTATCTGTGTAGCTATGTATATATATATATATATATGTATATATAGGTATTTATGTGCATGTACATGTGTACATACATATACCTATTCATATACACAGACACACATATATGTAGACAGAGAGCACAGGGTGAGCTGAACATGAAGGGAGAATATTTGAAAAATGAAATTTATTGTTGAGTGGAATGTACTAGGAGTAAGAAAAAGAGATAGCAGAATGTAGCAAATCATCTCACATAAAAGAGGCAAGAAAGAGCTTTTGCAATGAAGGGAATAGGGGGAGATGGAAGGGAAAAATTGAACCTCTCATGGGATCTAGTTTAAGGAGGGAATAACAAGAATGCAATTGGGTATGGAAATCATTTTACCCTGCAACAAGTCAAGGACAAGGGACAGGAGAGGAAAGATAATAGAAGGGATAGCAAATTAGGGAAAGGGAAAATCAAAAGCAACCACTATTGTCGGGGGACAAACAAAGAGAGAAAATGGAATAAATGGAGGGCAGGACAGGACAAAGGAAATGTGGTTAATCTTTCACATCATAACTATTGTGGAAGTGTTTTGCATGGCTACACATGTATGACCTGTATTGAATTGCTTGCTTTCTCAATGAAGGTGGTTGGGTGGGGGGATGGGAAGGGAAAGAATATGAAACTCAAAGCTTTAAAAGTGAATGTTAAAAATTGTTTTTGTATGCAACTGGGAAATAAGATGCACAGGCAATGGGGTGTAGAAATCTATATGGCCCTACAGGAAAATAGAAGGTAAGGGGACAGAAGTAGTGGGGGTGATATAAGGGAAGATAGGTAGAAAGGCAGGATAGGGTGCATACTGTGCTGGGGGCTGGGGAGAGATGGGGAGAAAATGTGGAATTCAAATTTTTATGAAAGTTAATGTTGAAAACTGAAAAGTAAATGACCTAAACCTCTTAAAAATAGCATGGAAAGGGTTTTCAGCAAAGATGTAGTATTGATTCAGTTGGGCACAATTTCCTTGCCTCTGCCTTTGTCACCATGCCAAATCAGAAGCATGTATTAGTTTTGAGGAAAGAACTGAAGCCTATATTTTGTACTTAGGAGACTGGGGAGTATGTCAGTGGTCTGAAAATTAGCCCCTGAATCAATTAAGTCTTGAGGATTGTTTTAATACCTTTTTAAAAAAAGTCATTCTAGCTTTCATGGGGATGATATTGTTATGAAACCTTGGCACATGCTAAGTGTAACCAAGACTGCATGGCAGGAGGGATGTATTCAGACTTTACCAAGGATCAGACCACTTTGGGACTGCAAAATTCTGAGAGTTTTCAGGTCCCCAGTCTGAGCTATCCTTGCAATACTGGAAGAGTGCAATATTCAATACCTCAAAGAAAGTAGTGTAAGGACTGGACCAGAACTTCTCTCCAAAAGTGTCATAAGTCTAGCCCTAACATCAATTCTGAAGTGAGAAAATAGTAGGAAAATTACCTAAAAATAAAAGAATCCCATTGTAAAAAGCTATTGTGATGGCAGGCATAGTCAAGACACAAACGCAACAGAAAAGAATGATTTTCAACATGTACAAGCAAAGCCTCAAAGAAAAACACTGGACAGCAATTCAATTGGAATTTCTAGAATGCATGAAACAAGAATTTTTATGGGTTTAAAATGATTTTAATAAATTAAATAGATGCTAGAAGAAAAAAATGAAAAAGAAAGAAGTCTAGAAGAAAGAACTGGGAAGGTAATTGCAAGAGGTACAAAATCTTGACCAAAGAAGAAACTCCAAAAAAAATTAGATTGGATCAAATAGAAGCTAATAACTACATCAGACAGCAAGACATTGACAAAAAATCAAAAGTCTGATAAAATGGAAAGAAATGGATGGTGTCTCATAGCAAAAACAACTGCCTCAGAAAACAGATTAAGAAGAGATAATTTACAAATTAATGGAGTTCCTCGACAGTATAAAAACAACCACAAAAACGTCTAGTAATCGTATTTCAAGAATTCTTAGAAAAAACTGCTCATATCTCCCAAGAACAGAGGGCAGAGTGAAAATAGAAAAATCTATTGGTCTCCTCCTGAAAGAAACCCCTCAAATGAAAACCCTCAGGAATATTATAGCCAAAATCCAGAGCTTCTAGTTCAGCAACAATATTCTGGAGCCAACAGAAAGAAAGAATTCAAGTATCAGGGAGCCAGAATCAGAATCATACATGATAACTACCACCATGAAGCAGTAGAGAACTTGCAACACAATATTAGAGAATGTAAAAGATAGTAGCTTGTAGTCTAGAATAGCTTATGCAATAAACTGAGTATGATCTTACAGAGAAAAAAAATTAATCTTTAATGAAATGGAAGATTGCCAAACATTCCCTGGTGAAAAGACCAGAACTATATATATAGAAGTTTCAAAGTTCGAACATATAAGTTAACCGAAACTTAAAAAAGGTAAACACAACTGAACATAAAAGTGATAAAGGACTAAACAAGTACAAACTGGTTACACTCTAATATGGGAAGATGATCCATATGTCTCCTCTGAACCCTATCATCAACATGAGTCATTGAAGGAATCTAATTGGACAGAAGGATTGGGAGTGGTTTTGTTAGGACTTGATAATCTGAGAATAAGGATCGAGAGAGGGAAAGGAGTACACTGGGTGGGGGAGGAAAAGATTTAGGGAAAATGATTTTACTTGCTCAGGTCCTGTAAGGAGAAATCTATACAAACAAGTTGGGGATAGGGGGAATAGCTTGTGCTTGCAAGTCACATTTATCCGGACTTGTCAAAGCAGAGAATATACACAAACGCATAAATATATACTTAAAAGAAATACTTTTCACAAGGACCTACATCTATAAAAATATTTATTGCAGCTCATTTCTGGTGCCAAAGAATTAGAAATAGAGGGGATGCCCATCATTTGGGGAATGGCAGAACAAATTCTAATATGTGATTATGATAGAATGCTATTGTAGTATAAGAAATAATGAGCAGGAGGCTCTCAGAAGAAACTGACAAGATTTACATGAACTAAAGGAAAGGGAGACGTACTGTGTACAGAGTAACAAGAATATTGTAAGGTGATCAGCTATGAATGCCAGTTATTCTCAGCAACACAACAATCCAAGACAACTCTGAAGGACTTATGATGAAAAAGGCTATCTATGACCAGAGAAAGAAGTGATGGAATCTGAATACAAACCAAATCAAACATTTTAAATTTTATATTTCTTGAGTTTTTAAATTTTGGTGTATGCTTTCTTTCACAACCTGAATGTTGTAAAACATGGAAATACACTTTGCTTGGTTATACATTTATAACCTATGAACATATGGAAATATGTTTTCCTTGACTACATGTGTGCAACCCATATCGAATTGCTTGTTTTCTCAATGGGGATGGAAGAAATGGAGGAAGAGAGAGAACCTAGAACCTAAACTTTTAAAAACAAATGTTAAAATTTATTATTACATGTAACTGGGAAAAAATAAGATAATAAATTTAAATAAAAGAAATTCTTTTCATTCAAAAGGGAAATAAGAGGGAAAATTGTGAGAGGGGGAAGGGGAATTAGAGGGAGGGTAGATAAAATGAGGGATTCATCTAAGTAAAACAAACTCCAAGGATGGATATAAATATCTGTCTCTTTTTGAGATAGCAAAGAATGGGAATCTCTGGGGTGCCCATAGATGGCAGAACAAGTTATAGTATATGAATGTGATGGAATATTATTGGGCTATAAGAACTGATGGTTCGACAGCCTCTGAGCCTGCCTATGCTCTAGTGCAATCTAAGGGAGGAGGAGACCTCCTGGAGCCCTAAAATCCCTTCACCCACATCTCACTCCAAGAACTTTAGTGTAAACCTGGGGAAACTCAGAAAGACTTTACCTGGCCTTGGTCTTGGCACACACCAGTCAGCTCAGCACCAGGTAAGCTGAAGCATTATATAACTTCTAGCTGAGAAAAGCAGAGGTCACAACAACGAAGTCAGAAACCAGACCCCAAACTCAGCATAAGAAATGTACCATAGATACCCCTGTACTCTAGAAACAGAGATCCACTTTAGAAGCCAGGAAAAAGGTGATCACCATGAGCAAGAAGAAAATAAGAAAAGCAAAGACCATACCACCTTATTATGAATATAGGGAAGATCAAAATGCAAATTCAGAACAGGACATCACTGCTAATATACCTGCATCTGAAGCCTCAAAAGGAAATATGAACTTGTCGCCAACCCAAAAAGCATTCTCATAAGAGCTCAAGGAGGATTTTAAAGCCAAATTAGAGAGGTAGAAGAAAAATTGTCCAATGATTTAAAAAAATACAATTGACAAAATGAAAAAAGTATTTATTGAAGAGAACAGCTCCTTAAAAAAGTGAAATTGGCCAAATCGATGAAGGGGTACAAAACTTAACTGGGAAAATTGAACAAATGGAAAAGGAAGTATGAAAGCTAACTGAATAAAATAATTAGTTAAAAAATAGAATTGCTCAAGTAGAAGCTATTGACTCTATGAGACATAAAGAATCAGCCAGACAAAATCTAAAGAATGAATAAAAGAAGAAAATGAAAATTTCTCACTAGAAAAATCACTGACTTGGAAAGTAGAAACAGGAGAGAAATCCTAAGAATTATTGACCTACTGGAAAGCCTTGATGAGTAAAAGAGCCTGGACAATATCTTCCAAGCAATCATCAAGGAAAACTGCCCTCAGTTCCTAGATACAGATGGCAAAATAGTCCTTGATACAATCCACCTATCACCTCCTGAAATAGATCCCAAATTGAAAATGCCAAAGGATATAGTTGCCAAATTACAGAACTATTAGATCAAGGATAAAATACTTCAAGCAGAAAGAAACAATACAAATATTGTTGAACCACAGTTTTTGCTACACAGAACCTTGAAGCACATACATTATAAGACCAGAGGGATTTGAATATGATTTTCCATAAGGCAAAAGCACTTGGACTACAACCAAGGAACAAATATCTAGAAAAAAGGAGCACAATGTTTCAGACAAGGATATGTGTATTCAATGAAATAAAGGATTTCCAGACCTTTCTGATGAGAAGACCAGAGCTCAATAGAAAAGTTGGTCTTCAATTACAAAACTTAAGAGAGGAATAAAAATGGTAAACAGGAAAAAATATTGTTATTCAATATGAGCAAAATGTTGACATCCCTATATATGATGATGATATTTGTTAATCTTGAAAGTTTTATATTTATTATGAGATTTTAAAGCAACATATATAGATAGGGGGAGAGAGTATAAATGAATAAATATGAAGATAAGAAATTTAAATCGAGGGTGTGGAGGAATTTTAATGGGAAAAGAGGAACAAAGTAAGAAAAGGATAAATTGCCTCACATGAAGACACACAAAAACATATTATAGTAAAGGGAAAGAATGGAGGGAGGTGAATATTGTGTGAGCTTTACTTTCATTGGATTTGGTTCAAGAAGGGAACAATATAATCACCTAAATACAGAAATTGAACTTCCGACTTTCCTTACAACAATTCTGGAGGGGAGGAGCCAAGATGACAGAGTAGAAAGACAGATATATGCTAGCTCCTAATACACAGTCCATAAAATACCTGTAAAAAAGAAATCCCAACAAATTCTGGAGTAGCAGAAGCCACAGAACAATGGAGTGGAGGAGATTTCTGTTCCAGAGAGCCCTGAAAAACTAACACAAAAGGTCTCTCACACACAGGACCCAGAGCAGAGCCCAGCCCTGCCTTGGCTGCACAGCATCAAGAGTGGCAGATCCAAACAGGCTTCAGAGAGAGAATCTCCAGCAGCCATGCAGGTCCCTCCACCTACAGGCACAAAGGACAGTGAGAGAGCATTTTTGGCTGGCCGAGAGGGGATCAAGGTGTCTCCATAACTCAGGCCCCCTTGGGAGGCAGCAGTGGAGGCAGCATCAGACAGGGGCTCCCAAAGCAGGCAGGAGCTCGGATCCATGATTGAAGGTCTCCACATAATTAGCCAAATGGAAAAGGAGGTTCAAAAGCTCACTGAATAAAATAGTTCTTTCAAAATTAGAATGGAACAGATGGAGGCTAATGACTTTCTGAGAAACCAAGAAATCACAAAACAAAACCAAAAGAATGAAAAAATGGAAGAGAATGTGAAATATCTCATTGGAAAAACAACTGACCTGGAAAATAGATCCAGGAGAGACAATTTAAAAATTATGGGGGGGCGGAGCCAAGATGGAGGAGTAGAAAGACTCACATTTGCTAGCTCCGAACCCACAGCCCATGGATTCCCTCTAAAAAGAACTCCTGACAAATTCTGGAACAGTGGAAGCTGCGCAGAAACACAGGGAAGGAGATTTCTGTTGCAGAGAGCCCTGAATAACCCACCGCAAAAGTACCCTGGACGGGAGCGGAGTCCTCCCCTCCCACACCCCGGCCACGCGGCACTGAGAGGAGCAGGCAGACCCAAGCAGGCGTCAGGGACCTGAATCTCCGCGTGGCCGCGAAGGTCCCTCCACCCACAGACGCACAGATCAGTGAGAGAGACGGGCTGAGAGGGGAGCAGGGTATCTCCGGGACTCCGACGCCGCGGCACAGGCGAGGCGGAGGCAGCTCCGCCAGAGACTCCCAGGGTGGACAGGGGCTCCACGGCGGCTCCATTGCAAGAGATCTCTGCATAAAGCCCCTGAGGGAACTGAGCCTGAGAGGCGGCCCTGCCCCCACCTGAGAACCAGTAGATAAGCTCCCATTGAAGAGTAGTCAGGCCTGCCGCCAAAAGCCCTGAGGCTGGGGAGCAGCATTTGAATCTCAGACCCCAAGCACTAGTTCAGGCAGACCTGGGCTGGGGTGGAGAGGACTCTCATAAGTCAAGTAACTGGCTGGTAAAATGCTGAGAAAAGGGAAAAAAACTAAGACCATAGAAGGTTATTTTCTTGGTGACCAGAGGATTGCGCCATTCCTCTCTGAGGACAAAGAGATATGCTTACCATCAGGTAAAGACATAGGAGTCAAAGCCTCTATATCCCAAATATCTGAAATAGATACCCCATGGGCTCAGGCCATGGAGGAACTTAAAAAGGATTTTGAAAATCAAGTTAGACAGGTGGAGGAAAAACTGGGAAGAGAAATGAGAGAGATTCAAGAAAAGCATGAAAAACG
>CM053769.1:360861919-360894335 GCA_028658325.1 Potorous gilbertii | reverse complement strand
ACACACACACACACACACACACACACACACACACACACACACACGGCACAGAGTGAATTGAATAGGATGGATCATATCTTAAAAAAATGAAGTTAAGTGGTGAGAGAGAAATGTATTGGGAGGAGAGAGGGAGAAATGGAATGGGAAAAATTCTCTCTCATAGAAGAGGCAGGCAGGAGACTTTTTAGTGGAGGGAAAAAGAGGAGAGCTGAGAGGAAAACATGAAGTTTACTTTCATCACATTTGACTAAAGGAAGGAATAAAATGCCCACTCATTTTGTTATGAAAACCTATCTTACAATACAGGAAAGTAGGGGACAAGGGGATAAGCAGGGTTGGGGGAATAATGGAAGGGAAGGCAATGGAAGGAGGGAACAATTTGAAACCAACCCTCTTGGTGAGGGACAGGATCCAAAGAGAGAATAGAAGCAATGGGGGGCAGGATAGGATGGAGGGAAATATAGTTAATCTTACACAACATGACTTTTATCAAAGTCAGTTGCAAAACTACACAGGTATGGCCTATATTGAATTGCTCGCCTTCCCAAAGGAAATGGGTGGGGAGGGAGGGATGGGGAGAAGTTGGAACTCAAAGTTTTAGGAACAACTGTTGAGCATTGTTCTTGCTACTAGGAAATAAGAAATACAGGTAATGGGGAATAGAACGTTACCTGGCCCTACAGGATATGAGAAGATGTGGACAAGGGAAGGGAGGGATGATAGAAGAGAGGGAAGATTGGTGGTAGGGGAATTTAGAATGCTCGATGTATTGGGGTGGTGGGAGGGGACAAATGGGGAGAAAATTGGGAACCCAAAATTTTGTGAAAATGAATGTAAAAAGTTAAATAAATAAATTTATTTAAAAAAAAATAGAACTTCCTCTACAGGCAGTAGGCAGGGGAAGGGGCAAGAAAATGGAGGAAGAGGTTACAAGGGAGGAAATAAGTACTAAGGGAAAAGAGGGAGGCCTGATAGAAGGGAGCCAAGACTGAGGGAGGTAATGGTCAAAAGTAAAAGTCTTGTGGCGGGGAAGCGAGAAGGGAGGAAGAAAAGCATAAACAGGAGAGGAAATAGAATGGTGAGAAAGACACAGATAGTAATCATAACTTTGAATTTGAATGGGATTAACTCTCCCATAAAATGGAGGTGGATAGCAGACTGGATTAAAAATCATAATCCTGCAATATGCTGTTTATAAGAAACACATGTGAAACAGGGGGATACACACAGGGTAATGGTAAAAGGCTGCAGTAGAATATATTATGCTTCAGCTGTTGCAAAAAAAAGTAGTAATCTTAATCTCAGACAAAGCAAAAGCAAAAAGTAGATCTAATTAAAAGAGACAAGGAAGGAAATTATATTCTGTTAAAAGGCACCATGGAAAATTAAAAACAAAACATTTCATTACTAACCACATATGCATGAAGTCATATAACATCCACATTCTTAGAGGAGAAGTTAAGGGAGTTACAGGAAGAAATAGACAGCAAAACTATTCTAGTAGGATACCTCATCCTCACCCTCTATGAATTGATAAATCTAACCTAAAAATAAATATAAAGAAAGTTAGTGGAATTCTGGAAAAAGTAAATCTCTGGAGAAAACTGTATGGAGACAGAAAGGAATATACCTTCTCAGCAGTACATGGTGCAAGTTGACTGTATTAGGGCATAAAAACCTCACAATCCAGTGCAGAAAGGCAGAGATAACTAAGGCATTCTTTTCATATCATGATGAAATAAAAATTATATATAATGGAGGACCAAGGAAATACAAACAAAAACTTATTTGGAAACTAAATAATTTAATCCTAAAAAATGAGTGGGTCAAACAATAAATCATAGAAAAAATCAATAACTTCATTTAAGTGAATGACAATAATGAGACAACAGGTCAAAACTTTCAGGATGCAGCAAAAGCAGTTCATAGAGGAAGTTTTGTATCTCTGAATGCATACTTGAATAAAATAGAGAAAGAAGAGATCAATGAATTGGGCATAAAATTCAGTTCGGTACCAAATTAGAAATACTGAAAACCAAAGGAGAAACTAATAAAATTGAAATTAAGAATATTATTGAACTGACAAGTAAAAACTAAGAGCTGTTTTTTTGAAAAAACCTATACAATTCATAAAGCTTTGGAGAATTTCATTTAAAAAAAGAAAGAAAAAATACCAAATTAGTAGTATCAAAAGTGGAAAGGGTGAACTCACCTCCAATGAAGAGGAAATTAAAACAATGGTTAAAAATTGCTTTGCCCAAATTTATGACCATAAATTTTACCATCTTACTGAAATGGATGAATATATTCAAAAATATAAAATATTCAGATTAACAGAAGAAGCAAAATACTTAAATATCCCCATCTCAGAAACAAAATTGAACAAGTCATGGTTGAACTCCTTAGAAAAACATCTTCAGGGCCCAATGGATTTACAAGCAAATTCTATGAAACTTCTAAAGAATAGTTAATTCTAATACTATGTAGATTGTTTGGAAAAATTGATGGAGTCCTACCAAATTCTTTTTATGATACAAATATGGCCCCAATACCTAAACTGGGAAGAACCAAAACAAAGAAAGACAATTATAGAACAATTTCCCTAATGAATACAGGTGCAAAAATTAAAAAAAAAAGATAGTGAAAAGATTATGGCAACTTATCAAGAGAATAATACACTTTGATCAGGGAGGTTTTATACCAAGAATGCAGGAAAACCATCAGCATAAATGCTTATATCAACAACAAAACTAACAGAAACTATATGATTAACTCAATAGATGCAGAGAAAACTTTTTTTTTTTACAAAGTACAGCACCAATTCCTATTGAAAACGTTGGAGAACATAGGAATAAATGGAGACTTCCTAAAAATAATAAGTGGTATCTACCTAAAGTCATCAGCAGGCATTATATGTAATGGGAATAAGCTTGATGCATTTCCAATATGATTAGGGGCGAAACAAGCATGTCCATTATCACCACTGCTACTCAATATAGTACCAGAAATGTTAGCTTTAACAATAAGGGAAGAAAAAGAAATTGAAGGAATTTGAATAGACAAAGAAGAAAGTGATTTTTTTTTCCAATGATATGATGATATGCTTAGAGAATACTAGACAATCAAGTAAAAAACTACGTGAAACAATAAACAACTTTGTCAGAGTTTCAGGATACAAAATAAATGCACATAAATCATCTGCATTTCTATATCTTACCTACAAAGCACAACAAGTGATACAAAGAGAAATACCATTTAAGGTTACTGTAGACACTATAAAATATTTGGGAGACTGCCTGCCAAAGCAAACCCAGAGGGTATATGAACACAATTAGAAAATACTTTTTTCACAAATAAACCAGATCTGAATAATAGGAAAAGCATCAGTTGCTCAGGTAGGCCAAGCTAACATAATAAAAATGGCAATTCTACCTGAATTTATTTACTTCTTCATTCCATACCAATCAAACTACCGAAAATTTATTTTATACGGCCAGAAAAAATAATATAAAAATTCACTTGGAAGAACAAAAGGTCCTGAAGGGTCTTAAGTCTGATAGGATAAACAAATTAGGGGAGCAAGGAATTGTTTATCAGATTTATGGAAAATGGAGGAATTTATGACCAAACAAGAAAGAGAAAATTATGAAATGCAAAATGGGTGATTTTGATTACATTAAATTGAAAAGCTTCTGCACAAAGAAAGGCAATGCAACCAAGATTAGGAGGGAAACAAAAAACTGGGAAAGAAACTGAACAACTAGTGTTTGTGATAAAGGTCTCATTTCTAAAATATATAGAGAAATGAGTCAAATTTACATGAATACAAGTCATTCCCCATTTGATAAATGGTCAAAGGATATCAACAGGTAGTTTTCAGAAGAAGAAATTAAAGCTGTCTGTAGTCATGAAACAATGCTCTAAATTACTATTGACTAGAGAGATGCAAATCAAAACAACTTTGAAATACCTTTTCATACCTGTCTGATTGACAAACATGACAAAACAGGAAAGTGATACTTGTTGGAGAAGATGTGGGAGAGTTGGAATACTAATTCATTGTTGGTGGAGTTGTGGGCTGATCCAACCATTCTCAAGTGCAATTTGGAACTACACCCAAAGGGCTATAAAAATGTGCATACCCTTTGATCCAGCAATAGTACTTCTAGGACTGCATCCAAGGGAGATCATAAAAATGGGGAAAGGATCCACATGTGCAAAAATATTTATAGTAGCTCTTTTTTTTGATGGCCAAAAGCTGGAAATTGAGGGGACTCCTATAAATTGGGGACTCTCATCAATTGGAGAATAGCTGAACAATTTGTGGAAATCTTTGTAGTTGTTGATTCATTTTAGTCGTGTTGGACTAGTTGTAAGCGCATTTGGACTTTTCTTGGCAAAAATGCTAGAGTGGTTTTCCATTTTATTTTCCAGCTCTTTTTAAAAATGAGCTAACTGAGGCAAACAGGATTAGGTGATTTGCCCAGGGTCACACAGCAACTTTTGTATCTGAAGGAAGATTTGAGCTCTGAGTCCTTTGACATCTGCCCTCTGTAAAACTAAAATATATCAGATTATATCCATATTTTCTTTTAGTCACAAACTGTATGATGGAGTGGTCAATTACTCCCAGAGTCTTTCCTCCTTCCCAAACCAGTGTCACCATGTTTCAGCATCAAATCTAGAATGGGGTGTTCCTTTCATCTCTTTTTCCCCTGAGCCAATCTATTCACATTTACTCCTTCTCCCCAGGGGAAAATGAGGAGAACAGGTCACCAGAGTCATGAGAGACTCCTTACGGATAAGATGTTAGCAGTAAGCCCTGAAGAAATTAGATCTACATCTGCATGTTCTTTTGCCTCTAATTTCTGATTCTGATTGTTAAGAAATATAGTGATAGTTTTTGCATATTAGCAGATTTGTAAATCTCCTTTGAATATTTCATTTGGTGGCAAATGTTCCTTGGCAGAAGGTAGTAGGTATGTATGGTCACTGATCTCTAAGTACTGAGCTGGACAGTTCCTGGTAGAACTTCATGTCTCTTGATCCTAAAGAGCAGAAGGAGGAGACAGGCCTGTAACTGGGAAGTTTCATGACACTGGCACATGTCCTTCACTACAGTCCTGCTTTTTCTTCTTAGTTAACTTCAGTGAAGCAAGATCCCATTAGCATGAGCTGTATTTCTCTCTGCCTTGAACTTAGAAATGAGATTTGAGGAGAATGAAATGATCACTAAAGGCAAGTCAAGAATGTGCTAGCTGGTCTCCTGTGGGCTTGAGGAGCTGTTGGGGGCACTCAGAGAATCCAATGAAGTCATCATTTGCACTGTAGGGTATATGTCCATACAATATTTGCGTTTTGTTTCCTGAACTCTTTATCTATCATCTTCTGAACTGTTTTCTCCTTTATTCATCTATGACAATATTTTATCTGTTTTTTTTTCACTATTCCCCACGAGAAGGCTTTCCATCATGTTTTCTCACTTCTGTTCCCGGATTGCTTCTAATAATTACTTCTTTTTAATATGCAATGCAACTTACACGGGAATCAGGGAGGTAAAAGTCACCCATTTCCTTTAATCATAGTGTCCTTATTGAGAGGGTGGTATAATGGAAAAATTGATGATTTTAGAGATAGACAATCCAAGTTTGAATCACATTTCTGTGTACTAGTTGTGTGATCTTGGGCAAATCACTGTACATCTCTGATCTTTCATTTGTCAAAAGCCCAGTGAATGTTAAATGACAGGATTTGAATAAATGGTCTATAAGGTTTCTTCCAATTCTAGACTACTAGAATTCTGTGATATCCCCATCCTATAGGCTGTGACTTTTAAAGGCAATGAAATGCAAGGGAAGTATTATTGGATTGGCCATCAGAAAAGCTGTATTCTAATCCTGATTCTGTCATTTACTGCTCTATGATTCCAGGCAAGTTGCTTCACCTTTCTGATCTCAGAATTCTAACATAAAATGATGATGGGAATATTACATGAAACATTTCAATGAGTATGGTACAAAGTGCTGTATCTTTATTACTATAGAACTCTATAGAAATGTAAGCAGTTATGCTGATCCTAACCCCTCCTCCAGATCTTATCCATTCTTATTTTTTTCCTTCTTTAGATCAGGGCTCTCACTTTATCACTTTATGGAAATTCTGGTGATTAGCTCTTTTTATCAATGCAAGTAAGCACTCTCTGCATCTTATAATTTTGGAGAGTTGACTGGGGGACTGAGTGGTGATGTGTCACACAGGCATTAAGGGTCATGAGCAGGACATGAACCCATCCAGGCAATAGAAGGTCAACAGCAAGAGTTGAAATGATCTATCCATAATGCCACACTTTCTTTCTCCAACACTTTTTTTTAATGAGAAATCACATAAATGGCAAGAATCAATCTTATATATTTATTAAAGAATCACTTTGGCCAGGTGTGATGCACTCCCATTGGGACCCAGGATAGTTTGTTTGCTCAGCACTTTCCTTCTTTAAGGATCCGGACAGGAATTGCTCTTTTCCTGTAGAAGAAATGAAAAATTAGATCACTCTGAGTCACTACTATTACAAAAACTGAGACTTTGAATCTGGAAAGAAAATTTTGCCCAATAAGTCATTATTAGAACAAGGACAAGATAAAACATTGGAGTAGGAAGGAATCTTAAAATAAAGAAAATAAAGTTGAAAGGAATTTTAGTACAAAGAGCATCAGAATGTCAGCTGTTTTATGAATGGCCAGATTTTTTATCAGAAATTTCTTGACTTGAACCAAAATCATCCTTTTGGAAATTTCTGCTCATTGTTTCCTATTTCCGATTTTTGGGGATAAGGAGAACAAAGTGCCTTTGTACTACCTCAACAATCATACCCATAATTAAAGGCAGTGATTAATATCCCCTCCCCTGTGCTTATCTTTCCACCCCATTTTGTTTTCTGTTCTCTGACTTAAACATATACAGAGCTTGCCAATTTCATCTTAATGGTAAGTCTTTATTCTTTGTGCTAGGAAGTCAATAAATAGAGGTGGAGAGTATGGGGTCTGGAAGATCCGAGTTTGAATCCAATCTCACTCACTAGCTGTGTGACACTTCACAAGTTATTTAATCTCTTTTTGCTTCAGTTTCATCACTTTCAAAATGAATATAAATAGCTTCTTTCCCCCAAGGTTGTTGTGAGGATCAAATGAGAATAATTAGAAAGTGCTTAGGGCATTTTCTCACACATTGTAGATACTATATAAATTTTACTATTCATATTTTTAAGTACATCAGATTCTCTCCTTTCTTCCTGTCCTCTCTTTTTCCAGGACTCCAAGTTCTGAGAAGAATTAAATGTACTTCTATGCGTAAATGCTGCTCCTCTTCACTTTAATCACCTTAATTATTGCTTCTGTTTTATGTATTATTTCCTTTAAAACAAAAAGACAAATGTTATATTTAAAATTTGCTTGGAGGGGCATTGTACTCAAGATGGAAGAGTAGAAAAACGGACTTGTAGAAGTTCCCTGACATAGCCCATAAAATACCCGTATAAAATGACTCTAAACAAATTCTAGATCAGCAGAAGCCACAAAACGACAGAGGGAAAGAGATTTCCAGACCAAGACAGCCTAGAGGGCAGACAGGAAAGGTCTATCGAACCAGGTGTGGAGCAGAGCACAACCCAGTGTGGTTCATGTGGCATTGCAGAGACAGGATCCAGAACAGGCTTCAGAAAGCCACCAGCAGCAGCAGGTCCCAGACTGCTCAATCCACAAATGCCAAAGACAGCTTCAAAGGTCAATGAGAAAGCTGTTTCACCCTAGGAGAAGGGAACACAATCTGGACTGCCATCAGGAGCCACTGTAGAGGCAGCATCCATTTCTGAAGACCTCTGCCTAAAACTCCTGGGGGAATTGAACAGCTGATCTGAATCTCAGGCCTGAGTGAAGCCCTGGGGCAAGGAGAAGTACTGGTGTGGTGGAGCTGCAGGTGGTTGTGGAGAGGGAATTATATTCACAGATTCTGGGTAGAAAAGTTTATTGTTGACCACAGACCAGTGCACAAGCCTTGATTGTGCCACCGTGGGGGAACTGAGAACTTAAAGATCCCCAGAGTATACCATCTTCTTGACAAAGGACTCAAAAGTCAATTAATTGGCTGGAAAAGTGCCCCCAAAAGGGGAAAAACATAAGACTACAGGTTACCTTCTTGATGAACAAATATTTTCTTCCATTCTTTTGGATGAGAAAGAGCAATGTATACCATCAGAATAAGTCAAGAAGTCTGCATCCCGAATCTCCGAAATAAATATACAATGGTCTCAGGCCATAAAAGAGCTCAAAAAAGATTTTGAAAATCAAGTAATACAGATGGAGGAAAAATTGGGAAGAGAAATGAGAGCAATGCAAGAAAATCATGAAAAATGAGTCAACAGCTGTCTAAAGGAGACCCAAAAAAGTGCTGAAAGAGATGCTTAAAAACAAAACAAAACAAAACACCATTAAAAATAAGGAGAGAACAATAAACGGAATTAGGTATATAAATCCAACTAGCTTTTTGGAATTAGGAGGTGAAGGGAGAAAGAAAGGGAAGGGGAGGCTAAAAGGGAGGGAAGAAGTAGTAAGGATAAAGGACAGTAAAAGGGAGGGGGCTGAAAGAAGGGAAGACTGTGGGAGGTTGTGGTAAAAAAATTACAACTCTATTGTGGAAGGGAAGGGAGAAGGGAGAACTAAAAGCATAAATGGTGGGAAAGAGGATGGAGAGAAAGACACAGATAGTAATCATAACTGTGAATGTGAATGGGATGAATTCTATAAAACGGAGATGAATAGCAGGACGAATAAAAGTCATAATCCCACAATATGTTGTTTACAAGAAACACATTTGAAATGGGAGGATACACACCGGGTGAAGATAAAAGGTTGGAGCAGAATATATTGTGCTTCAGCTGATGTAAGAAAAGCAGGGGCAGCAATGCTAATCTCAGAAAAAGCAAAAGCAGAAATAGATCTAATCAAAAGATAAGGAAGGAAACTATATCCTGCTAAAAGGTACCATAAATAACAAAGCAATATCATTACTCAACATATATCCTCCAAGTGGTACAGAATCCAGATTCTTAAAGGATAAGTTAAGGGAGTAAAAGGAATAAATAGCAAAATTAAACTAGTGGGAGGCCTCCTTCCCCCTCTCTGAACCTGATAAATCTAAACTTAAAATAAGGAGACAATTAAAATTCTGGGTAAAGTAGATATGAGAGATCTATGGAGAAAATTGAATGGGCATAGAAAGGAATATACCTTTTTCTCAGTGGTAGATGGCGTACATACAAAAATTCACCATGTACTAGGACATAAAAACCTCACATCCAGTGAAGAAAGGTAGAGATATTCAATTGATCTTTCTGAAATAATAGTGCAATAAAATTATACGTAATAAAAGGCCATGGAAAGATAGACCATAAATTAATTGGAAACTAAATAATCCTATCCTAAAGAAGGAGTGGGTTAAACAACAAATCATAGAAACAATCAACAACTTCATTCAAGAGAATGACATTGAGATGATCTACCAAATCTTATGGGATACTGCAAAAGCAGTTCTTAGGGGAAGCTTTATATCTCTGAATGCCTACATGAATAAAATAGAGACAGAGGAGGTCAATAAATTGGGCATACAGCTGAAAAAACTCAAAAAAGAATAAATTGAAAATTCTCAAGGAAATATCAAATTAGAAATATTGAAAACCAAAGGAGAGATTAATAAAATTGAAATTAAGAAAACTATTGAACTTATAAATAAAGAATAGGTTTTATGAAAAAAATAAATAAAATTGATAAATTTGGTCAATTTGATTTAAAAAAAGAAAGAAGGAAACCAAAATATAAATATCAAAAATGAAAGGGATGAACTCATTTGCAATGTGGAAACAGTTAAAATAATAATTTAGAAATTACTTTGCACAACTTTGTGCTCATAAATTTGACAATATAAAGGAGATGAATGACTATTTTAAAAATATAAATTGCCCAGGTTAAGAGAAGAGGAAGTTGAATACTTAAATAACCCCATTTCAGAAAAAGAAATTGAACAAGTCATCAATGAACTCCCCAGGAAAATATCTCCAGGGCTGGATGGATTGACAAGTGAATTCTATCAAACATTTGAAAAGCAGTTAATTAAAATGCTATATAGAGCATTTGGGGAATAAGGAGTCCTCTCAAATTCTTCTTATGATACAAATATTGTTTTGATACCTAAACCAGGGAGAGACAAAAAAGAGAGAGAAAATTATAGACCAGTTTCTCTAATGAATATGGATGCAAAAATTTTAAATAAGATTTAAGCAAAAAGAATACAGCAACTTATCATGAGAATAATACATTATGGTCAGGTAGGATTCATATCAGGAATGCAGGGGTGGTTCAATGTTAGGAAAACTATTAGCATTATTGATCACATCAACAACAAACCTAACAGAAAAACCACATGATTATTTCAATAGATGCAGAAAAACTTTTGAAAAAATACAACACCCATTCCTATTAAAAACACTGGAGACTATAGGAATAAAGGGAACTTTCCATAAAATAATAAGCAATATCTATCTAAAACCTTCAGCAACCATTATATGCAATGGAGATAAGCTAGATGCATTTCCAATAAGATCACAGGTGAAACGAGGATGTCCATTATCACCACTATTGTTCAATATGGTACTAGAAATGTTAGTTGTAGCAATTAAAGAAGATAAAGAAATTGAAGGAATTAGAATAGAAAAAGAAGAAACTAAGTTAATCTCTTTGCAGATGACATGATGATACACTTAGAGAATCCCGAAGATTCAAGTAAAAATAATAATAAACAATAATAAAATAATAATAGACAGCTTCAGCAAAGTTGCAGGTTACAAAATAAACCCACACAAATCTTCTTCATTTCCACGTTACTAATAAAGCCCAACAGTAGCAGAGAGAAAGAGAAATCCCATTTAAAGCTATTTGGCAGTTTACCTGCCAAAACAAATCCAGGCACTATGTGAACAATTACAAGACACTTTTCATACAAATAAAGTTAGATCTAAGTAAATGGAAAAACATCAGTTGCTCATGGGTAGGCTGAGCCAATATAATAACAATGACAATTCTACCTAATTAATTTACTTATTTAGTGCCATATCAATCAAACTATCTGATAATTATTTTCCAGAACTGGAAAAAACAATAATAATTCATATGGAAGAACAAAAGGTCAAGAATAGCAAGAGAACTAATGAAAAGAATTTCTAGGGAAGGTGGCCTAGCTCTACCAAATCTCAAATTGTATTATAAAACAGCAACTATCAAAACCACTTGGTACTGGCTAAGAAACAGAAGGGGAGACCAGTGGAATAGGCTAGGCTTTCAAGACACAGCAGACAATGAAAATAGCAATCCACTGTTTGATAAACCCAAAGACCCCAACTCCTGGGATAAGAACTCACTGTCTGACAAAAATTGCTGGGAAAACTTGATAACAGTGTGGCAGAAACTAGGCATAGACCAATGCCTGACACCATATGCAAGAATAAAGTTCAAATTGGAACATGATCTAGGTATAAAGATTATACAATAAACAAATTAGTGGAGCAAGGAATAGTACATTTATCAGATTTATGGAGAAGGAAAGAATTTTTGACTAAAGAAGAGATAGAAAGCATTATAAAGTGCAAATGGGTAATTTTGATTACACTCGCCCTCCCTCCCACCCTCCGTAGTGACTTCTCTCTACCCCCTCCCCCAGAGTCACCCACTTCCAACCCTGTCCTTCCCGCTCTCTCCCTAGATAGGCATCCCGCCACCCATGCTCTCTGCCCCTCTCCCTCCCTAGATAGGCATCCAAAACCCTGGAGTGATCCCGGGGGCAGCACCGAGCTTGCACAAAATGTCGATCAGCTCTCCACAGCCAACCATGAATGAGCAGTATCAGAGGATCATATATCAGTTGATAGATCCATGGAACCACACATTCAGCCTTCCAAATCAAGTAGCCAACAAGACACCACAGTGCAGGAATTCCATTACATGTGCTACAGATGAGTGTCCTCACACTGGAAATTGCCATTTGCTAAAAACAATAAGGAAGGGAAATTTTGCCAAAGTGAAATTGGCAAGACATGTTCTTACTGGTAGAGGGGTAGCAGTGAAAATAAGGGATAAAACTCAGCTCAATCCTACCAGTCTACAAAAGTTACATCGAGAAGTATGAAAAATGAAGAAATTGAATCATCACAATACAGTAAAGATATTTGAGGTTATTGAAACAGAGAACACACTGTACATGGTCATGGAATATGCCAGTGGTGTATGGAAAATTGTTCATTTGGTATGCAAGGTCCTTTCCTTTCTTTAAGTTGATCCAAAGTATATTCAGTCTTCAATTCTGACCTTGTCCCTTTCCTTTGCTCCTCAACAACTCACTGCCATCTTCCTCCTTGCAATGCCTTTGTTGTTCTTATTGTCCTTTAGTCATTTCAATCAACTCCTATTCTTCATGAACCCATTTGGGAATTTCATAACAAAGACACTCATCCACTTTGAGAACAAAGGATGAACAGTAACTGGAGTGGTTTGCCATTTCTGTCTTTAGCTCATTTCACAGATGATAAAACTGAGGCAAATGGGGTTAAGGGACTTGCCAAGAGACACAGAGCTAGTAAGTATCTGAGGCCAGGTTTGGTAACCCTTAGGAAAGAGCAATGACCTGTAAATTTTGGATCAGATTTGTATTATCTTTTCCTAATGGTCTCTGTGATCTTGGGCAAGGAAATTATATTCCCTGGAATTCAGTTTTCTTTCCTTTAAAATACAATAACTGTTCCGCATAGTTTATTAGGTCCCTTCCAGATCTGGCATTCTATATTTTGAGGAGTCTTTCAGATTTGATTTAATTCAATTCAGCAAGTATTTATTAAGTCCCTAACATGTGCTAGGCCTTAGGGATAAAAAAGAAACAAACAAAACAAATACAGAAATCAAAATAAATGCTTCCCCTCAAGGAGCTTAATCTGAGTGAAATACAAAATGTATACTCAGTAAACACAATGCAATTGGCTGGAAGAATGGGGAGAATGACTCAAAAACTGGAAGGACTGGGAAAAATCATGTATTTCATGTAGTGGGTGATAATTGAAAAAGAGTCTTGATGGAGCTAGGAAGTCCAACAGGCAGAGATATGGAAGGATGGCATACCAGGCATAGTGTACATCTTATGCAAAGGCCAAAGGGAGAAGGTAGAATTTCATGTGCAGAGAATAGCAAGTAAGTCAGATTGACTGAGATTAAGGCTGCATCAAGGAGTATTAAGAGAGAATGAACCTATGATTAAATAACATGTTATTTAGCCCTCCTGACTCTTTTGTTATTTTAAGTATATGTGTCTGGTGTCCCCAGCCAGAGTGTTGAGAACCCTTGAAGAAAAGAAATATACCAAATGCTGGCCTGAGAATATAGTGGTAGAGTGGAATCAGAGTATAGATTCCTGTAGTTTGACTTAGAGCCATGCCCTAATCCTTACCCTCTTAACCTATGCATATGCATCTCCACTGGGGAACACCCATTGTGGTACTTGTAAGAAGACTGTAGAACACAAAGTTCTTGCTCTAGATAGGAGTTCAGGGAAAGGCACTTAAAGGCCATCTGGTCCAAGTCCTCCATTTGAAAGAAGAGGAAATCTAGACTTGCACAGGTGAAATGACCTGCCCAAAATCATGAAGTAAGTGAGTACCTGCCTGAGGACTAGATTCTGAGTTACTGGTTCCAAGACCAGGATTTGTCCCCCTCTCCCTCCACTTAGTAAATTTCCTCAAGGGAACCCTTTAAGAGAAACTCCTCACTGTCCATTGTACTCTTCCTCTATCTTATTGTAGTGGTCACCCAGTATACACTATCTCCTCTCTTCTCACTGTCCATTTGACTCAACTAATTATGTGGAACTTGTTCACATCTAGGCCCAATGTAAATAATTAGAGATATCATTGTATACTAGAAAGAATACTGAATTAGGTGCTAGCTGACCTCAGCCTGAATCCCATTTCTGTAACTTATTACCTGAGAGGTCTTGCACAAGTCAGCACCCCTCCCTTATGGTCTCTGTCAAATGAAGGTTTTGGACTAGAACAACATTTTCTTTTGTCTTCTTTACAATATGTGTGTGTGTGTGTGTTTATGTGTTTGTGTGTGTGAGAGAGAGATAGAGATAGAGACAGACAGAGACAGAGGAGGGGTTGGGGGAGATAGAAACAGAGAGATGTTTGGCAGTCTGGCAAAGCTGATAAACCCTTTTCAGTTGCTTACCTACTTCCATAATTAAAGAAAATGAGAAATTTCAGTTTGAGGTTAGTGAAAATAAAGATGTCATTTTTCCCCATCCAAGTTCATGGACCCCCATGAAGTTTTTCATTGAGCTGTTGGCAGGGGGCCACCCTGGAGACCATTATTTAAGAACTAGATTAGAGGGTTAGATGTCCTCCAAGGTCCTCTCAACTTCTAGGAAGTGAGCTCATTGAGCTTCAAAATGTTATCTCTAAAGAGATCATGGTGGTACTTACTTATTTTCCTGACACAGCTGACATTCATTGCCATAAGTCTTTCCATCAGTACCACAGACAGGGCTATATTCCCTGGTGCATCCCACTTTGGAATAGCAGATAGCCTAGAAGAGCAAGAAAACATATTGACTCTCACACTACATCACAGACACCCAGACACTTAGCTTCAGAGCTAAGATTCAGCCAGTCAGTCAATAAATATTTATTAATCACCTATTATGTTCCAGGCAGTATAATCAGACTGACAATGCAAAGCAAAGTAAAATAGCATACCTGCCATCAAGGGGTAGGGAGATAAGACTGCTTTTTGATAGCAAGACTGTCATCAACAGTCTAATGGGGGTGATAACGTATAAACAATTATATACATCTAGGAGGCACAGTGGATAGAGTGCCAGGGCTGGAGTCAGGAAGAAGAGTTCAAATCCAAATTCCAGTACTTGCTAGCTGCGTGTCTCTGGGCAAGTCATTTAACTTTGCCTCCATTTCTTCATTGGTAAAATGAGCTGAAGAAGGAAATAACAAACCCCTCCAGTATCTTTGCCAAGAAAATCTCCAAAAGGGGTTATGAAGAGTTCGATATTACTGAAAAAGACTCAATAACAACAACACATTAACTACACTACATGTGAGATACCTTGGAAATCCTTGACAGAGGAAAAGCACTAGAACTAAAGAGGATTGTGAGAGGCTTCCTGTAGAAGATGGAATTTTAGATGTAAATTTCCTGGATTCTCCTGTCCAGTGTACCTGTCCAAAGTTCATCCAGCTTTGTTTTGAAAACCTCTATGATGCTTATGAATTGCTTTATAAAGACCATCCACTCACACCATGATTCCATGAAGAATCTATTGTGGAGCTTCTCTGGCAAGAGATGACTGCCATTGTTAGGTCAGTATACCTCTGTGCCTATGGGTTGTTTCCTAACACCTTGTCTAAGTAGTGTTCCCAAGGCATTAAATTCCCTTTCCTAGAACCTCCATATTTTTGCAAAGGCTGCTCTCAGAGCCTGAAACGTTCTCCTTTCTCACCCTGTTTGGCCCCTCATTCTCTTCATGGATCAACTCAAATAGGATCTTACACATGAGACCTTTTTTGATTTCTCCTTACAAGTATACCTCTTCCTTCTGAAGTTAACTTTGGATTCACTTTGAATGGATTCTGGAGGTATTTATCTGCGTAAGGTAGAATAAAAACCCTTTGACGGCAGGGATTGTTTTTATTTTCATCTTTGTTTCCTCATGGCCTAGCATAGGGCCTGATCCCTTTTTAAGGGACAGGGGTGGGAGGGACTTGTAATTTCATTGGTACACGAAATTCTTCGTGAAGAAGCACCCTTTATTCTTGCAGATATGTAACTCTTCTGGAATACTTTATTATAATCTTAATTTCCTGTGGTTGACTCAAGGTTAAGTGACTTACTCAGCATTACATGGTCAAGAGTGGTCAGATTCAAGGCTCTAACCAAGGTCTTGTTAACTCAAAGATCTGCTCTCTGTCCATATGTCATACTTCTTCATAACTGACACATACAAATATTTAATAAATGCTTGTTGAATTGAATCGTTGGGTATATATGAAGAATCAAATGACTTCAATTTATGTCTCAGTATGGTCTTGTAAACTTAGACAAGTCACTTGGCAGAATAATGGAATCTCAGAGTGGGAAGGAATCTCAGAAGAGAAACAGTCCAATAACTCCTACAAGGAAATCTCTGCAACAATATCCCAGAAGGACATGTCCAGTCTCTACTGAAATACTTCCATTGATGGAGAGCCCTCTATCTACCAAGGCAGACTATTTCACTTTAGAACAGTTTTAATTATTGATTTTCTCTCTCTTAGATTGAGCCAAAATTGTGACTATTTGTTGGCACCTTTCATTAATCTCACTTCTACTTCCTGGGTCTGAGCAAAATCAGGTGAATCACTCTCAACATGACATCCTTCAGTAGTCATATTTCTTTTAAATATACACTTTCCCCATTCTTTGGTCTAATCCTTTTTGATGTAATAGCACTACTTGTAGAGGGAAGCAGGATGTGATACTACCCAGTAGGAGGCTCCAGTTCACTCCACCTCCACTCAACTCCCCTTACCAACCACCTTTGTGAGAAATTAGTCATGTTCTGTAGTTAAGTTCCACTGACCAAATATGGATGTCCTATCATCCCACCTGGGAGGGAAGACTAATACAGACATTCAATGACCTTTATTGGCTTTCTGTGATCCAGTTCTTTGGGGCTCCAAGACAACTCTTCCTTCCCATCAAAATTCATGGGGGATTGGTGGATGCCAGTAGCTTTGATTTGCCCGCAAAGATGTAGTTTTGGGGGATGTGGGGGTGGACCCAAGCTCCTTTGACAGTGGGTTGGGGAGCACTATTTTTTTAAGGTGAAATTTGCATCATTAAATTGGTTTGCAATGTGACGTTAAAAGAAATCTACTCTTCCCCAGGATAACAATTTTTTACTCACAGTTTTTTAAAATGATCTTCATAGGGCATAATCTTCTGTCCAATTATCCTTCCCATTTTTTGCTACAGTTTATCAAAGCCCTTCCTAATGCATATTGGTCATGATGGAATATAACAAATACTGTAGATAGGGTCTGACCAGTTATTCTGGAGATGATATCTCTCTTAATGTAACATTGAATCACATTAATATAACCTCCCAGGATGTTAGTTCCTCGTCTTTAATTGAAAGCTTGCACCAAGTGTGTTCTCATGTTTTTTCCAACTAATATTCAATAACTTTCTCTGTTTGAGCCTCAGTTTCCTTTTCCTTAAAATGGGAGAAATAACCCTTGCTTTTCACTCTCTTGAAAGACTTTTGTGAGGTTCAAATGAGAGAATATGTGCCAATCACATTGTAAGTAAAACACTACAGAAATGAGGACTTTGAGTGGAAGCTATCCCATGATCACCCACAGATAAGTTTATGATGCACTATGAGGGAGATGATCATGGACTAGAAAGGTCAGTGGGGAAAAGTCCACTGCTCATTGATTACATATGATAAAGAGAAAGGTACCCAGGAAATGCTCTGGATCCTATAGAAGGAGGACCTCTATCCCTTTCAAGAAATCTTTCCTGTCCGTATCAACAAGCAGATTCTCACAATCAAAAAAATACACTGAAATAATCTTTGATAAGAGAAAGAAAACAATCAATGAAGTTTGATTATATAGACTTTCATAGGCTTCATTACATAGGATGTCATGAGAGCAAAGAGCAATCTCAAAATAGCATAGAACACTGAAAATTGTAAGGGACTTCAGAACAAAGAACACAGAACATTAGAGCTAGAAGCCTGCTTAGAACATAGAACAGAAAATGTCAGAGAATAGAGCACAGTGAAATAGCCAGAAGGAAGAATATAGAACATGGAATGTCACACAGAGACTATAAAATGTTGGTGCTGAAAGGGACATAAAGCACGTCAGATATAGAAGTGACCTCAGAGCACAGAAAGTTAGAACATAGAACACAGCAGATAGAGCTGGAGTGGAGGCTCATGGACTGCCAGTAGAGAACACAGAATGTCAGATCTTTAAGGGACCTCAGAATATAGAACAGATCACTTTGTCTGATCTCTTCATTTAACTGTGAAAGAAATTGAGGTCCAGAAAGAGGAAGTAACTTTTGAACTTTGTAAGAACATGGTGCCATTCTGGTGCTGAAGGCCATTGGGTGCTGAATGCTAAAGGGACTTTGGGACTTAATGGTCCCTTCACCATGGCATGGGAAATGTATTAAAATGATGAAGTAGAAGCTCTTCTTACCTCTCGTCCTTCATTTCCAGCTTGTGAAGTATCTAGGAAACAAATTTTAATAAGGTTAGGTTTGCCTTTTCTGTTAGACAAATACTTTGGGGATGGGGGAGGGAGAATAAGGGAACCAGAGGAGTCTGGATTACAGCCCCAGCCTCTCCACCCACCCCTCTGTGTCTGTGTAGCCTGCTGGATGCCATTCCACTGGTCTTCCCACAAATCCTAATCCCCTGGAATAAGGCAGAATCAGACAAAAGTCTACTCAACCGAACAAAGACCCAGGGGTTTTTCTACCCATCATTTCATTACAAATCCAGGGCTCTGAGAATTAGGACACCTGGGGCTTAGTCCTTCCTGTGCTATTCAATCACTCTCTGACATTGGACCATTCTCTTTCTGTCACTGCATTTTGCTTTCAGTTAAATAAGATAATCTAAGGGTTCTCTTACAGGTCTGTCACTTCATGTTTCAAGTTCGAAGGTCACTTTCACCTCTAACAGTCTGTGTTCTATATCCCATATCCTGTGTTCTTCTAATTTAATCAAGTTTTATTGAGATTCTATAATGGTGGAGGTGCTGCAGTGGGATACAAAGATAAATAAAAGACTTCCCATGGGAAAAGATACAAATACAAAAAAAATACAAGGCAATGCAAAATCTGATAAGCACTGTGGGAAAGGTCAAGACTTTTTGGAGGAATGTGGGTTTGGAACTGGTATTTTGACAGGCAGACATAGGAAGGCAGGGAATTTCAGGAAGGAAGTCATTAAACTCATTATAATAAGAGTGTGCTTGATGTCTCTGGATAATCACCGCACTCTCAAAAGTTACTAATAATCTGCGGGATACTAAATTCAATGTCCTTTTCTCTCTCTTAATTCATTTTGATCTCTTTCTCAAACTTTCAACCTGTTGACCATTCAAATATCCAAGCATTCTCTCCTCTCTGAGTTTCCATGGTATTTTTCTCTCCTGGTTTTCCTTCTTCCTGTTTGACAGCTCTATCTTGCTTCTTAATACATATCCTGTGAACCCTTTGCATGGGCATATCCCAGGGTTTTGTCCTGGACTCTCTTCTCTCTCAACATTTTCTCTCTGTCACTTGACTGGCTCCCATTTGTTCAACATCCTCTCTTTACCAAAGACTCAGAAAGCTATATAGTCAGCCATTATATTTTTCCAGAGCTCTAATTCTACATCATGGATTGTCCATTGCACACTTCATCCTGGATGTCCCAAAGGCATCTTCAATCTCAACATGTCCAAAATGAAAACTCATAACTTTCTCCCCCAAACCTACCCTCTTTCCTACTATCTCTGTTTCTATAAAGGGAGTCACAATACTTTAAGGTAATGAGATTTACAACCTGAGAGCCATCCCAGATTTTCTTTTTTTAAAGCACTAAAATGATGTATATAATTAAATAATCCTCCTTAATCCAAGAGTGCCACCTAGATGTCTCTGTCTCTGTCTTCCTGTCTCTGCCTTTGTCTCTGGCTCTGTGTCATTGTCTCACTGTTTTGATAAACCTAAGTAAAAATTCTCATCCAACCTTAGAAATGTCTGTCTAGTTTAGAAATCCTGTCTATGATATCCCTATCAATGTCTTTTCTCTATATTTCAGATGCAGGTCCTCAAAGGAGCAATATATATTCTGGGTCCTATAACCCTGAGAGAGCACCTGGAGGGTGTCTGTTTTCTCCTTCGTAAAACAGGGCTAACAAACTTATTCCTTCCCACCAATTGTGACTATGGAAAAGACTTCTAGCCTCAGGAGCTGTCTTACTGCAGCAAAAGACTGCCATGAGAGTGCAGCTAGAGTTGAACTGGGCTCTGCATGAATGACTGTCTGAAGGTTACTGACTCTATTGAGAGGGTGCTATGCCCAAGGAGGAACTTACCCAAGAAGCAGCACAGTGCCAGGGAGAGCAGCAGGAGTATGCCAAGAGGCCTCATGATTTGACTTCTTTACTTCCAGCTGAGACTGCAACTGAAAGATTTCAAAGGAGGGCAGGTGTCCTGAGTTCACAGAAGCCTGGGGGGGCTGCCTTATGTAAAGGCCACAGGCTCCACCTGCTTGTTGAATTACATCATACTCTCAGGTGATCCACTGCCACATACAAACTTTCACCAGACCTCTGTCCTCCTTCCTAACTTGCCTAGAGATGGTCGCTGTCTTTGGCCAGTCAATTCCTCCTACCCTTCTCCCACCCAAACCCAAACTTCTGTTCTGTCTCTGTGTACCTAGGGCTGTGGGTGACTTACCTCTTCCTCCCTCATTCCCCCTGTCTAGCGAATTAATATGCTTATGTCATCACCCTCAGCCCCAATCTTTCTGTCCTTCAGTCTTGTGTATCCCCTTCTCCCAATATCTCTCTTATGTTTGTTTTTTGGGTCTCTCCCTTTGGCTTATGGGCCTCTGTTCAGTCTTATTCTTATATATGTTTGTGCACATTCTTAGAATCTCTCCTGGATTGTTCATGTTCCATAGACTCCCTCAATTTGCCCTCATCCTGTGTGTGTGTGTGTGTTCATTAATGTGTGTGTATATGTATGTGTGTGTTTGTATGTGAAAATTAGTTGGTAAAATGAATAGTGAACCTGCCTGGAGTGAAGAAGACCTCAATTCAAATGTGTCCCCCTATATTACCTGCCAATTGACTTTTGGTAAGTCACTTACCCTCTGTCTGCCTCAATTTCTACAAGTATAAAGTAAGAATAAAAATAGCACCTATCTCCCAGGTTTGTTGTGATTATCAAATGAGATAATGTTTGTAAAGCTTTTAGCAATGGGCCTGAATATAGTAGAAATTTAATAAATGTATGTTTCCTTCCTTCCCCTGGCTTTTCTTAGGGTAAAAGGAGTGGTATCCACTCTACTACAAGCTTATTTGAACTAGATAGTCTCTACAATTCCCTCCCAGGTCTGACTTTTTAAGGTACTCAGAAACACATTGGCTGGTGGCCAGGCCACTGTCTGACACCACAGGGTGGAGTTTCAAACCCCCTGTACTACTCCTAATTTTCTAGGTGACCCCTTGAGTAAGTGATTTGGCTTACCTGGGCATGAGTATTCTTATTTATAAAATGAGAGATGACATAGAGGAGCAGAGAGTGTCTGAGGTCTCTTCCATACCATATCTTGCACTGTGCCAGCAAAGGAATCTTCTCTTTTGAAACTTCAGAATTCTTCCCTTCTCTCTCCTTATCTATAAAGCAGCCACAAAGGAAACAAGACAGGAGCTGTTGTACCCATTCATAGATGAGAAGCTAAGACCCAAGAAGCTAAAGTTCATTCCCCAATGTCCAGAAGTGAATTAGTGGCTGAGTCAAAGTTAAAGTCATAGCCTCTTGACTCTTAGTCCAGTAAGCCATAATTTTAGGGAATGAAGAGGATAGAAGCAGATCAGAGGCAGGAATAGCTTTCCTTCAACCACCTTACACATTTCTGGCCACATGAATGATGGGAAACCATAAGAGAAACATTTGAAATCCAAATGAGATAGTGTTATTACTCCCAGTTGGGGAAGAATTGACCATTAACTCTCAGACTTGAGCATCTGGAAGACTATATGGTCTTTAATGTGGCAGAACTGTATTTGTCCAATAGGAATGCGATCTTAGAATGAATAGGTGTCTATTGCCATCTCCCGGAGCAGAACACAACTGTAGTATTACATCTAGTTCTGCTCATCAACTGTGAGATTCTACAAACTTTACAAATATCTCTTACTCTTATTCTTTCCTCCTGGTTGGCCTGAAGTAGAAAAGAGGCATTTAGGAATATGGAGTGTGAGAGCGAGACACTGTGAGAGTATCTGTGCTCTTTTTTTTTACAGGAGGTAGGGTACTATGGTTGTGGACAAGGAATGGTCCTCTTCATTAGAGAGCTGGGGGGGATATATTTTGAAAGTAATGGTAATATATAAACAAAAGATATCAATAAAATAATTTGTTAGAAAAATAAAAGGGTAACAGAGAATGTCTGTGCAATCTTTTGCTCAGATAGTTTCAGTTTGGGAAAGTAAACTCTAGGTTCTGCCTTAGCTGAAAGTTTAGGCTGCACATGCTAGAGTCAGTTCTAACTGGCATGCAGAATCATTAGTTAAATTTTCAGTGTATTTATACCACAGATATCTTCAATAGTGATATATTAGGGTTTGAACTAGTTTTTGTTTATTTCTTTTGGCCATGACTAGGGAAGAACTGAATTCAAATCCAGTATCAGACACTTACTAGCTTTGTGAGCCTGGGTAAATCTCTAAATTTTTGTTTGCCTTAGTTTCCTCATCTATAAAATGGGGATAATTACAGCTTCTATCTCCCAGGGTCATTGTGAGATACTAATGATCGTAAAGCACTAAACAAAGTACACGGCACCTTGCCAGCTTCATGTAAATGTAGACATTATTAGTATTAGTTTCTAAACTTAAATTATATGCACATGTCTTCTCTCCCCCCCTTCCCCTCTTTCCCAGACCAATTGTTAAACATTTGCCAGCACATCCCTTATTGCAATCCCCAGGGCTAGAGGAATGAACATTCTGTGTCTTGTCTAAATCAGATTGTTTCATAGTGCTTGAGAACTAGAAAGTATATTAGAGACCATCTAGTCTTGTTTTAGGACAACTAGGTAGGACAGTGGACAGTGTAAGACTTTAAGATAAGAAGACTTATCTTCCTGACTTCAAAAACAGCCTTAGATATTTAACAGCTGTGTGACTCTGGACAAGTTATTTACTGTTTCCCTGAGTTTTTGCCTCTAAAATGAGCTGGAGAAGGAAATGACAAACTACTCCAATATCTTTGCAAAGAAAATCCCAAATGGGGTCATGGAGAGTCATGACTGAAATGATACAACAGTCTTGTTTAATATCCATTTTATAGATGACACCACCAAAGCAGAAAGAGGGGATGTCATCCAATCCTCACACCATTAAAACTCAGACTTGAAGAGAATTTCAGAACCTTCTAGTCCAGCCTTGACCTGGCAGGAATCCTTTCGACAGCATCCATGAATGGTACTCAGAGGATCCTGTGCTTCAAAAATCTTGTTTACCAGCTCATGCAGCCCACTCCACTTTTGGGAAACTCTAACTGCTAGAAAGTTTTACCTTTAAGGGAGCTGAAATCTGCCTCTCTGAAATTGCTACCCAGTTTTCCTTCTTTCCTGCCTGCTTCTCCTTGGGAACCAAACAGAACAAATTCTCGCTCTCCCCACTTAGCCACTTCTAACAGCTCTTCAAATGTCTGGAGAAAGTTAACCATGTTCTACCTGGAATTTCTCTTCTATAGGCTTAGTGAACTTGTGGCCTTCTAGGTCCTTAAGTGTGGCTTTTTGACAGAATCCACATTTTACAGAACATATCCTCTTAGGCCCTAGAAGACAATATATGATCTTAAGGCTGCAGGTTCCCTTCCCCCTGGGCTAAATGTCTCTTCTTAGGACAGGACCTCAAAGGGCATGGCCTTCTATCTTCCCAGCATTCTGGGTGACTTACTCTGGATACACTTCAGCTTAGCAAAGTTCTTCCTACAATGTGTTGACACACAAAGGCAGTGAACAGCAGAGCCATCACTACTCTCACTCATCACTCCATAGTTTCATTAATGGTGCCTAAGGATATATTGGGACTTTGGAATGAAGAAGAATTCAGGAATTCCAGCTGCCATCAGACTCTCATTCCCCAAAGTTCCAAGAACCTGAGTTTACTCCTCTAAATTCAAGTCACCTGAAACTGGAGGGAGAATGGAGAATGGAGGGTGGTGGTGGTGGTGATAATAAGGAAGTTGGGTGTTCATCTGGTGATGTTCTCTTCTTGTGGCTAGGGTTTGAATAGTAGGCAAAAAGAAGGAATCTGAAGAATTTGACTGCCCTGGTTTTACTCCCTACCTCTTGTATCTTGGAGAAAAAGCCTAGAAAATTAGAGATTCATCTTTCTTTTCACCCCTCACTTTAACATATCAGATTAGAATAGGTACTTTTTATATAGAAATTATGTCAACTCTCCATGGAAGGAAGGAAAGAAGAAAAAAGGAAGGATGAAGAAAGGATGAAAGAAAGGTGAAAGAAGGGAGAGAAGGAAGAAAGAACACAAGGAATTATCAAGTACTTACTATATCTTTTTGATTATGGCTTTCAGGGAGTCTAATGATTCTGATATTGTCTCTCTTGGATCTATTTTCCAGGACAGTTGTTTTTCCTATGGGGCATTTTATACTTTCTTCCATTTTTTCAGCCTTTTGAATTTGTTTGATTGATTCATGATGTCTTATAGAGTCAATAGATTGTACTTGTCAGATTCTAACTTTTAATTGTTTTCTTCAATTAGTTTTTTATATTTTTTTTCTGTTTGACCAACTATACTCTTTAAGGAGTTGTTTTCTTCAATGAATTTTTGTATCTTCCTTTCCATCTGGTCAATTCTACTTTTTAAACAGTTGTCCAAACTGTTGAATCTTTCTTCATAATTCTCTCATTCTCATTTTTTTTACCCATTTTTCTTCTACCTCTCCAATATGATTTTAAAGCTCCCTTTTGAGCTCTTCCATGAGTTCTTTTGGGGATTGAAATGACTTTCTATTTTTCTTTGGGATTTTACCCATAGGTGTTTTGAGATTGTTGCCCTTTTCTGAGTTTGTGTCTTGGTATTCCTTGTCGCCATAATAACTTTCTATAGTCAGATTCCTTGTTTGTTGTTTGCTGTTCCCCTCCCCCTTTCTAGCCCTTTTACTTTTTTTTTTTTTAATTTGAACTCTGATCCTGGGGAGGAAGGTCACTGTCAGAGGCTTTTTGTGCAACTGGCAGCAGGCCCTAATTTTTTATCTGTTGCTGCATTTGCTATTGCCTGGAGGCCCATGGGGGACCCTCTGTGTCTTGTGTTGGTCTGAGGGGATGCAATGGTGGGTGGTTGGGGCAACTGGAGGCTACAGGGCCTGGCAGCTTACCAGGTTCTGAGCTGGGGTCCTAGTGGTGATGCCTGGCATGTTTTGAGGGTCCTGGTGGAGTGTTTCTGTGTTTCTTTAGGGCTACACTGAAGCAAGTGCCAGTGTATTCTCTGGAGGCTGCCTCTTTGTATGGAACTACATTGAAGCATGGCAGTCTTATGTTGGCTGGTGGCTGCCTGTTTTCTTAGGCACTCACAGGGTTTGTGTCTATGTCTTTTTCTGGGGCTGTGCTGAATCATTTGGAGGTCTGGCCATCCCTGTCTGCCTGGGATCACACTAAAGCATATGGCAGAAATTGGAGCTGGAATCTCCTTTGTTTCCTCCCAGCGACACTAGAGGATGCCTGTTTGCCCTGGGCTACATTGAAGCACAGGAAGTTTGGGCCACTAAAGGACATCTGTCTACCCAGAGCTGTGCTGACATATTTGGAGATCCAGCTACTAGAGGATACCTGACCACCTGGGGATGCTCTGTCGCATGAAGTGGTTCTCAAAGCTGAATTGTGCTAGTACACTTGGCTACGCTAAGGCACATAGGGATCCTGACATTGATGTCTGCCTGCCCCACTGCACTGGGGTTCAGAATCTCCCACTGGTTTGCTAAGGTGGGATTTCCTGTTGGTTTGCTGGGGTGCTCCCTGTCTTGGAATTCACTCTACTTTTACTTGAGTGATATGGGCCTTTCTTCCTGATATGATAATCCAAGTATTCCAGACTAAAAAACTCTACCTCAACTTTCTGCTGCCTCCACTATTCCAGATTTTGTTCTGGAGTGTTATTTTATGGGTCGTTGGTCATTTGGAGATGAATATGGAAGATGAATATGGAAGAACAGCAGTAATATATTGCCTATTGGTTGAAAAGTCAGGAATCCATAGCAGCTGCCAGAGATTAAATCCCCTAAGGCCCACTCTGACTCCATCCACATCAGCATGGCCCATGCTGACCTGTGTTTTGCTCCCAGCCTGGTGTGATAGACCCTTCCTGTTGACCTTCCAGATTGTCTTGAAATTGGTTGGAAATTTACTCCAGTCTGTCATTGTGTGTCTTCTGCTCCACCAGAAATTGTTTAGATTAATTTGTTACAGGTTGTTTTGAGAGCTTTGGTGGGAGGGCTATAGCAGGTTCCAGCTTCTATTCCACCATCTTTTCTCTACCACTTTGAACACATCTTTACAAAAGGAGCACAGTTCAAGGCAGAGCCAAGATGGCAAAGTAAAAAGTAAGGATTTATTTGCTTGATTTCTCCCCACAAACCCCTCCAAATATCTTTAAAAATGATTAAACAAATTCTAGAGCTGCAGAACCCCCAAAATGATAGGGTAAAACAAATCTCCAGCCCAAGACACCCTGGAAGGTAGATGAGAGTATTTGTCACACCAAGCTGAGAGTGGAGTGGAGCATAGTCTCATGTGGATCATGACAGCACAGACAAGGTCAGAACAGGCTTCAGGGGACTGAATCACTGGCCGCTGTGGTAGTTTCCAGACTTCTCAACCCATAAACAATAAAGACAGCATAGAAGGTCAGTGGGAAAACTCTGTGGGACCTGATATAGAAGAAGAAGGACCACAGGCACTGGTAGTTGCAGTTGCATCAGCAATGGCAGTGGTAGTGGTGGCTTTGGTGGTAGCAGCTGCTTGAGGAACTCTGGGCCAATAGATAGTGGGAGATTGATTGGATAATACAAAACCCCTAAAGCCTGAGACAATATATTCACCCCCACCCCCACTGGAAGCAGAGTCCTACCTTGACAAAGAGTTAGAAAGCCAAGTATTTGACTGATATCATGAGCAAAGATCTTAAAAAATACTGAGGCTATAGAATCTTACTTTGTTGACAAAGAAGATCAAAACATACAACCAAAAGAAAACAAAGTCAAAGCTCCTACATCTAAAGTCTCTAAGAAAAATATGAATTGGTCTCAGCATGTGGAAGAATTTTTAAAAAATTGAAAATCAAGGAAGAGAAGTAGAGGAAAATCAGAAGAGAAATGAGAGTGATGCAAGAAAATCGTGAAAAATGTGTCAATAGCTTGATAAAGAAAACCAAAAAAGTACTGAAGAAAATAACACTTTGAAAAATATACTAACCCAAATGGCAAAAAAGAAGTCCAAAAATCTAATGATGAGAAGAATGCATTTTAAAAAGCAAGAATGACCAAATGGAAAAGGAGGTCCAAAAGTTCACTGAAGTCAATAATTCCTTCAAAGTTAGAATGGAGCAAATGGAAGCTAATGACTTTATGAGAAACCCAGAAATTGTAAAATAGATTCAAAAGAGAGAGAGAGAGAAAAGAAGACAATGTGAAATATCTCACTAGAAAAAGAACTGACCTGGAAAATAGATCCAGGAAATTACTGGACTATCTGAAAGCCATGATCAGAAAAAGCCTAGACATTGTCTTTCAAGAAATTATCAGGGAAACCTCCCTGATGTTATGGAACTAGAGGATAAAATAGAACTAGAACGAATCTACTGATTGCCCCTTGAAAGAGATCCCAAAAGAGAAAGTCTTAGGAATGTTGTACCTAAATTTCAGAGTTCTCAATTCAAGGAGAAAATATTGCAAGCAGCTGGAAAGAAACAATTTGGGTATTGTGAAAATACAATCAGAATAATACAAGGTCTAACAGCTTCTTCATTAAGGGATCAAAGGGCTTGGAATATGATATTCTTGAGGTCAGGAGAGCTAGGATTAAAACCAAGAATCATCTACCCAGCAAAACTGAGTATAATCTTTCAGGGGGAAAAATGGACATTCAATAAACTAGAGGACTTTCAAGCATCCTTGAAAGAAACACCAGAGCTGAATAGAAAATTTCACTTTCAGTTACCAGAATCAAGAGAAGTATGAAAAGCAATTTCACTTTCAGATACCAGAATCAAGAGAAGCATGAAAAGAGAAGCAGGAAAGAGAAATCATAAGAGAATTATTAAAGTTGAACTGTTTACATTCCTACATGGAAAGATGATTTTTTTATCTCATGAGATCTTGCTTAGTATTAGGGTAGTTGGTGCAAATAGATAGACAGAGAGACAGACAGATAGATAGATAGATGGCATAGAATTAGTTGAATATGAACGGATACTATCTAAATATAAAATTAAGGGGTGAGAGAGGAATATATTGGGAGAAGGAGAAAAGGAAAGATAGAATGGGATAAATTATTTCATGTAAAAGAGGCAAAAAAAAGTTTTCACAATGGAGGGGAGGATGGGGAAGGTGAGAGGGAATGAGTGAACCTTACTCTCATTGGATTTGGATAAAGAAGGGAATAACCTGCATATTCAATTGATATCTTAGCCTACAGGAAAATAAGGAGGAAGGGGATGGGTGGGGGTGGGGGGGGGGAATGATAGAAAGGAGGGCAGATTGGGGAAATAGATACTCAGGAGCAAACACTTTTGAAAATTGAGATGTCCAAAGTGGAAAATAGAGTAAGTGGGGAGCAGGATAGGATGGAGGGAAATATAGTTAGTCTATCATAACTTCAATATTTTGGAAGTGTTTTGCATAACTACACATATAAAACCTCTATTGAATTGTTTGCCTTCTCAGTGAGGGTGGGTGGGATGCGAAGAAGGAAGAGAATGTTTAAAAATTTAAAAACAAATTTTAAAAATCATTTTTTCATGCAACTGAGAAATAAGATATATAGACAATGGTGTATAAAAATCTATATTGCCCTACAAGAAAGTAAGGGGGAAGAGGTTAAGTGGGGTGATATAAGTATGGGTAGACTGGGAGAAGGGGTAGTTAGAATGCATGCCATATCAGTGTGGGAGGAGAGGAGAGATAGGTTGAAAATATGGAATTCAAAATCTTGTGGAAATGTATGTTGAAAACTAGAAATAAAAAATAAATTTAAAAAATCTTGCACAAGGGAGAAACTTCTTAAAAATTAGAATGGATCAAATAGAAGCCAATGACTACATCAGATAGCAAGACACTGAGACAAAGTCAAAAGTCTGAAGAAAATGGAAGGTATCTCACAGTAAAAAGAGATGCCTTAGAAAACAGATTGAGAAGTGATAATTTAAGAATTAGTGGAGTCCCTTAAATATAACAACAACCAAAAAATAGCATCTAGTCATCATATTTCAAGACCTCTTAAAAGGCAGATTGCTCATGTGTCTTAGGAATACAAGACAAAGTGAAAGTACAAAAACCTATTGGTCTTCTCCTGAAAGAAACCCTAAAATGAAAACTCCCAGGAATGTTATAGCCAAAGTCCAGAGCTTCTAGGTCACCAAAAAAACATGTTGAAGCTGATAGAAATAATACAAGTACCAAGGAGCCAGAATCAGAATCACACACAGAATGTATCAGCCACCATCATGAAGAAGTGGTGAGCTTAGAATATGATATTCTAGCATTTAAAGGATATAAGCTTATAGCCAAGAATAACTTACCCAGTAAACCTGAATTTAATGACACAGAGGAAAAAAAAATGGATCTTTAATGAAATAAAAGATTACTAAACATTTCTTGGTGAAAAGACAAGTGTATAGAACCTTTGAAGTTCCAACATAGAAATGAAGAGAAATGTAAAAAAAGGTAAATACAACTGAACATAAATATAATAAAGGACTAAACAAGTATAAAATGGTTACACTCTAATAGGAAAAGATGATCCATATGTCTCCTTTGAACTCTACTGGTAACATAAAGGGAATCTAATTAGACAAGGTTTGGAAGAGATTTTGTTAGGACTGATTACCTTAGAATAAGAATGGAAAGAGAAGGGGAAAGGAATACAATGGGTCATGGAGGAAAAGGAAGATTCAGGGAAAATTATCTTACTTAATCAGGTCCTATAAGTAGAAATCTATACAAAGTCGAGGTGGTGAGAGGGGTTGATGATTGAAAATCAATACTATCTGAACTGGTCAAAGGAGAGAATACACACAGAGAGATAATCAAGAAACTAAAAGAAATACTTTTCACAAGGACCTATAAGTGTAAAAAATATTTATTACATCTCTTTTCTACTGGTAAAAAATTAGAAATTGAGAGGATGCTCATTAATCGGGGTACAGCTGAACAAATTGTGGTGAATTTTTTTAAAATTTAAATTTCTTTATTAAAGTTTTCAATATTCATTTCCACAAAATTTTGGATTCCAAATTTTCTCCCCATTCTCCCCTCCCCCACCCCCAAAACACCAAGCATTCTCATTACCTCTATCACTAATCTGCCCTCCCTTCCCTTATCCCTATCTTCTCTTTTGTCCTGTAGGGCAAGATAACTTTCTATTCCCCATTACCTGTATTTCTTATTTCCTAGTTGTATGCAAGAGCAATACTCAACAGTTGTTCCTAAAACTTTCAGTTCCAACTTCTCTTCCTCCCTCCCTCCCAACCCATTCCCTTTGGGAAGGCAAGCAATTCAATATAGGGCAAATGACTTGGATAATAGTTGTGTTGTGTAAGACTAATTATATTTCCCTCCATCCTATCCTGCCCCCCATTTCTTCTATTCTCTCTTTTGATCCTGCCCCTCCCCAAGAGTGTTGACTTCAAACTGCTCCCTCCTCCCACTGCCCTGCCCTCCCTTCCATCATCCCCCCACCCTGCTTATCCCCTTCTTCCCCACTTTGCTGTATTGTAAGGTAAGTTTTCATACCAAAATGAGCATGCGTTTTATTCCTTCCTTTAGTTGAATGTGATGAGAGTAAGCTTCATGTTTTTTCTCTCACTTCCCACCTTTTTCCCTCCACTGAAAAGTCTTTTACTTGCCTCTTTTATAAGAGATAATTTGCCCCATTCCATTTCTCCCTTTCTCCTCCCAGTATATTTCTCTCACCCCTTAATTTCATTATTTTAAGATATGATCCCATCCTATTCAATTCACCCTGACCTGTGTGTGTGTGTGTGTGTGTGTGTGTGTGTGTGTGTGATCCCACCAACTACCCAGATACTAAAAAAAGTTTCAAGAGTTACAAATATTGTCTTTCCATGTAGGAATGTAGACAGTTCAGTTTTGGAAAGTCCTTTATGATTTCTCATGCTTCTCTTGATCCCTGTGTTTGAAAGTCAAATTTTCTTTTCAGCTCTGGTCTTTTTTCAAGAATGCTTCAAAGTCCTCTATTTCATTGAAAAGTCATTTTTCCCCCTGAAGTATTATACTCAGTTTTTCTGGGTAGGTGTTTCTTGGTTTTAGTCCTAATTCCTTTGACTTCTGGAATATCATATTCCATGCCCTTTGATCTCTTAATGTAGAAGCTGCTAGATCTTGTGTTATCCTGATTGTATTTCCACAATACTTGAAGTTTCTTTCTAGCTGCTTGCAATATTTTCTCCTTGACCTGGGAACTCTGGAATTTGGCCACAATGTTCCTAGGAGTTTCTCCTTTTGGATCTCTTTCAGGAGGTAATTTGTTGATTCTTGTAATATTGATTTTGCCCCCTGGTTCTAGAATATCAAGGCAGTTTTCCTTGATAATTTCTTAAAGATGTCTAGGCTCTTTTTGATCATGATTTTTAGGTAGTCCCATAATTTTTAAATTATCTCTCCTGGATCTATTTTCCAGGTCAGTTGTTTTTCCATAGATATTTCACATTATCTTTCATTTTTTCATTCTTTTGGTTTTGTTTTGTGATTTCTGGGTTTCTCATAAAATCGTTAGCCTCCATCTGTTCCATTCTAATTTTTAAAGAACTATTTTCTTCAGTAAGCTTTGGAGCCTCATTCTCCATTTGGCTAATTCTGCTTTTGAAAGCATTCTTCTCCTCATTGACTTTTTGGACCTCTTTTCCCAATTGAGTTAGCCTATTTTTCTTTTTTCTTTTTCTCATTCTTTTCATTCATTCATTCATTTATTTATAAATGTTCTACAATCACTTCCTTAAAATTACAATTTTATCCCCCCCACACCTTCCCCCTGCTACCCTCCTCCCTCCCCATGACAGCATACAAATCTGTATAGGTTCTACATATACTTTCCTATCGAGCACATTTTCACTATAGTGATGCTATGCAGTCGCACTAACATAAGTGGAAGAAATCATATAACAAATCAAAACATAAAACACTAAAACCCACACACACACAAACATGATCTGCTACATTCTGCGAATGACTTCCATATTTCTTTCTCTGAGTGTGGAAGGCATTTTGCC
>CM053769.1:360805940-360861419 GCA_028658325.1 Potorous gilbertii | reverse complement strand
TGTGATTTCTTGGTTTCTCAGAAAGTCATTAGCCTCCATCTGTTCCATTCTAATTTTGAGAGAACTCTTTTCTTCAGTGAGCTTTTGAACCTCTTTTTCCACTAGGCTAATTCTGCTTTTGGAAAGCATTCTTCTCCTCATTGGCTTTTTGAACCTCTTTTGCCAATTGAGTTAGTCTATTTTTCAAGGTGCTATTTTCTTCAGCATTTTTTTGGGCCTCCTTTATTAAGGTATTGACCCATTTTTCATGCTTTTCTTGCATCTCTCTCATTTCTTTTCCCAATTGTTCCTCCACCTGTCTAAGTTGATTTTTAAAATCATTTTTGAGCTCTTCCAAGGCCTGAGCCCATTGGATATCTATTTCCGATGTTTGGGATACAGAGGTCTTGACTCCTATGTCTTTACCTGATGGTGAGCAGTTTTCTTCTTCGTCAGAGAGGAATGGCGCAATCATCTGGTCCCCAAGAAAATAACCTTCTATGGTCTTATTTTGTTTTCCCTTTTCTGGGCATTTTCCCAGCCAGTTACTTGATTTCTGAGAGTCCTATCCACCCCTGGCCTAGAACCACCCAGCTAGTGCTTGGAGTCTGAGATTCAAATGCTGCTCCCCAGTCTCAGGGCTTTTGGCAGCAGGCCTGGCTGCTGTTCAATAGGAGCTTAATTTCTGGTGCTCAGGTCGGGGCAGGGCCACCTCCCAGGCTCAGTTCACTCAGGGTTTATGCAGAGCCCTTTGGTAATGGAGCTGCTGCCAAGCTCCTGCCTGCTCTGGGAGCCTCTGGTCACCTGCTGCCTCCCGAGGGGGCCTGAGTCCTGGAGACACCCTGCTCAGCTCTCAGCTCATCTCTCTCACTGACCTGTGTGTCTGTGGGTGGAGGGAACTTCGTGGCCACTGGAGATTCCGTCCCTGAAGCCTGCTCAGATCTGCTTGCTCCTCTCAGTGCTGCGCAGCCAGGGCAGGGCAGGGCTCCACTCCCGTCCAGTGCGAGATGGACCTTTGTGATCGGTTTTTCAAGGCTCTCTGGAATGGGAATCTCCTTCACTCTGTTGCTGCGTGGCTTGCACCATTCCAGAATTTGTTGGGAGTTCTTTTTAGAGGAAATCCATGGGCTGTGGGTTTGGAGCTAGCATATGTGAGTCTTTCTACTCCTCCATCTTGTCTCTGCCCCCGCCACATATGACTTCTAAAGATCTTTCCAACTCTGAAAGTCTGTGTCCCAAAACCTCTTCATATTGTAGAAATTTACAAATCTATGACGCTCACAGTTTTTCTGTACTTGGCTGTTGTTATTTGTCTCAGGTCACACAAAAGGTCAGTGGCTCAAATTCAGACTTCTTAACTCCCAGACCAGGGTTCTTCCACCTGTGTCATTCTTCCAGTTTCATTTGTTTAAAGGAAGTAAACACTTCTAGGGACAAGTTGGCATTGATGGCTTCTGGACTTCTGTGGGCTAGAATTAGGACAAGAAGGAGGAATAGCCAGGGGTAATGTCAAACCATCAACATATATTTCTCTGCCACTGCTGATGGCTAATGCCAGAGGAGGGAGTTTACAAACTTGCACATTATACCTCAGAACAATTCATAGAATTTTCACCTCTCAAAAATTCCTGCCCATATCTCTGCTTTGCAAATGGAAAATAGAAACACTCACAGGCCCCACCGGGCACTTCTCTTGACACCTGTTTCCTTAGACCTGGATATGACTGAGTCAGGTAGTAGATTAGTAGGAGTATTTCATCCTGAATGTGGCAATCTGGGATCCCTGTTCTGCTACTTACAATCTATGTGACCCTGAGCGACCAACTAGGAGAAAAGATTTACTGTGGAATCTTAGAGTACATTAAGTTCATTTTCCTCATTTATAGATGAGAGACTAAAAATTAGAGTGGCTAAGTGAATCATGAAAATTACACAGACAGTAGTAAAGCTAGAAATGAAATCAGTTTTCTGACCCCAAACCTCTATCAGCCTTTCCAGTGTTCTACACTGCTTCCTAGCATGTCTTGTGAAGCATGTTGTACTAGGAATTCCTTTATTGAATGAGTTTGAATAGATGGATGCTGGTCCCTTTCACTTCTTGAATTTTGTGAGAAAATCACATTTTCTCTGGGTTTCACTTTCCTCATCTGTAAAATGTAAAAACTCCTTTGTAACTCGAGGTGTACAATCTTAAATTCTATTTTTTGTGTGACCCTAACAGAGTCACTTGAGCTCTTAGGGACTCAATTTCCTTATCTATATAGTAATACCCATTGCAGCCATTATGGATTTGCATGTGTATTTTCAGGGCAAATTTCCAAAATATAAACTTTCTTCCTCAAAGAGGAAACCAAAATATTTATTCAGATAACCAAAAACCAATTCCACCATGGTGACAATGAAGTTTGTACACATTACCAATAAAGGGAGCATCACCATCCCCCAGCCTTCCCTCCATTAAACCTCCCCACAAACAAACTCTCCTAGGCAAACTTCCACCCTCTCTCACTCTTACTATCTGCTCTGCCTCAGCTCTACCTCACTCTCTCTCACCTCTGCCCTTCCTGCTCCACCCTTGGACAAGCTCCATATGACTTAGACTGTGAGCTAAGCCAAAGATCAAAGCAGGTCACATGGATTTATTAAGGGGCAAGGAAGATCTTCAAATTCCTTTACCATTAAAATCTATAAAATGAAGGGATCTGTGGATGGTTTATAAAGTGTCTCTTATGATTCCCATGAAAAGGCTGCTGAACTCCTAAGACACTAAAAAAGGACATTGAAAGGCCTCTGTTCCCCTTAAAAAAAAAAAACAGAAATATTAAGCAATCATTTTTCTCAGTACTTTATTCAGGAGTTCTTTATCTAATCTGCATGAGAAACCCTTTCTTTAGCTATGAATTCTGAAACAATTTCCTTGATCAACATTTTCTCTTCATTGTTTTTATTGAAAGACAGATGGACAACTATATGGTGCAGTGCATAGCACTGGGTTTGGGGTCAAGAAAACTCATCTTCTAAAGGCCTTATTTTTCAAACATATGGAGAACTGAGTCAAATTTGTTAAAATGAGCACCATTCCCCAATTGATAAATAATCAAAAGATATGAAGCAAATGGTGGTCTAGCCTCTGGAAGCTGCCTGTTTGCTTGGGGCTGTATTGAAGCATGGTGAGCAGATGCTGACTGTTGGTTGCCTGTTTGCTTAGGCATTCATGGGGTTGGTGCCTACCTTTTTCTATTTATTTTCCTGGGGCTGTGCTGCAGTACTAGTAGGTCTGACTGCTGCCTGTTTACCAGGGGCCTCGTTGAAGCACATAGTGGCTCTTAGAACTGGGGTCTGTCCATCGCCCTTGCTAGACTAAGGTACGTGAGGGATTCTGTTGTTGGCATTTGCTTTTTTCCACCATACTGGGTCTCAGAATCTCTTGCTTGTTTCCTGAGGTGGGGCCTGCTGCTAGTTTGCTGGGATACTTCCCTTTCAGGACTATGCTCCCCTTTCAGCTAGTGAGATGGATCTTTCTATCTGATGACCATCCCAGGTAGATCCTGACTGCTGTTCTGGTCTGTATTCTAGACTTACCTGGAAGGGCCCCTCTTCCCCTGTAACCAGAAGCTCTAGCACTCTCTCCTTGCCTTGGAACTGTGACTAGGGCTGCTCTTCCCTTATGACCAACCCTCAGCAATCCTCTGCACCCTGGAACAGAGATCAAATGCTGCATATGGACAAGAGTTGGCAATCAATGCCATCTGTATGCAGTGCCAGCAGAGGATCCCCTGTAATCCCTTATTTCCAGTTTTTTTGCTGCTTTGCCTTCTGTGGGGCTGAGACCTCCTGAATCTGTTGCTGTGGCCACTGTTGCTGCCACCAAGTATGTGGGCTCCTCATAAGCTTGCACCCCACTGTCACAAACTTTACTTGCTGGCCACCTATGTTTTCTCAGGCTTGAAAAATTACTCGCTCAACCTTTTGTTGCCTCAACCATTCCAAAATCTGATTTGAGGCATTATTTTAAAGTTGTTTGGAGAGAAATGTTAAGAGAATTCAGTTGGGTTGCCTCTAATTCTTGGTCTTTCAGGTTGACTGCTTCTCAAATATCTATATTACCTTGAAATAGTGTGCCATGTTTGTGAGGGAGATAATTAAAGGTTCATGGACAATGCTTCTTAATTTTATATGTATTTTATTCCATTCTTTAAAAAATGTATCTAGACTCAAAGATCAGAACACAAATTCCCAATATACAAAGGAAACAAAAACATATCATAAACTTAAACATATGGAACTTAAATACAAAATAAGAAAGGAAAAAAAGCATGTTATATACATAGCAGAACATAAAAGAAGATTAAAATATGTAATAATAAATTTTCATTTCAAGAAAGCCTGTAAGATAAAGAATACACATTTTGTTGGGAACTATTCATCTTTTCTTTGCTTCCTTGTAAGTTTTCTTTTGTTCTCTGCTATGTACATTTTTACTTTGTTCTTTCTTCCCCCTTCCCCAAAGCCAAACCTCCAAGGTCCTGTAAGTGCCCACAGCCAGGTGGTTTCTGCCCCACATCTTCTGCACTCACAAGATGTGTGCTGATTCCTTTTCACCCCTGGCTGCTCTCTGCAGCACAGGTAGGTCAGGTTTCTTTTTAGCAGAAGTTCCCTAGATCTTCCCAGGCCAAATGCCCAACTCCCCTCACCATCCCTGGGGGGTGAATGTTCCTGTGGCTGGGTCAGCAGTAGCCTCTCAAACCAATTAACCCCTTGGAAAAACAACTGACCTGGAAAATAGATTCAGAAGAGACAACTAAGAATTATTGGTCTACCTTGGAAAGTCATGATGAAAGAAAGAACTTGGACAGTATCTTCCAAGAAAACATCAAGCAGAACTGCCTGGAAGTCCCAGAACCAGAGAGTAAAATAGTCATAGAAAAAAATCCACCAATCAACTCTTAAAAGAGATCCCAAATTGAAAATGCCGAGGAATAGCATGGTGAACTTCCAGAATTATCAGCTCAAGGAGAAAATATTGCAAGCAACCAGAAAGAGATGATTCAAATATTGTGGAACTATAGCTAGTATCACACAAGACCTTGCAGCTTCTACACTAAAAGATTAGAAGAAGAGGAATATGATATTCAGTAAGGCAAAGACACTTGGACTACAACCATGGATCAGTTAATCAGCAACATTGAACATAATCTTTCAGGCAAGAACATGGACATACAATGAAATAAGGAACTTCAAAGACCATCCTGATGAAAAAGCCAGAGGTCAATGAAAATTTTGACTTTCGAATATAAAACTCGAGACATGCATAAAAAGGTAAAAAGGAAAAATATGAAAACAAAAAGTGTATTATTCAATAAGTTCAAACTGACTACATCCCTACATGGGAGGACAATAATTGTAAATCTTGAGGGACTATGTCTTTATTATGACATTTAAAATGGATATCCATAGACAAAAGGTGTGGGCAAAAATTAACTGATATGATCAAAAACTTAAGTAATGTGTGAAAAGGGATTGTAATGGGAGAAAAGGAAAGGAGGGGGCAGAAAAGTGTAAACTGCATCACATGAAGAGTCACAAAAAATATAGTAGAGGGAAATGATGGAGGGACTGAGCATTGTTTGAAATTTATTCTCATCAGATTTGATTTGAGGTGGTAATAACATAATCAGTTAAGTACAGAAATCTAGCTTGCCCTACAGACAGTAGGAGGGGAAAAGGGAAAGAAAAGACAGGCTGTTGTCAGAAGGGAGTGGAGAACTAGTGAGGGAAAAGGGAAAATGAAGGGAGGTGGTAGTCAAAAGCAAAACTCTTGAGTCTGGTAAGGGAGAAGGGAGAAATAAGAGATTAAGAGGGGGGGGCAATAGAATGGAGAGAAAGACACATCATAATCATAACTGTGAAAGGGTATGAGATTAATTCTCCCATAATACTGAAGTAGACACCAGAATGGATTAAAAACCAGAATCCTACAAGAAACACATCTAACAAAGGGAAAATTCACAGGGTAAAGGTAAAAAGCTAGAGTAGAATATATCATGCTTCAGCTGACAAAAAAAAAAAAGCAGGAATAGCAATCCTAATCTTAGACAAAGCAAAAGTAAAAATAGCTATAATCAAAAGAGATAAGGAAGGAACATATATTCTGCTAAAAAGCACTACAGACAATGAAGTTATATTACTAATTATATATACACTAAGTGGTATAGCATCCAGATTCTTAAAAGAGAAGTTAAGGAAGTCACAGGAAGAAATGCAAAATTGTACTAGTGGGGGACCTCAACCACCCCCTTCTCTGAACCTGATAAATCTTACTTCAAAATAAACAAGAAATAAGTGGAGGAGGCAACTAGAATTTGAGAAAAGGTGGATGTGGTAGATCTCTAGAGAAAAATGAATGGGGAGAGAAAGGAATATACCTTTTTCTCAGCAATACATGGCACATAGACAAAAATTGACCACGTACTAGGACACAAAAACCTCATGATCCAGTGCATAAAGGCAAAAATATTAAATGCATCCTTTTCAGATCATGAGGTAAGAAAAATTATATGTATTAAAGGGCCATGGAAAGATAGACTAAAAATTGATTGGAAACTAAATAATCTCAAAGAATGAGTGGGTCAAACACATTATAGAAACAATCAATAAATCATTCAAGAAAATGACAATTATGAGACAGTACACCAAAACTCAAGGAATGAAGTGAAAGCAGCTCTTAGGGAAAGTTTTATATCTTGGAATGCTTATGTGAATAAAATAGAAAAAAAGGAGATAAATGAATTGGGCATGCAACGGAAACAACTAGAAAAAGAACAAATTAAGAACTCTCAATTAAATACCAAATTAGAAATACTGAAAAACAAAGGAGAGATTAGTAAAATTGAAATTAAGAAAACTATTGAACTAGTAAATGAAAGTAAAAGCTGGTTTTATGAAAAAACAATGAAATGCACAAACCTTTGGTTAATTGAATTTTAAAAAAAAGAAAACAAAATTACCTGAATCAAAAATGAAAAGGGTGAATTCACCACCAATGAAGAGGAAATCAAAATAATAATTAGCAACTATTTTTGCCCAAGTGTATGGCAATAAATTTGACAATCTTAGTGAAATGGATGGGTATTTACAAAAAAAATAAATTTTCTAGATTAACAGAAGAAGAAAAGACATTGAACAAACCCTCAATGAACTCCCTAGGTACACATCCCCAGGGCCAGATTGATTTACAAACACATTCTGTTAAACATTTAAAGAATAATTAATTCCAATACTTTCTGGAATATTTGGGAAAAATGGTAAAGGAGTCCTACCAAATTATTTTTATGATACAAATATGGTACTGATACCTAAACCAGGAAGAGTCAAAACAGAGAAGGAAAATTATAGACCAAGTTCCCCAATGAATATAGGTGCAAAAATTTTAAATAAAATATTAACAAAATGATTACAGCAACTTATCACAAGAATAATACATTATGACCAGGTAGAATTTATGCCAGGAATGCAGGGCTGGTTCAATTTTAGGAAAACTATCAGCATAATTGATCATATCAACAACAAACCTAACAGAAACCAAATGATTTTCTCAGTAGATGCAGAAAAAGCTTTTGACAAAATACAGCACTCATTCCTATCGAAAACACTGGAGACCACAGGGATAAATGAAACCCTCCTTAAAATGATAAGTAGTATCTGGCTAAAACATTCAGCAAGGGTTATATGTAATGGGGATCAGCTAGCGTCATTTCCAATAAGATTGGAGGTGAAACAGGGATATCCATTCTCACCACTGTTGTTAAATATGATACTAGAAATGTTAGCTGTAGCAGTAAGAGAAGGAAAAGACATTGAAAGGATTAGAATAGGCAAAGAAAAAATTAAGTTGTCACTCTTTGCAGATGATATGATGATATACTTAGAGAATCCTAGAGAATCAAGTAAAAAGCTACTTGAAGTAATCAACTTTGGCAAAGTTGCAGTATATAAAATAAACCCACATAAATCATGAACATGTTTATATTTTGCTAACAAAGCCCAAGAGTAAGAGATAGAAAGAGAAATTCCATTTAAAAGTACTGTAAACATAATAAAATAATTGGGAGTCTACCTGCCAAAACAAACCCATGAATTATATGAAAACAACTACAAAACATTTTTCATGCAAATAAAGTCAGATATAAATAATTGGAAAAACATCAATTGTTCATGGGAAGGCTGAGGTAATATAATAAAAATGACAATTCTACTTAATATATTTATTCAGTGTCATACCTATCAAACTACCAAAATATTGTTTAAAGAGCTAGAAAAATAATATGAAAATTCATCTGGAAAAACAAAAGGTCCAGAGTATTAAGGGAATTAATGTAAAGAAATGCTAAGGAAGCCAGTATGGACATACCAGACCCCAAATTGTATTATAAAGCTGCAATCATCAAAACTACTTGGGAATGGCTAAGAAATAGGGGGGTAGATCAACGGAATATGTTAGGTACACAAGATAACACTAGTCAATGACAAACCCAAAGATCCCAGCTTCTGAAATTGGAACTCGCTATTTGACAAAAACTCCTTGGAAAACTGGAAAATAGTATGACAGAAACTGGACATAGACCAATGTCTGATACCGTACACTAAAATGAAGTCCAAATAGGTACACAATTTAGGTATAAAGGCTGATACTATAAACCAATTAGGGAGCAAGGAATATTTTGCCTGCCAGATTTACGGAGAATAGAGGAATTTATGACCAAACAAGAGATAGAGTTTGTGGTTTTGTGCAAACAAAGCCAATGCAACCAATATTAGGAGGGAAGCAGAAAACTGGGAAAGAATTTTTACAACTAATGTCTCTGATAAAGGCCTTATTTCTAAAATATATAGAGAACTGAGTCAAATTCACAGCAACACAAATCATTCCCCTATTGATAAATAGTCAAAGGATATGAACAGGCATTTCTCAGAGGAAGAAATTAAAGCTATCTATAGTCATTTGAAAAAAATGCTCTAAATCACTGTTGATTGGAGAGATACAAATCAAAACAACTTCTAGATGCACATCACACCTATCAGATTGGCTAACATGAGAAAACAGGAAAATCACAAATGTTGGAGAGGATGTGGGAAAATTGGGACACATTCTTTGTTGGTGGAGCTACTAGCTGATTCAAACATTCCGCAATTTGGAACTATGCACAAGGGGCTATAAAAATGTGCATACCTTTTGACCCAGGAATATTCCTTCTAAGGCTGTATCTGAAGGAGATAATAAAAATGAGAAAAGGACCCATGTGTACAAAAATATTTATAGAAGCTCTCTTTGTGGTGGCAAACAATTAGAAATTGAGGAAATGCCCATCAATTGGGGAATGGCCAAACAAGTTGTGTTATATAAATACAATTGAATACTGTTATGCTATAAGAAATGATGAACAAGCAGTCTTCAGAAAATCCTGGAGAAACTTATATGAACGGATGATGAGTAAAGTGAGCAGAACCAGGAGAACATTGTTCACAGAAACAGAGTGTATTATGACTGATTTTGATAGACTTAGTCCTTCTCAGAAATGCAAGGACCTAAAACAGTTCCACAGGACTCATGATGGTAAATGCCATCCACACCCAGAGAAGAACTATGGAGTCAGAATGCAGAATGATGGATTCTATTATCTCTTTTTATCATTTTGTTTTGTTTTTTCTTTCTCATTGTCTCTCCCATATGTTATTCTTCCATGCAACATGACTAATGTAAAAATGTGTTTAATAGGAATGTAAGTGTAGAACCCTATTATATTGTATGCCATGTTGGGAAGGTGGGGAAATGGAGGATGAGAAAAATTAAAACTTAGGGAAGTGACTGTTAAAAACTAAAAACAAATAAATATTTTTTAATTAGTGGATCTAGGGCAGGATTTGAACTGATCCAAAGCCCAATCTTCAATCCACAATGCTACACTTTCTTTCTCCAACATTTTTTCATGAGAAACCACAAGAATGGCAGGTATCAATCTTAGGCATTTATTAAAGAATAAGCCTGTTCAGCTGTCATGCAGTCCCACTGGGATCCAGGATATTTTGGTTCATCAGCACTCCCCTTCTTTTTGGATTCCAACAGGAACAACTCTTTTCCTGTAGAAGAAATGAAAAGATAGAGCACTGTGAGTAACCACTATTAGCAAAATGTAGACCTTAAAGGGGAAAGAAAATTGTGACCAGAAAGTCATTATTAGAACAAGGTCAAGATAGAACGTTAGAGTAGGAAAGAACTTTAAAACACAGAATGTAGAAGTTGGAAGGGGCTTTACAACAAAGAACATCAGAATGTCAGCAGTTTCATGGATAGCCAGATATTTTTTTGTCAGAAATTTCTTGTTTTGAACCAAAATCAGCCTCTTGGAAATTTCTGCTCACTTCTTCTTGTTACTGCCTTTTGGGGCGAAGCAGAACAAAGTGTATTCTTCCTACCTCAATAATCTTTCTCATATTGAAAGGCAGTGATTAATATTCCCTCCCCTTGCTTTTGAGCAAAGCCTGTACCTACTGTTCCCTATGCCCTACGTTCCCTTTCTTAGAACCTCCATACCTTTTCAAAGGCTACTCCCAGGGCCTGAAATGTCTCCTTTCTCACTCTTTTATATCCCTTTATCCCTTCATGGTTCAACTCAAATATGTTCTTCCACATGAGGCCTTCCTAGATCTCTCCTTAATAGTGTGTCCTTGCCTTCCTGAAGTTACCTTGCATTCACTTTGAATGGATTTTAGAGCTACTTATCTGAGTAAGATAGACTATAAACTCTTTCAGGGCAAGGACTGTTTTCATTTTCATCTTTATATCCCCATGGCCTAACACAGGACCTGATCCTTTTTAAGGGTTCAGGGTGGGAGGAACTTGTGATTTCATTGGTACATGGAATTCTTGGTGAGGAAGCACACTTTATCCTTACAGATATGTAACTGTTATGTACAAGTTAATTATAAACTTAGTTTGCTGAAGTAATCTCAAGGTTTAGTGACTTACTCAGAGTCACATAGATTGTAGGGGACAGATATAGGGCTCTAAACCAGATCTTCCTAACTCCAAGACCCTCTCTTTATCCGTATGTCATGCTTCTTCTTACCTGATGCGTAGAAAGTATTTCAAAATGCTTGCTGAATTGAAAATTTGGGGCAATATGAAGAATCAAATCACTTCAGTTCATGTCTTGATCTAGTCATGTGACCGTGGACAAGTCATTTGGCAGAATAATGGAATCTCAGAGTGGGAAAGCTCAGAAGAGAAATAGTCCAATAATTCCTAAAAGGAAATCTCTGCAACAACATCCAAGAAGGGATTGTCCAGCCTCTGCTGCAATGCTTCCATTGATGGAGAGCTCTCTACCTTCCAAAATAGACTATTTCACTTTAGGACAGTTTTAATTATCAATTTTCCCTTTCTTAGACTGAGCCAAAAATCTGCCTCTTTGTAGGTATATTCCATCAATCTTACTTGAACTTCCTTGGGCTGAGCAAAATCAGGGAATTGTTCCTTACATGGCATCCTTTAGTAATCCTATTTCTTTTAAATCTATTTTCCCCAGGACAAAACTGATAATTTCTATAAATTCTATAGGGCATAATCTGTCCCATCACCAACCTTACTCATCCTTTCCTTGTTTGCTACAGTTTAGCAAGGTCCTTCCTAATATATTTTTTTTAAATCATTAATTTGATCTACATAATGAAATTGTCTGCTTTCTTTGCTTGATCATAAATCTTCATAACTAACCACTAATTATACCCTTAGGGAGTGACTGGAGCTAGTCTATCCTACACAAAAATGTGAAATGATATCTTTCATTGTCCCTTTTTGGTAGTCACTTCCAGTTTTATTGCTAAAACGACCCCATCTGAAAGTTCAGGCAATATATCTCCTATGTACTCTCTATTCCCGCCCAACTTTTCTACTAAAAAAAGAATAGAAAACTAGAAATCTATTGTTTCTTCTTTGCATAATTTCATTGGGAAAAAAATTATAATACATATGCATAATCAAACAAAACAAATCCCCCAATGACTAATAAAGACCTTATTTCATACCCTAAATCCTTCAATTTTATGTAACAGATATCATGTTTCATCATCTCAAGGGCCCATCTATCTCTAGCATTCCCTAACTCTATTTCCAAGTGAATAAAATAAATAATTCTGAGAGATTGTTTTTCCTCTCCTCTTCTACATGACTTGTAAAGTGATTTACATCTAAATTAAACTCTTTGGGAACCCTCATTCTTGGATACTTCCCCTTGGATTTGGGAACTAGAAAAATTACTGAATTTTGAAGTGAAAGAACTTGGCTTCAGTTTTGACTTTACCAGTCATCGTTTTGTGGGAGATTGGAAGAGTTATTTCTCTCTGACACTGAATTTCCTAATTTGTATAATAGTATTAATGATACTTATGCTATTCTCCTTGGAGAGCTATTATAAATAAAATGCTTTGCAAATAAAAACATTTCTTTATAGGATTATAAGCACAGAGCTGGAAAGGACTGCAGAGCCAATCTAATCTAACCTACTGATTTTGAAGATGAGGAAACTGATATCCAAGATTATACAGGTAATAAATGGAAGATTTGAACCCCGGTCCTTTTACCTAAATCTGAATTATTATTCTTGACTGTCTTCACTAAATCCTTCTTCTGTTGACTCATTAAGGTATGAAATAACAATTGAAGTCCTTGAAGGCTATGTTAGGAGAGCACAAACTTTGGAAGGTCCATTCAAGGTAGTAGTGCTGTGATCTCAGGAGATGTTTGGTGGTCTGTGCAGTCAGCTTAGCTAATTGTGGAAATGCTTATCACCAGAAAGATGGTTCCTACAGAATGCATATTTTTGTCATAGTAACGCATGAAAAAGTCTGTTAACATGTCAGTTCATTGGTGGGGAGAAGGATGGGGCAGCAAATATTCTCTGGAGGAGTAAGAATCCATATAAAAGAAATCTATGATCTCTGGAAATCTTAAAGTAATTATCACCTGAGAACTGCTGGTAGTTGTTTTTTTGTTTGTTTGTTTTTTGTTTTTGTTTTTTTCCCCATTGTAAGAGAATCACCTTTCCATCTGGCTTACTGTGTTTCTCAGAGATTTGAAGAGGACTCCCAGAAAATGTAGTTTAGCTAGATATTCCTGAGGAATATCAGGCCACTGGATTCATATGACTGGGGAGAAGTGAGGCTGATGACTTGCAACAGCCCTCCTTCACTCAAAACAAAATCAAATGCAAGTCATGTCATCATTTCTCTGATGGCATGGTCTTCTTCAGCAACAAAGGATGTACACAGGTTCAGCTGGGAGAAAAATAACCCTAATTGCTGGACAGAATAGGAGTAATCCAAAGCCCTTGATATTCCCTGTCCACCAGAAGAAGGATTTAAATGCTTTCAAGTCAGAGTATTTGGTGGAAGAAAACCCAGGCTTCAGTCATTGCTCTGTCCTCAGCTACATGATCTGGGATCAGCTACTGCTCTATTCTGGTCTGAGCTTGCCCATTTGCAAAATGGGCATAGCTACCATTGTTCTATTTATTTCCAAAATACTGTGATGGACCACTATTTAGATCACATGTCCGAAAGTACTTGAGAAAGTATAAAGTACTGATTGAATACAGAGTATCATATAAATATAAATACAAATGTGAATACAAAGTATCCTTTAAGATCCAGTTCTGCTATACTTTTCTTGCTTGTATAAGACTTGGAAGGCAGGTTATAGTAGCCAAAAATAGACTGGAAGTAGAATTACACACCTAAGATTGAAGTTTGGCTCTGAAACTGACCAACTGTGTGGTCTTGAGCAGGTCACTTTTCTTTCTCCTAAAGCTCAGTTTCCTCTTTTGTAAACTAGGTAAAATAACTGTCTCACAGGGTTGTTCAATCAATAAATAAGTATATATTAAGTGCCTATTATATGTTAGGAACAATTTGAAATACTACAGATACAAAGATAAGCTCTCTGTGCTCTCAAAGAAATATGTTCAAATAGGGGCCACAATTTATACATATAGAGGTTTAAAGAGGACATATAAATCAGAGGCATTGTAACCTTGCCTAGGGAGGCACTAATTGTTGGGGAGATGAGGATAGACTTCAGCAGAAGGTGACTGAATCTTGAAGAAAACCAAGGATTCCAAGAGATAGAAGTGAGGGAGATAATTCTAGACATAGTGAACAGATAGAGCAAAGGGATGGAAATGGAGATGTAGTGCCTGGAATGAGAAGAGGCAGAGAGTCCAATATGTTTGGATTGTAGAGCATGTGGAGGGGAGTGATGTGGAGATTGGAGAAGAGGAGGGGCTAAGTTGTGAAGAGCTACAAATGGCAGGCAAAAGGGTCTAATATTTGATCCCAGAGACAGAAAACCACTGGAACTTTGAAAACTCCTTGGGTGGGGAGTGACATGGTTAGACCTGTGCTTCAGGTGGGTTGGGGAAGTACTGGAGAGCTCAGAGACCAAAGACCATTAGGAGGATCAAATATTGTAGTAGTCAAGGTTGAAAGGGTTTAAATGAGGGTGGTGACTGTGTATGTGCAGAACAGGGTGTGGGGTCCTGACTGGGAAAAAAGCATAATGAAATGGATAGAAACAGTGCCCTAAGAGTTAAAAATAATATTAAGGACTGGCTTTGTGAAACCCTTGCTTTATTTTCTAACTTGAAGGCACCCTAAAGTCTCCCCTTACCACAAAACTTCCCCTTATCCTGGACCATAAAATTTCTTGTCCCCACTCCACCCCGCATGCTGGGGAATGGGGTTTCCTTATCTCCCTTATGTTGTGACATTCATAGTCCTCATCCTCTGTCTTTATCTTGCAAGACTTCTCCTAGATCTCCAATTCCCATAAGGCACCCCTAAAATCATTCTATATGTTTGATCATTTTCCTATATCATTGCCTTTGTTTAACTCCTTGCTAAATCTCAGGTCCTCTGCTTTTGCATCAATAAAGCTCCCTTTGGCTACAGAGAAGGTCTAAGTGAATTCTTTCACATTTTGAACCAGTTCTCCCATATCCTCTCTTCAACAATAATACACAGTAAGAGGGGAAAAACCATTAGCTTAAACTCTATGAAACATGGAAACCCAGACATGGCAACCTGTTAAAAATTGTAACTTAGATATTGAATCATAATTTAGATATTGTGACTGATGAAAGCCATAACACAGACATAGTGACCAGTTCATGTCCAGCACATGAACAGGACACAGTGTTGGATTTTGGAATTTAACCATCAACATTAGCCTAATGTTCAAACTTGGAAATTAGCTCATTACTAAGCAGAAATACAAAATAACCACAGCTTCTGCCCCAGACAAAAGATAGTTAACTCTTGGCAGGATACATTATACTCCCCATAATGTAAGTAACCCAATTGATCGAAGTACTACCTATAATTCATCTGAATCTCTTTGGCCTCTTTCTTTAGTACCAAACTTTCCCACTGCTTGGGTGGAGCGGGAAAGACATGATTCCCTAGGTGAGGCAATTCAGGATCTTATACAGGGGATGTTATGGAACTAGAAATGACAAAGTTTGGTACTGGGTGCAAAAGATTAGTAAGACTGAAAAATTGAATGCCACACCAAGGTTGTGAATTTAGGTAACAAAATGGCTAAACTAAATGCTTTAAGATGGTGATATTTTGGAATAGTAATAGGGATATTTGATAGGATGATGTGTTTGGGTGTAAAGATCCCTTGTTTGGACATTCTGAATTTCTTGGATATCCATTTTGATGAACCAATAGGTAGTTGATGACACATAACGAGAGAGAGAGAGAGAGAGAGAGAGAGTCAAGTCTAGATTATAGATGTAGTAGTCCTCTACTTAGAGTTGATAATTGAACCTACAAGAACTGAAAAGGTCACCACATGAGAGAGTATAATGAGAAAAGAGAAGAAGCCCAATGTCAAGGACTTGAGGATAAGCCCAGAGTTGGCAGGCATGACATTGATGGTGATCTAGCAGAGGACAACGAGGAGCAGTCAGATGTGAGAGGAAAACCAAGAGAAATCAGTGTCATGAAAATCCAGGGAGAAATGAGTGGTTAACACTTCTGTGTGTTACACAGTGTAAGAAGGATGAGGATTAAGGAGTATAGATATGATAAGTAAGTTACCATAGATAACTTTAGAGAAAACAATTTCATTTGAGTAATTGGGTCAGAAGCTAGATTACAGAGGTTTTAAGAGAGAGAGAGAGACAGAGAGACAGAGAGAGAGAAGAAATTGGAGATACTAGAAATAGCTTTTTCAAGGAGTTTGGTAGAGAAAAAGAAGAAGAGAAAGACAACAAGTGGGAATGAGCTAGAGCAGGTTTTTTCTTTTAAAGGTAGAGGGAGGCTTAGCTAGCTTTGTAGGCAGAGAATCACAGAATTTGAAAAAGGGACCTCAGCACACATTCATTCCAGCCCCAATATATGAAAGAAAATGTATATATTAACATATATGAAAAATGGTCATCCAGCTACTACTTGACAACCTCCAGGGAGGGAAACTCACCACATCTTGAGACAGGTCATTGCACTATTGAATAGTTCCTATTGTTAGAAAATATTTCTTTTAATCATGCCTAAATATTCTTCTATTTATTTGCAATTATAGCTCCTCATTATGCCACAAAGTTTATAGAGAGATATAGATCAAATAGCTATGACCAAGCCTGTTTTCCAGGACAGCCACCATGAAAAGCAACATTCAGTTATACAACTTCCTAGAAAAAGGACATTCTTGAATTCTCAAATCAGGGAATCTTAGAATTCTAAAATCACTGGATCTTAGAATGGAGAGTCTAAGAAATGACATTGTTGAATATTAGAATATGAAGATCAGGCATCTATTCAATCCTAGAATTGTGGGAAGGGACATGAAAGCCAGTCCATATGAGGATTGATTTAAAGAAAATGTCAACGTTTACCTTGGAGAAGAAAAGACATTTTAATGACACAACCAAAGATGTTTAACTTGGAACAGACCTCAGGTACTATGTGTTCTAATGAGCACCTGAACAAGAATATCTCCCATAAAATACATAACAACTAGTCTTCTGACTTTATTTGAACACCTTCAGTGGGTGGGAGAAGTTTGCTGATTGTTAGGGAATGGGTATGTGTTTGTGTGTGTGTGTGTGTGTGTGTGTTCTTAAAATCTCACCTGGGTTGCTTGTGTTCCATAGTCTCCCTCATTTTTGCCCCCTTCCACTAGTCGTCCATCCTATGTGTGTGTGTCAATGTGTGTATGTGTGTATATATGTGCATTTGTGTCTGTGGATGTTTGACATCTAGGTGGCAAAGTAGGTCAAGAACTAGGCTTGGAGTCCAGAACACCTGAATTCAAATCTGGACCCCTACATTACTAGCTGTGTGACTTTGGGAAATCACTTAGCCTCTGTCTGCCTCAGTTTTCTCAGTTGTAAAATAAGAATAATTATATAACCTACCTCCCAAGTTTGTTATGAGGATCACATGAAATAGTATTTGTAAAGTTTCTAGCATAGGACCTGGAAAATTGTGGAAATTTAATAAATGAATGTTTCCTTCCTTCCCCTGGCTTTTCTTAGGTGAAAAGAAGTGGTAGCCACTCTACTACAGACTGAGTTAAACTAGATAGTCTACAATTCCTTCCTAGGTCTGACTTTTTAAAAATTAATTAATTAATTTTTAGTTTTCAACTTTCACTTCCATATGATTTTGAGTTACAAAATTTCTCCCCATCTATCCCCTCCACCCATCTCAAGATGGCATGTATTCTGATTACTCTTTCCTCCAATCTGCCTTCATTTCAATCACACACACCCCCTTCTCTTATTTCCTTTCCCTCTATTTTCTTGTAGAATAAGATAGATTTCTGTACCCCACTGCCTGTTTATCTTATTTTGTAGTTGCATGTAAAAGCAAATTTTAACATTCTTTTTTAAAACTTTAAGTTCCATATTTTCTCCCTTCCTCCAATACCATCCACCCACATTGAGAAGGCAAACAATTTGATATAGGCTATTCATGTGTAGTTTATACAAAACACTTCCATCCTATCCCTCCACCCCATTTATTCTATTCTCTCTTTGACTCTGTCCCTCCTCAAAAGGTATTGCTTCTGATTCTGCCTCCTCCCATTTTCCCTTCCCTCTGTCATCCCCCCTCTTATCCCCTTTCTCCCTACTTTTCTGTAGGGTTAGATAAATTTTCCACCCAACTGAGTTTATATGTTATTCCCTCCTTAAGCTAAATCTGATCAGAGGAAGGTTCACTCATTCCGTCTCAGATCCCCCCTCTTCCCCTCCATCGTAAAAGGTTTTTCTTGATTCTTTTATGTGAGATAATTTACCTATTCTACCTTTCCCTTTCTCCTTCTCCCAGTACAATCTTCTCACAAACTTTAATTTTATTTTTTAGATATCATCCCTTTATATTCAACTCACCTGGAGCCCTTTGTCTATACATAGACATACACACATATATGTATATATGTATATTTGCCTATATATATACATTATATATATGTGTATATATACATATACTCTAACCTCTAACTACCCTAATAATGAGAAGGGTCTGATCAATTACGGCTATCACCTTTCCAAAAAAGAATGGGAAGATTTCAACTTTAATAAGTCCCTTATGGTTTTTCTTTCCTGTTTACCTTTTCATGCTTCTCTTGATTCTTGTATTTGAATTTTCTATTCAGCTCTTGTCATTTTATCAAAAATGTTTGAATGTCCCCTATTTCATTGAATATCCATTTTTTCCCTAAAGGTTTATACTCAATTTGGCCTGGTGGAGATTCCTAGCTCCTTTAATCTCTGGAATATGATCCCACACCATGTCCTGCACTATGCTAGGAAAGGAATCTTCTTTTTGCAAACTTCAGAACTCTTTCCTTCTCTCTCCTTATCTATACAGCAGCCAGGAAAGAAACAAGATAGGACTTGTTCTTTCTATTTATAGATAGGAAGCTAAGACCCAGGGAGTTAAAGTTAATACCCCAAGGTCTAGAAGTAAGTTAGTGGCTGAGGCAAAGCTAAAAATCCTCTTGACTCTTAGTGACTTTAGGGAGAGGAGAGGAAAGTTAGAAGCAGATCATAGGCAAGAATAACTTTCTTTCAACTGCCTTTCTTATACTTTCTTGGTCAGATGGATGATGGGAAACCATAAGAGAAACATTTGAAACTCAAATGAGATACTGTTGTTTTTCCCACTTAAGGAGGAAGTGACCATCATCTAACTCTGAGGCCTGAGCACCTAGAAAATTATATGGTCTTTAATGTGGCAGAATCATACTTATCCAATAAAAATGCCATTTTAGAATGAATAGGTATCTATTTATATCTCCTTGGTCTGTAGACAACTATAGTATTGTGTCTGGTTTGGGGCATTAGCTGTGAGATTCCATGAATTTTTCAAATATCTCTTACTCTTAGTCTTCCCTCCTGGTTGGTCTGAAGTAGAAAAGAGGCCCTTAGGAATATGGGCTGCTTCATTTCTCCCCTGCCTCCCCCAACCTCATTACTCTGCTTCACTGAAAGCATCTGTACTCCTCTTTATGGAGGTAGGGGACTATGGCTGTGGACAAGGAATGGTCCTCTCTATCAGGGAACTGGGAAGGATATATTTTGGAAATAAAGATGATATATAAACAAAAGATATCAATAAAAGTATTTTTTTTAGAAAAAGAAAGGGGAACAAAGAGAATGCCTGTGCAATGTTTTGCTCAGAGAGCTTCAATTTGGGAAAGCAAATTGGGATCTGCCTTAGCTGAAAATTAGGGTTCCACACACGAGTCAGCTTTAACTGGCTTGTAGAATCGATTGTTAAATTTTCAGTGTGAATATTTATACCATAGGAATCTGCAATAGCTATATATATATATAAAGTTCTGAGTTATTTTTTTTATTTGTTGTTTTTGGCCTGAAATCAGGAAGACCTGAGTAAAAATCTAGCCTCAGACACTTACTAAGCTGTGTCACCCTGGATAAATCTCTTAAACTTTGTTTGCCTCAGTTTCCTCATCTATAAAAAGGGCATAATAATACCACCTTCCTCACAGGGTTTTTGTGCGGTAATAGTGATTGTAAAGCACTTAACATATTCCCTGGAACATAGGAAGCTCTATATAAATGTTAACTATTATTATTATTTTTCTAGACTTAAGTTATATCCACATGTATTCTCTCCACCCCTCCCTTTCCCCAAACCAATAGTTAAACATTTGGCAGCACATCCCTGATGGTAGGCCCTAGGGTAAGAGGAATAAGCATTGTGAGTCCTCTCTAAATCAACTTGTTTTATATAACTTCAGAAATAGAAATTATATTAGAAACCATCTAATCTTGCTTTAGGGCTGCTAGGTGGGGCACTGGTAGGGTAAGACCTGAAGACAAGAAGACTCATCTTCCTGAATTCAAATCCAGCCTCCGACATTTACCAGCTGGGTGACTCTGGACAAGTTACTTAACCCTGTTGGCCTCAGTTTTCAACTCTGTAAAATGAGCTGGAGAAGGAAATGACAAACCACTTCAGTATCTTTGCCAAGAAAATCTAAAATGTGTTCAGAAAGAATAGTGGCTGAAATGATACCATAGCTTTGTTTCATACCCATTTTATAGATGACACCACTGAGGCAGAAAGAGTGGAAGTCATCCTATCCTCATTCCATTAAAGCTCAGACTTAAAGGGAATTTCAGAGACCTCTAGTCCAATCTTGACACAGCAGGAGTCTTTTTGACAGCATTTCTGAAAGGTGCTCAGAGGATTCTTTGCTTCACGAATTCTGTTTACCTCCTCATGCAGCTCACTCGATTTTTGGGGTCTCTTATTGCTAGGAAGTTTCTCATTTAAAGAAGGTAAAATTTGCCTCCTTGAAATTGCTACCCAGTTTTTCAATTTCCTTGCTTCTTCTTGGTACCAAAGAGAACAAATGCCTCCTCCCACTTAGCAAAACAAAGTCCCCTCTTACCTTTCTGGGCTTCTTACACTTCTCTTTATGAGGCACACTCTTTCAGTGTCACTGGTCTCCTGACTGTTCCACAAACTAGGTGGTAAAGTGGATAGGGCACCAGGCCTGCAGTCAGGAAGACCTGAGTTCAAATCCAGCCTCAGATACTACCTGTGTGTACCTGGGCACATCATTTAATCTTATTTGTCTCAGTTTTCTCATCTGTAAAATGATCTGGAGAAGGAAATGGCAAACTACTTTAATATCTTTGACAAGAAAACATACCCTGGGTCACAAAAAGTCATGCATGACTGAAAAATGATAAACAAGTTAACCCCTGGCTCTTTGTGGTTGAAGCAAAATTCAATGTACTGGAAACATTTGGGCAATAAATATGGGATCCTGTTAGAGTGTTTGTGTATAGAGAAGAATTGGGAGGAGCTGACTTTGTCTCAACTTGAGATCTTCCTCTTTATGATGACCATCATGTCAGGGCTCTTTCTTGTACCTCCTTTCTCTGCCACTGCTCAGTTTTCCATTGTTCCATGCTTATTCTTAATTCATCCCCTCAGAATCTCTTCTTACCCATTCTTTTTTTATTTTTATTTTTTGCTTTAAATAGTATTTTATTTCCTCCCAATTATATGTCAAGACATATTCTTCTTTCTACTTTCTAAGACAATTTTTAGCTTTCATTTTTAAAAGATTTTGAGTTCCAAAATTTTCTCCCTTCTTCCTTCCCTTCCCTTCTTCCCCTGGTAATTTGATATAGTTCATATATATATGCTATCATGTAAAACATATTACCTTACTCATCATTGTTGTGGAAAAAGAAACAGATCAAAAGTAAAACAAAAACAAGAGAAAGAATAAAGTGAAAAAAAGTATTCTTTAATCTGCATTCAGAGTCCATCAGTTCTTTACTTGAATATGGATAATGTTTTCCTTCCTGATTCTTTGGTACTTGTCTTGGATCATCATGTTGCTGAGAAAAGCTGATACCTTCATAATTAATCATCACATGATGTTGCTGATACTATGTTGTGTTTTCCTGATTCTGCTCGTTTCACTTTGCATCAGTTTGTAGTAATCTTTCCAGATTTTCTTTTACTTTTTGTCTGTCTCTGCTTCAAATGTGTTTCTTATAAGCAACATATTGTAGGACACTGGTTGTTGATCCACTCTGCTGTCTGCTTTCACTTTATGGGAGAATTCATCACATTCACATTCATCATTGGGACTACCACCTGTATATTTCCTTCCATCCTATTCTTCTTCTTTTTTGTTCTCTCTTTTCTTTCAGTCTTTGTCACATCACTGATGCTTAGCTCCTGTCTACAACCTACCCTGATCCATCATCCCTTCTGTCAGTTCCCTCCCCTCTTATTTAATATCCTTCACTCCAACTTCCCTGTCAGGTAAGATAGATTTCTATATTCATCTCATTTTGTATATTATTCCCTCTTTGAGTCAATACCAATGAGAGTAAGGTTCAAGCAATGCCCATCACCTTCCCTATCTTCCCTTCCATTGTAATAGGTCTTTCTCATCTCTTTATGTGCAATAATTTACCTCCGTCTACCTCTTCCTTCTTCATCCATTTAAATACTCTTTATCATTCCTTATTTTTTTATGTCATTCTCTCAAATACACCTTTTATCCACTTCCTCTCTGCTTATTCTTTCTATCTATGCTGTTACTGATACAATGTTTAAGAATTATAGGTATCATCTTCCCATAGAGGGATATAAACTATTTAGCTCTGTGGAATCCCTTCTGTTTTCTTTTCCCTTTTCACTGCTTATGGTTGTCTGGGTCTTGAGATTGGATGTCAAATTTTGTCTTCTCCTTATGAAGGCTTGAAATCCTTCTCTTTCACTGAATGACTATTTTTTCCCTTGATGTAGTATGCTTAATTTTGCTAGGTAAGTAATTTTTGGTTGTAGTCCTAGCTCTTTTTTCCTCCAGAATCAGAATTGGAGAATTTCCTCCAGTCCTTTGATGTTGCAACTGCTATGTCCTGTGTGATACTGATTGTGACTTATTGATATTTGATTTGTATCTTTCTGGCCACTTGACAGTACATTTTCCTTGACCTGATAAGTCTGAAATTTAGCTATCATATCCCTTGAGGTTTTTATTTGGGAATTTCTTTCTAGAAGTGATCAGTACATTCTTTCAATGCCTATTCTGCCCTCTAGTTCTAGGACATCAGGGTAGTTTTCCTTGATGATTTCTTGAAAGAGGCTGTCCAAGTCTTCTTTTGAATATGGCTTCCAGGTAACATAATGATTCTGATATTGCTTCTTCTGGATCTATTTTCCAGGTCAGTTGTTTTTCTCATGACATATTTTACATTTTCTTCCATTTTTTCATTCTTTTAAATTTGTTTGTTTGATTCAAGATGTCTTATAGCATCATTAGTTTCCATATGCCCACTTCTAACTTTTAAGGTTTGTTTTCCCCAATTAACATTTGTACTTCTTTTTGTGTTTGGCTAATTGTGTTCTTCAATGAATTTTTTTATCTCCTTTTCTATTTGGTCAATTCTACTTTCTAAGCAGTTTTCCAAGATGTTGAGTCTTTCTTCATAATTCTCTTGCATCACTCTCATTTCTTTTCTCCATTTTTTGTATCTTTCTTATATGATTTCTAAGTTCTATTTTGAATTCTTCCATGAGATCTTTCTGGGCTTGAGATGACTTCCTGTTTTTCTCTAGGGCTTACCCCCTTTTGGCCCCTTAACTTTCTTTTAAATTTGAACTGTGCTCCTAAGATGGAAAGGGGACCATCTTGGGCTTCTTGTGCCAGTGGCTGCAGGCATTGGCTGCTTACCTGGTGCTGCACTGATATTGCCTTGAGGACCATGGGGCACTCTCCATGTCTGTTGCTGGTCTGAGAGCTTGCTGGGGTATATGGTTAGGGCAACTGGAGGCTATGAGGGTCTGGCAGCTTTACTGATGCTGATCTTGTGTCCTAGTGGTGGGGTATAGCATGTGCTAAGGGGTCTGGTAGGATATTTCTATGTATCTTTGGGCTACACTGAAGCACATGCCAGTCTAGTTTCTGGAAGCTACCTATTTGCTTGGGGCTATAGTGAAGCATGGTAGTCTTGTGCTTGCTGGTGGCTACCTGTTTGACTAGAGGTTTACCTGGGGCTCTATTGAATCATGTGGAAGTCTGGCCATGCCTGCCTGCCTGGGTCCACATTAAAGCATATGACAGATCTTGGAGCTGGGGTCTGCCAGTTCATGGCAGGTTCTTTTCTTTGTCTTCTCAGGACTACGCTGGAGGATGCTTGTTTGCCCTGGGTTGCACTGAAGCACAGGAATTTTGTGCCACTGGAGGGTATCTGCCTGCCCAGAGCCATGCTGAAGCATGAGATGATTCTCAGAACTGGATTGTGCTGGTTTCCCTGCCTGTACTAAGGCATGCAGGGATCCAGATGTTGATGTTTGCCTGCTCCACAGCACTGGGGTTCAGGTTGTCCCACTGATTGAAGTGAGGCTTGCTGCTGGCTTGCTGGGGTGCTTCCTCTTTTGGAAAGAACTCTCTTTTTGCCAGATTGAGATGGACCTTTATTACTGATCCTCCAAGTCTTCTAGGCTAAAATTTTACTCCTTGTGCCCATCTTTCTGTTGACTCTACAACTCCAGAATTTGTTCTGGGTAGTTATTTTATGGTTGATTGATCATTTGGAGGTGAATAAGAGATAACTACAGCGATTTATTATTTACTCTGACATCTTGCATCCTGGAAGTCCCACTCTCTTCTTCCCTATTCTGAGAAAGTTTCTCCATTTGAAATAAAAGGAATGACCCAGTCTCTCATTCCATGGCTTTGATGAACTAGGTAGGTGTAGAGGCCCTGATCACTCTTAGTTCTGATTGTTTGATTCAATGTAAAGAAGACTTGCTTGCCCCTGGTGGAGGTACTAGAGCCAAAGGGGTGGATTAACCCCATCTTTACAAAAAGAGCACAGATCTAGAGCTAGAGAGACTCTAAGAGAATAGTCAATCTTTTTTTCTATTATGAAATGTTTATTCTCAAAATACTTTGAAAGTGTAAACCACATAATCATCGCAGATTTATGCCAAATAATTTTGACAAACTGTGGGATGTGATAAATATGTGAAGCTTTTAAAATTGTGCTGGCAGTATCTATAAATCATTTATTACTAAATTGCTTTTTGTTCAGGATTTGGATGCATGGCCTACTCATGAATATACGTTAAAATTGAATACTGATCACGCACAAGCACTGAGAATTTTAGGTTCTTAGCTCACAATGTGTGAGATACAAATATTCATATGCCACTGTGAGTACGTTGTTGCTCTGTTTACCTTTTAAGTGGCATGACAAAGAGAATTATACCATGCAACAATTACACAATGAGAGGTTATACCATGATTTGAACTGAAAAAAAAAGAGTACAACAATTATGTGGTGGGGATCAGTATGTGGTGAAATACTATATTTTAATTGAAGTTGTTGAGGACATACCTATATTTATCATATTGTACTGAAGTTATCCTATATTAGGACACCACAGAAAAGTCAAACAACTGATAATACACAGGAATTACATCCTTCAGATTGTTGTAAGGGAAATAATAGAAAGTGAAACACATTCTCCAAGTCACAATTAAAGTATAATAAGGCCCACTGTTAAAATAAATGTTTGATTAAGATTGGGGAAATGACCTTGTATACAAAACATACTATTCTGCTGGAATGTCCAGTCTCCAAATGGATTGGTTCATTCAATGATTGGACAATTCCATTGCACATTGTGTAAGGGGCCATAGCATGACTATTGTCGTCCATGGGTTCCTGGTATATGGAGTCACAGCTAGCAAAAGCTAGAGGCCATATATTCTCAATCTCCTTTATCAGGTGTAAAGGATAACAGTGTTGTGCCTACCTCTGTTCAGGTCCCATACTCATCTCTGCTTCTGGGGATGATCAAGATGGGTGCCCTTTTCCTGTTCTTTCTTATCTCCTAATCATATTCTTTTCCTCTGCATCCCTAAGCCTCCTGTCTCCGGAGTGGTTGAGACTAGCTGTTCAAAAACACTGCCCAGGGGCTCAACCAGGATAAATTTAGTTGAGTTCATCCTGACCATTGTTAACTTCAAGTGACACAGTCAAAAGCTTCTCTTTCTTAAATGCCATACTGATTGCCAAATGTTCTAGTTAGATTCTAGATTTATGTATAAGGGAATTGATCAAGGAACTCTCCTTCCCCTCTCTACTTGATAGCTTCTAGTTAAGAGGGACTTTTAGAAGTGACTTTGCTCCTCTGTGTGAAGGATATGGACATGCACATGTGTCCACTCATTGTGGGTGAATTAGATTGGGATGGGTTGTGGTCAGAACACCTCTTTTATTCTGAGTATATTTAAGAAAATTAGGACCAGTCATAGAGTTGCCGTCTTTAGGAATAGATTCTGGGAGTGCTGAGCATTGACCAGAGGGAATGGGACAAATTGATGCAACTTCCCCCTTCTTCTTTCCTTTTTCCATCTCTCCCTCTTCCTCCTCCCCGCCCATGCCTTTCTACCACTATTGCAATTGACCTACATAGTCCAAGAGGAGAATTCAAGGTTTCAGACATGGAGCAAAATAATCAGAACCAGGGGAACAATTTATCCAATGAAATGACTTTGAAAGAATTAAGAACTCTGACCAGAACAGTGACCAATCATCATAATTTCAGGGGATTGATGATAAACGATACTATCTACCTCCCAATGGGAAGAACTTGGTGCAAAATGAAGCATGAATTTTTGGACAATGTAGGAATTTGTCTTTCTTAACTATGCATATTTGCTACAGATATTTTCTGACCAATTTTGTTTCTTTTTTTTAGTGAAGAAATGGAGGTGGGAGAGAAAGAGAAAATAAATGCTTTTGAATTAAGAAAAAATAAAACAGGCAGTAGTTCATCTCACCAAGGGAGAAGACAGTTGTTGCTCACTAGTCTACTGTTAGCATTCTTGGAATCTCTTGGGAAAGGGGTGATTGTGAGATGGACTCTTTTTTTTTTAACAGGTCCATCATAAACTTTGATGCAAAATAGGCAAGCAAGGAGTTCCTCCTCACTCACCTCCACTGAGCTGTCAAATAGGATGCCTGCACCTTACCTCAGGGTGATAAGATTAGAATTCCAAATAATGACTCCCTTCTAAGAAACTCCAGCAAGCTAATTGGGTCCCTTCATTGTTCAACCGCCTTCATAAAAAAGAAAATGTTTGAATACCTCATGAGGTCCTGATCTCATGGTTAGCCTGGGCATAATTTATTTAGTCCTTAAGCTACTGTTTGGTCCTGGAAATGACCATCTCCTCAGAAAAGTGTGTTGTTAGGAAAGTTCACCTCTCTCTGATCAGTTGACACTCAAATCCTGCACCCAGGAACTCTTGAATAAGGACATGTCAAATTCTGAAAATAAATGACCAAAGATTCAAAGAGGTTATATATCAACTGTCAACTCTGAAAATTAAAATAGTAAACTAAAAAACCATGAAGATTATTCTAACAACTGTGAACTCTGACTGAAGAATCACAGAGGTTATTGTTAAAGCTTTATGTCAACTCTTAACTCTGAAAAGTAAAATAAAATAAACAAAATAAAATCAAAGAGCTAATAGAGGTTAGAGGCAAAATGTCTTCTATATTCCTTTGGAGGAGGGAAATTGGGCACACTCCTCCTAGAGTACACCCAACACAGTGAGGTTAAACCTTGATATATGTTGTAATGACTAAACTATGGGTGACCTCGAGGCCACGTGTGGCCTTCTTGGTCCTTGGCTGTGGCCTTTTGACTGAGTTCAAGTTTTACAGAAACTTTTCTTTTATTAAGGGGATTTTATTTGTGGAGTGTGGATTTAATCAAAGGGTTGCACTTGAGGACCTAGGGGGCCACATGTAATCTTAAGGTCACAGGTTACCCAATCACCGGCTAAACAAAAAGCTAGGCAATGAGGCATAACAGTAGCAATGATGGAAGTTTGTCTAGTGACAAAATGTCTATACAAAGCAGGATTTCATGACCAGGACATGGTTCCTGCAGGTGTCTGAAGTAACTTGAGCCAATTCTGGGATTATCTACAGCAGAGTTCATCTAGAGGGTGAGTGCAAAGCATTTCAAGTGCAGGGCACAGTTCACTTGCTGGGCCTTGGCTCAGGAAAACAGGATGTCTCCTAATGGTAAAAATATAGGAGTGAGAGAGAGAGGTGGTTTTCACATGGAGATCCTGACAAGTGAATCAAATTTTTCTGATCATCTCTCATATATTCACAAGATACCTGTTTATAATTTATTGATATCAAGACCACAAGGTACATTTGGGAGAATAGGATCACATATTTAGAATTAGAAGGGAACCTAGAGACCATCAAGACCAACTTTTTCATTTACAGAGGAGGAACTTGAGTCACAATAAGGTCAGGAGACTTGCCCAAAGTCACATAGAGAACTGGGGTCTGAGGCAGTATTTTAACTGAGGTCTTCCTGATTCCAAGTTTAGTACTCTATTCACTGTTCCATCTGGATTTCAGACATATGCCAGTCTGTGACATAGCTATTCAGCTCTCTTGGGTCCTGATTTTGGGCATGTTACATACTCAAGGTCAGGACTGATCCAGGCTATTCTGGCAGTGGAGTTTCAATATTATAATGAAATGAGATGTGCATAGGTCATCTAAACCTTAATAAAAAGAGTTTTCTTGACAATAGCATTAAAAGAATATTCAGCAAAGATATAACATTGATTCAGCTGGGCACAGTTTTCTTGTCTCTGCCTTTGTCATTGTGCCAAATCAGAAGCATGCGTCAGTATTGAAGAAGGAGCTCCTGACACTTTGTGGCCCAGATTTTGTACTCAGGAGATCAAGGAGCTATATCAGTGGTCTGAAAATTAGTCCACTAACCAATTAAGTCATGAGGATGGTTTCAATACCTTTTAAGGAAAATCCATGATACCCTACATGAGGTTAATATTGTTTCTACGAAACCTTTGCACATAAATCTAACCAGGAGCTAGCCAGGAGGGAAAGTATTCAGGCTTTGCTCAGCATCACACTACTTTGGGAATGCAAAACTCTGAGAGCTTGCAGGTCCCGAGCCTGAGCTATCCCTGAAATATTAGAAGAGTGCAATACTCAACACTACCAAAGAAAGTAGCATCAAGACTGGGCCAGAATTTTCAAAAGTGCCCAAAGTGCAAAAAGCCTAGCCCTAACATCATTTCTGAATTGAGAAAATAGACCAGAAAATTAACCAACAATAAAAGAGTCCCATTGTAAAAAAGCTATTATGCTAACAAAAATAATCAAGACACAAACCCAACAAAAGAGAATGATTCTAAAATATATACAAGCAGACTCTCAAAGAAAAACACTGTTTGGACAGAAATTCAACAACTGAAATTCTTGGAAGAGATGAAACAAAGAATTTCTCAGTGTTTAAAATCTTTCTTTTAGATGGATGAAAAGTATGCTAGAAAAAAAGTGAAAAAGAAAGAAGTATGGAAGAAAGAACTGGAAAGGGAATTCCAAGAGGTATAAAACCTTGCCCATGGAATAAACTCCGTGGAAATTAAAGTGGATCAAATAGAAGCCAATGACTACATCAGAGAGCAAGATGTTGAAACAAAGTCAAAAGTCTGAAAAAATTGAAGGAAATGGAAGGTATCTTAAGGCAAAAACGGCTGTCCTGGAAAACAGATTGAGAAGAGATAATTTAAGAATTAGTAGAGTCCTTGAAAAGTATAACAACCACCACTACCACTACCACCACCACCACAAAAAAAGAGTCTAGTCAGCATATTTCAAGAAATATTCAAGGTTGCTCATATATCAGAGGGAAAAGTGAAAGTAGAAATAATTTGTTGGTCTCCACCTGAAAGAAACTCCAAAATGAAAACTCCTGGGAATGTTATAGCAAAAACTCAGAGTCTGTAGGTCAACAAAAACATGTTGAAGCTGAAAGAAAGAAAGAATTCAAGTACCAAGGAGCCAGAGCCAGAATCACACATAATTCAGCAGCCACTGCCATGAAAATGTGGAGAACTTAGAATACAGTATTACAGAATGTAAAGGACATAAAGCCAAGAATAACTCAGCAAAACTGAGTATAATCCCATAGAGGAAAATATTTCATGAAATGGAAGACTATCAAACATTCCCTGGTGAAAAGACCAGAAATATGTAGTTTTGAAATTCCAACCTAGAAGTTAAGAGAAATGTAAAAAAAAAAAAAAGTAAACACAAGAACATAAATGTGAAAAAGGACCACACAACTATAAACTAGTTACACTCTAATAGAGGAAGATGAGTCATAGGTCTCCTCTGCCATATGTCCTCCTCTATCATCAACATGGGTCATTAGCAGGAATCTAATTAGAAGGCTTGGAAGTGATTTTATTATGACTTGATTATCTTGCAATAAGGATGGAAAAAGAGAGGGGAAAGGAACACCACTGGATGGGGAAAGAAAAGGAAGATTTTGGGAAAATTATCTTACTTAATCAGGTTCCGTTAGTAGAAATCTATAAAGATATGGTGGGCCTGAGGCGAGCAGCTGATGCCTGAAATTCACTCTCATCTGAACTAGTCAGTGGAGAGAATACACACACACACACATGTGTTTAAAAGAAATACTTTTCACAAGGACCTATATGTTTAATGATATTTATTGCAGCTATTTTCTGGTGGCAAAGAATTAGAAATTGAGGGGATGCCCATCAATTGAGGTATGTCTGAATAAATTGTGGTATGTGAATTTGATGGAACATTATTGTAGCATAAGAAATGATGAACAGGATGCTATCAGAAAAACCTGGAAAGACTTACATGAACTGAAGCAAAGTGGCATGTACTGTGTACAAAGTAACAGAGATATTATAGGATGATCAGCTGTGAATGACTTAGCTGTTCTCAGCTCCAAGACAACTCTGAAGGACTTATAATGTAATATATATAAGGACTTATAAAATGAAGGACTTATAATGAAAATTGCTATGCATACCCAAAGAAAGAACTGATTGAGTCTGAACACAGACCAAGGAAAACTTTTTAATTTTATATTTCTTGGCTTTTAAAATGTTGATCCATGCTTTCTTTTACAACATACTAGTATGGAAATATGTTTTGCTTGATTACACATGTCTAACCTCAAAGCAGGTGGAGGAGAGAGGAAGAAAGCATTTGGAACCCAAAATTTTAAAAATAAATGTTAAATAAACAATAAAAATTGTTTTTATGTAAATGAGGAAAAATAAAATGCTAAACAAATTTATATAAAAGAAATCCTTTGCACTCGGCCATGGAATAGGAGGGAAAGTTGTGAGAGGGGAAGGGAATTAGAGGGAGGGAAGGTAATGATAGGGATTGGTCCTATTTAAAAGAAGCTCTAAGGTTGTATATAAATATTGTAGCTCTTTTTGAGATGGACAAGACTGGAATCTGAAGGGTACCTATAAATGGCTGGATAAATTGTGGCATATGAATGTCATGGACTATTATTGGGCCAGAAAAATTAATGAAGGTGATGGTTCCAGAAATACCTTCAAAGTTTTATATGAATTAATACAGAATAAAGTGACCAGAACCAGTAGAACTATCTATGCATTGGCAACAATATTATGAAGACAAACAACTTTGAGACACTTAGGACTTTTGATCAGATTAATGACCAAACATGATTCCAGAGGACCAAAGATGAACTGTGCTTCTTGATAGACAGGTGAAAACCTTAAAATGCACAAAGAGACATAGACATATATCCATATTTATATCCACAGGGCCTTGAATATGGTAGCAACTTAATAAATATTTATTGAATAAAAAAAACCAAAAACAACATTGGGGTTTGTGTGGTTTTCCGGAAAGAGCACTGGACTGTGAGTCAGGAGACCTGATTTTGCATTTCAGATCTACTAGGTATCTGTTCAACAAATTTCTTGATCTCTCCAAAATTCAGTTTCCTTCTTTATGCCATATGGGGCATTTCCACATCTGACTTCTAAAGATCCTTTCAACTTGGACAATCTATTGTTCGAGTACCCCTGCATGTTGTAGCAATCTACATGTCTATGATGGTCACAGGTTTTCCATACTATGATGCTGTGACTTCTCTGAGGTCACACAGAGGCTCAGTGATAGAACCATGGCTCTTGTCAACTCCCAGACCAGGCTTCTCACCTGCCCCAACCTCCAAGTTTCTTCACAGTGTATTCATATATATTGTTTTCTTTTGTACATGGCAAGTCTAGATATTTACTTTGCTTGCTTGTGCATGTTTTTGTTATAAGGGTTTTGCTTCTGTTTTAAAATAATGTTGGGAGAGAAGGCAGATTTAAGCTGATTGTAAAAAATGAAATTTAATTTTTAAAAGTAGTCCTTTTAGTAGTAGTAGCAGTAATGGATACATAGACCTTTACACTTTGTGAGGTGCTTTGTGTACATTATCTGATTTAGGTCTCATAACATTATGTAATAGATTTTGTAAAAAAAAAAATACTTATATTATGATGGAGAAACAGAGGCTAAGAGAAGTTAAATGATGTGCCCAAGGTCTCCTTGACTCCAAGTCTGGCATGTTATCTATTCCCTATGCCATGCAACTCTATCAGAATCAGGATAAAAACCCCATGTCTTCCTGACTCAGGCCAGTGTTCTATCCAAGACTCCTAGGGAATGAAAAGGAAGGATGGGTGCAAGATATACTACAAAAGCTGAACAGAAAGAATTAAATTGGTTGACTAAATCCTGTCATCTCTAACCCTAGAATATCTTAGTTCTGGTCCTTATCACCTTTTGCCTAGCTTGCATCATTATAAAAAACTTTTTGACTAGTCTTTCAGTCTTCAGTCTCCCCTAGATTGAATCCCCAATCTGTTCTGATGACAGTTGATGAAATAATCTTCCCGAGACATTATAATGCTTCCTTTCAGAAATGTTCAGTGGTTCCATATTTCCATGGTAAAATACCAACTTGGACTGATATTTAAGGACCTCTACATTTATACTCCAAACTCTCTTTCTGCCTTTATTTCACATTTATCTCCTGTCCTTCTACATTCCAGTCAAACTGTACTCTCTAATTTTACTGTTCCTCAAACTTGACATTTCCTGTCTTGCCTGTTTGCCTTCAAACCAGCCATTCCACATTCTTAGAGGACACTCCCCTTTCATCTTCTACCTCTCAAAATGGTTTTTATTAGTACTTTCTCCTTCTTAAAATCTCCTTGTATTTATTTAAATATATGTACCCACTCCTTAGGCAGGGAATTTCTTATTTTTATCTTTGTGTCTGGAATAGGAACTTAAATATGTCACTTAATAAAAAAGAAAAACTGTTGAATTTTAAAAACACACACACACAATAACTGAACAGGTTATGTGGTTTTCTGGAAATTACATTGGACTACGAATTAGGAGGCCTGGTTTTGTGTTCCAAATCTGCTTGGCATATGTTGTTGGACAAATCTCTTGACTCCTCCATTAATCAATTTTTTCCCTTATGACATAAAGGGATTGCCACAGATGACTTCTAAGGATCTTTTTAACTCTGACTGCCTGTGTTCCAAGACCCCTTTATATTGTAGAAACCTACAAATCTATGATACTCTTTCTGTACTGGGGTGTTGTAATTTGTCTGAGATCATATAGAGGGTCAGTGGCTCAAATGCAGCCTTCTTAACTCTCATATCAGGGTTCTTTCATCTGTCTCATCCTTCCATGTTCATCTGATTCAAGGAAGGAAACTTCCAAGACTGCAGGAATAAGTAGTCATTGATGGCTTGTGGATTTCTGTGGAATAGAATTAGGACCATAAGAGGAAGAATAGCCAGGGGAGATGTCAAACCTTCAACATATATCTCTCATTGCTGGTGGCTAATGCCAAAGGAGGGAGTTTACAACATGGGCAGATTATACCTCAGAAGAATTAATAGAATTTTCACCTCTAAAATAGTCCTGCCTATAGCTCTGCTTCACAAAATGAAGATAGAAACACTCATAGACCCCTTTGGGCACTGCTAATGACACCTGATTCCTTAGACCTGAATATGAGTCAGTCAGTGTAGTAGATTAGTAGGAGTATTTCATCCTGAGTGTGGCAATCTGGGTTTGAATTCGTTCTCTGCTACTTACAATCTGTGTGTCTTTGAGTGACCAATTGGGAGAGCAGAGTTAAGGTAGGATTTTAGAGAACATTAAGCCCATTTTCCTCATTTACAGATGAGAAACTGAAAATTGGGGTCATTAAGTGATTTATGCAAAATAACAAAGAAAGTAGTAAAGCTGGAAACCAAACCTATTTTCTCACTCCAAACCTCCATCATCCTTTCCCATGTACCACACTGCTTCCCAACATACTTTGTGAAGCATGTTATACTAGGGATTCCTTTAGTGAATGAGTGAGTAGATGGCTGTCAAGGTACCTTTCAGTTCTTCAATCTATGAGAAAGTCACATTCTTTCTGGGTCTCAGTTTACTCATCTATAAAATGCAGGCATTGTATTAGACCACTTATAAAGTCCTTTGTAACTCTACATGTGTAATAGTAAACACTATCTCCAGAGACTGAGAACTCACTACCTCTAGAATAGCCCATTTTCTATTAGAAATGTCTTCCTTTTTCTTGTGTGGACATTGTGATTATGGACAGGCAATAGGAAAAGGACATGCATATGAATAACACTAAAAAAAGGATCTTGAAGAGAAACACAGGTATTTCTGAAAACATCTGACTTAAAATAGCCCCCTCAAAGGCAAAAATACTGGCTGATGGTAAAAAATGGCTGCAGTGAATTATTTTCTAGCACCCAATTTACATATAGCTATTTTCAGAATTGTAATGTTTATTCCTGAGAAATTCTGAATTAAAGAGCTATTTGGAGGCTATGGAACAATATATGGGTCAAAATCTAATAGAAAGGTGGATTTTTGGTTTACTTAGAGGACAGTTATTACCCATGAGGAGATCTTGATTTAACGCAAGAGAGATGGAGAAGTCAGGGAACTGGAAAGCAAAAGTCAAAATGAATTTTAAATATTTATTACAAGTCAGAAGCCAGAGGCTAGAAACCAGTGCACAGAACAGTGGGGAGAGGACACAGAACACATGGCAAAGAAACTGATAGAGATGGGAAATCAGAGTCCAACCAGCTCTGCTGTTAATGTGGGGATCTGATCTGATTGGAGGAAGCTCAGATTCACTGTTTTAAAAGCTGTTGGGTGAAGACTGTTTTACTCTCTATTGTCAGCTTGAGAGAGGGGAAGTTCCTGTGAGACTTGCCCACGTTACCCTTTATTATCTTCTGTGGATCAAGAAAAGGAAGCCCTTCAAAACCCAGACAGAAGATCTGAATAGTTTTAAAGATCTTAGACTTAAGGGTTCTGCTATTTGCTGAAAGTATGTAATGTTACCAAGCACTCTGCTTTACAAATGGAGATTTCATTTGATTTGATTCTCACAACCGTGTGAAGTATGTGCTATTATGAGCCTTATTTTGTAGTTGAGGAAACTCAGGCAGATAAGGTTAAGTGACTTGACCAGGGTCATACAGCTAGAAGCTGATTTGAACTCAGGTGTTCCCTCTTCCAAGCTCAGTGCTTTATCCACTGCACTACCTAAGTGAACTCTCCTTCCTTAAGCAGAACTTTGTATGGATCTAGCCCCTAATTTCCTCTTTCTTGTGTCATAGATTTTTCTTACATGGTTTGCCTCTCATTGCCTTGTTTCTTGGCCCTCAGAAAGGGTGCTGTGCTCTTCGAACAAAGCAAAATTGAGATATCACAAAGGGGATCTGTGGGCCTCACCTGGCTGCCAAAAAATCCATAACACTAAACAAGTTAAGTACTTTTGACCTACAGCACGGAGAGATTAAATAACTTACCCCAAGGTCACACAGCAAGACTTTAACCCAGGTCTTACTGGCTCCCAGACCGGTGTATCTATTACATCACACTCCTTCCCTGTCTAAGCAAAGAATCAGAGATTTAAAACCAGAAAGGACCTTAGACGTCTTCTGGTCCAATTCCTAATCGTTATTTTTATTTTACAGATTAAACTGAAATCCAGACTAATAAAGTCACACAGGTAGTAAATAGTGGAAGATGGATTTGTGCTCAGGATCCATGTCTCAAAATTCAGTTCTTTCTTCTCTGTATTGCACTACTTCTATATATTTTTTTATCCCTTCATAGATTGTAAGTTGTATGATGGAAGAAAATCATGTCTTATCTAATCTCTGTAGTTCAGAGAAGATCAAATACAAGTCTCTGTGCACAGTTGGACACACACGCATACATACATATATGTATGTATATCTATCATTTGTATCTGTCTATCTATCTTTCTATCATCTCTCTATCTTTAGATCCCTGACCATCATCTAGGTCCTCCTAGGAGATGTTCCACATTTAGGAAAATACCTAGGTCATATGATCTACAACTGGACAGAAATTTAGAAATTACCTAATCCAATCCCCTTATTTTACAGATGTGTAAATAATTTTATACAGAGAAAGTACGGAACTTAGATCTAAGTCAAATAAGTAGTAAGTGAAAGAGTTTGTATTTGAATCCAAGTCTTCAACTCCAGATTCAGTACCTTGCCTTTTCTCTCTCCTTTACTCCCTCCTTTCCTTCCTTTCTTCCTGGTTTTCCTATCTTAGCCAAGTTGGAAGTTCCACAGCCACCCATGAATTTGATCTGACTTCTGATTAGCACAGGACTTTTCAATTACTTCATTTTCAACTTGGGTCAGTACGACTCTCCGTAGGTGTCCTAGTGGCCCTTCTCTCCCAGAATATGTTAGTGCTATCCTTAATGTGGACACCCAATTAGCTTTAGTTCTACTTCAACTCAAAACTCCTGAGCCCAGAGGTTATGCCCAAATAAACCCAGTGTTTTCCCTTTCTGACATGTTGCTGTGCAGCAATGCTGGGTCCTAGCATCAAATTTCTCTTTCTGCTGGTGATCTGCTGGGAGATCTGACTGATTTGACTCAGAGCAGCTGAGAACAGCTCCCACCCCAAAGTTTTAATCTGGTATAGTCATGGGGCCAGCTGTGCTATTCTTCCTGTTTGGCTGGGTTCCCTTCTGGAAATGATGATTCATTTTTATTCCAGGAATAGCATAAAGAAGCATTCAAATTTCAGAAATGAAGATATTAATTAGGAAAAAGAAAGATATATTGAGGATAAGTGAATGACAGAGAAAAGTCCAGCAGTCAGTTTCCCTCTAAGAGAAGAGCTCAAATCATTTCTTGGAGGAAGTAACACAAGTTCACCTTATAAAGAAGGCTGATATAGTGGAAAGAAAACTGGATTGGCATTTAGAACACCTGGGTTCTAGTTTTGGCTCTGCCATGTGACCTTACTCAGTTCACTCCTCTAAGGAAGTTGAATTAAGTCAGGGATTCTCAACTTTCAATTTGTGAGCTTGTTTTTTTTTAAATTGACAATTGTATTTCAATATAATTGGTTTCCCTTGTAGTCCTAAATTTTATTTACACACTTAAAAACATTATTCTGAGAGGGGAATCACAGGCTTCACCAGCTTGCCAAAGGGGTCTATGACATAAAAAAGGTTAAGAGTCCCTACTGTAGATTTTCTCTAAGGTTCTGTTTAGGTTTAAATTATTTTCTATATTTGACATTCTTCCCATTTTCTAAGCTTTATTAAACCCTGTTACTCTGTGTTCACTTTCCCCAAGGTATCCACTGTGTTTTATGGTTGTCAAAACCTGGAAACAAATGACCAAAGAGTCACAGAGGTTATGTAAACACTATTAACTCTAACCAGCACCCAAGGGCAAATAGAGATAATACCTCAACGGTTAACTCTGAAAAGTACAACAAAACCAAACCGAACCAAAGAGCTAACAGTGGTTATAAGTAATATGCATTCTTTTTCTGTTGGAGTGGGGAAACTAGAGACATGTGTCAGGGTCTTCTCTGAGACTAAGGAGACCCCCTGCAGTGAGACTGAACCTTGATTTGTATACTAGCAGTTACACAGTGAGCTATAGTCAGGGGAGTGAGGGATAACAGCAACAGTGAGGCTAGTTTGATTCGTAGCAGGGCTTCATGACCAAAACATGGTCTGGACAAACAAGTGCTTCAACAAGTTCAGGCACAACTTAGTTCTGGTGTGAAATAATTCTGGGATTTAGCTTCAGCAGAGTTCATCCAGCAGGTGGTAAGCGTTCAGCTTGCTTGCTGGTCTTTAGCTCTGGAAAACAGGGTGTCTCCTAATAGTAAAAAGAGAGTAATAAAGAGAGGGGTGGACTTGGCATAGGGATCCTGACATAGTGGTTGCCTGCTTTGTCATTCTATATATTACATTATCAGGACCTCCAAACTCTGACATTCTAAGCTCTTTCTTGGAGGTAACTATATAGCTGTCAATCTATTTTTTTATTTTATAAATTCACTTCTGCTGAGAAGGGGAAGTGGGTAACAAGTGGAAAAACTGGTTAAGAATATAGTGTCTAAGTATAAGATTTGGATCTCTGAACTCTTTCTGAAAATATAGATCCAGCTTTGAGAAACTGCTGGTGGGTCCAGAGAAGTTGGGATCCTAGACCCCTATCTTTTCCACTTAAGGATCCCCTCTGCTGTGGGCTCAGGAAATAAGTCTGAAGCAGATTTAAAACCTTAGGTAAAGCTGGCCTATAATGCCATTCTCATTGGAAAAGAGGAAGTAATTCTTGAGTGGAAATGATGGAAATATTGGGGGGGAATGAACATTCCATCTCATGTAAGGATTTCGTCAGAGGCCTCATCAAGTTGATATGGTTGCCGGGACATGAATCGTTATTTGGGATTTTGATTGGCATTGCTCAGTCATTTATTCATACCCAACTCGTCCTGACTCCATGGACCAATGCCAATATTGTCCACGGAGATTTCTTTATTAATAAATGTATTCATTTTTAGTTTACAACATTCACTTCCATAAGTTTTAAATTTTCTCCACCTCCATCCCTGAGAAGATGTACAATCTGATATAGAATCTACATATACATTCTTATGAAACATATTTTCACATTAGTCATGTTGTATAGAAGAATTAGAGTGAACGAAACCATGAGAAAGAAAGAACAAAACAGAACAAAACAAAAAAAGAGGGCCAATAGCATACTTAAATCTCGATCCAGACTCCATATTTCTTTCTGTGGATGTGGATGGTATTTTCCATCATGAGTCTTTTGGACTTGTCTTAAATCCTTGCACTACTGAGAAGATCAAAGCCTATCAAAGTCAGTCATATCACAATGTGGCTATTATTGTGTACAGTATTCTCCTGATTCTACTCACTTTACTCAGCATCAGTTCATATAAGTTTCCAGATTTTTCTGAAGTCTGCCTGCCCATCATTTCTTATAGCAAAATAGTATTCCATTACATTCATAAACCATAACTTGTTTAGCCTTTCCCAATTGATGGTCATCCTCTCAATTTCCAGTTCTTGGCCACTACAAAAAGAGCTGTTATGAATATTTTTGTATACATGGGTCCTTTTCCAATTTTTATGACCCATTTGAGAGAAAAACCTAGAAATGGCATTGCAGGGTCAAAGGGTATGCACATTTTATTGCCCTTTAGGGATATTTCCAAACTACTCCCTAGAATGGTTGGATCAGTTCACAATTTCAACAAGAATGAATTAGTGTTAAAATTTTCCCACATCTTCTGCATTTATCATTTCCTTGTTTTGTCATGTTTGTCCATCTGCTAGGTGTAATGTGGTACCTATGAAGTGTTTTGATTTGCATTTCTCTAATCAATAGTGATTTAGAACATTTTTTTCATAGGTTAGCTCTAATTTCTTCATTTGAAAACTGCTTGTTCATTCATATCTTTTGACCATTTATCTTTTGGAGTATGACTTGTATTCTTATAAATTTGACTTAGTTCTTTATATATTTTTTATATTTATATATATTTTATACATTTATATATATTATTTATATATTTTAGAAATGAGGCCTTTAGCAGAGATTCTAGTTATAAAAATTCTTGTAATCAGAATTATCCATTTTGCATTTCATAATGTTCTCCATCTCTTGCTTGGTCATAAATCCCTCTGTCTTCTATAATTCTGACAAGTAAACTGTTCCTAGTTCTCCTAATTTGCCTATAGTATCTGGCCTTATATCTAAATCATGTACCAGTTAGACTTTATTTTGGTATACAGTTTAAATATTGGTCTATGTCCAGTTTCTGCCATACTATTTTCCAGTTTTCTAAATAGTTTTTGTCAAATAATGAGTTCTTATCTCAGAAGCTGGGGTGTTTGGGCTTATCAAGCAATAGATTATTATAGTAATTAGCTATTGTATCTTGTGTACTTATCCTATTCCACTGATCTACCACTCTGTTTCTTAGATAGTAACAAGTAGTTTTGAAGATTTCTGCTTTAAAATACAATTTAAGATCTGATATGACTAGGTCACCTTCCCTAGCATTTCTTTAAATTAATTTCTTTGGTATTCTGGACATTTTGTTCTTTCAGCTGAATTTTGTTATTATTTTTTCTAGCTCAATCAAATAATTTTTAGTAGTTTGATTGGTATGGCACTGAACAATTAAATTAATTTAGGTCAAATTGTCATTTTTATTATATTAACTCCGCCTACTCACAAGCAACTGCTATTTTTCCAGTTATTTAAATCTGATTTTATTTGTGTGAAGTGTTTTGTAATTGTGTTCATATAGTTCCTGGGTTTGTTTTGGGTAGACTTCCAAATATAATGTCTACAGTAACTTTAAATAGAATCTATCACTATCTGTTGGGCTTTATTAGTAATATACAGAAATGTTAATGATTTATCTGGGTTTCATGGAATTTTCTTAGCAAAGATAGTGGAGCAGTTTGCTATTTCCTTCTTGAGTAAATTAAGACAAACAAGGATCAAGTAACTTACTCAGGGTCACACAGCTAGTGAGTGTCTGAGATCAGATATGAACTCAGGTGTTCTTGACTCCAGGCCCAGTGCTCTATCCATTGAGTCATCTAACTGCCCTGTATAGGATAAATACATGCCAATTAATACCTGGTTGAGAGAAATGAAGCCTTCTCCTGGGTCAGAGTACTTACTGAGTGAATTATATCTTATTGTAGATAAACAGTCATAGTCCCTTGAGCATGAGTGATTAAATCTTATTGGTTGGGTCTGATTTGATTGACTCAGACCACTGTGGATAGAGAGAGGACACCCCTTTGTCCTGGGCTCATTACAAGGAGTCTTGGAGCAGAATTGGAGCTCGAAGTACTCACTGAGAGCTGAGCAAAGTGTAGAACCATAGCAGAGCTGAGAGTAGAGCTCTATGTATGAATGGAAAAGGGAAAGTGTAAGAATCCTATACATTGAACCAGCCAACATCCTTGGAGCCATTAATATTTATAGTTTTATGTGTTCTCAACCATATGGCCCAAGAAATGGCAGTGGGAAGCAGTAGCAGAACCTTCCACCCCTGGACCCGAAGAATGTATGACCCCAAGCAACTCAGCTGTTTGAATAGAGAAATTGGGATTCTCTAGATAATGTCAAATTCCTGGAATGGCTTGGCTGTTGAGTAGAATATTGAATCCTGGGTTTTGAATGCAGTTTAAAAGCATTTTGAATTGAATCCTGGTTCAGCTTTTTAACACTTAACTGGGGGACCCAGTACAATTGCTTCAAACCTTCTGTGAGACTTCCATTCTTCTTAACTTGAATGAAGATAACAATGTGTTGTGGGAATCTGTTGAATAACTTGGATTAAATGAATTACAAAGTTTGACTTAAAAGTGAAAACAAAAACTGGTTAAAAAAACCAACAAAACTTTCAGGGGCAGAGCCAAGATTGCAGAGTAGAAAGATGCATATACTCTAGTGCTTCCCCCACATCCCACAAAATACTGTAAAAAATGACTCTCAACAAATTCTAGAGGAGCAGAAGCCATAGAACAACAGAGTCAAAGAGATTTCCAGCCAAAGGTAACCTGGAAGGCTGACAGGAAAGGTCTATCTCATAGGATGCTGAGCAGAGCAAAGCCCAGATCTGGCCATGCGGCATTGGGAAGAACAGGACCTGAACAAACCTCTAGGGCAGAGTTCTCAGCAGGGAGGGTCCCACATACCTCAACCCAGAAGTAACAAAGAAAGCTCCAAAGGTCTGTGTGGGAAGGCTTTCCAGTTCCAAGGTTCATCTAGTAATAGCCCTAGGTGATGGACACAATAGCCACAGCAGATTCCAGGCAGCTATGGTAGCTGGAAAGCAAGCTGGGTCCATTGTCCAGGCAGCTCAGCTTAAAGGCTCTGGCAGTAGGGAGCAGCTAATTTAATCCTCAGCCCTGAGTGATGACCCTGCCCCCACTCAAAGCCCCAGGGAAATGAAGCAGCTGAGTTGAATCTCAGCCTTGAACATGATACCTGGAAAATGAGGGGCAATAGATCATCCTCTTGACAAAGGATTCAGAAGTCAAGTAACTGACTGGTAAAACGCCCAAAAAAGTGGAAAAAAATAAGACCATAGGAGATTACTTTCTTGGTGAACAGGTAGGTTTCTCCTCCCATCCTTTCAGATGAGGAAGATTACTGTCACAGGAAGTCAAGGCCTTGCTTCCAAGGTCTCCAAAGGGAACTTAAATTGGGCTCAGGCAATAGAAGAGCTTGAAAAGCAAGTTAGCAGCTTGTTAAAGGAGAACCAAAAAAATGCTGAGGAAAATCACACCTTTAAAAAGAGGCTAACTCAAATGTAAAAAAGAGGTCCAAAAAGGCAATGAGAAGAAGGCTTTAAAAATCAGAATTAGTTAAATGGAGGAGAAGGTTCAAAAGCTCACTGAACAAAACAGTTCTTTGAAAGAGAGAATTGAGTTCAGGGAGATGAATGACTATAAGATGAACCAAACAGTTAAAAACAAAACCAAAAGTTTGAAAAAATAGAAGATAATGTGAAACATCTCATTGGAAAAACAACTGACCTGGAAAATAGATCCAGGAGAGACAATTTAAAAATTATGGGACTACTTGAAAGCCATGATCAACACATTATCTTTCATGAAACTATCAAGGAAAACTGTCCTGATATCCTAGAACCACAGGGCAAAATAAATATTGAAAGAATCCACCAATCACCTCCTGAAAGAGACCTGAAGAGAGAAACTCCTAGGAATGTTGTGGCCAAATTTCAGAGTCCCCAAGTCAAGGAGGAAATACTGAAAACAGCTAGAAAGAAATAATTTGAGTACTGTGGAAATACAATCAGGGTAACACAGGATCTCGCAACTTCAACATTAAGGGATCGAAGGGCTTGGAATAGGATATTCCAGAGGACAAAGGAACTGGGATTAAAACAAAGAGTCACCTACCCAGCAAAACTGAGTATAATACTTCAAGGGAAAAAATAGTCATTCAATGATATAGAGGCCTTTCAAGCATTCATGATGAAAAGACAAGAACTGAAGAGAAAATTTGACTTTCAAACACAAGAATCAAGAGAAGCATGAAAAAGTAAACAGGAAAGAGAAATCATAAAAGATTTCTAAAGCTGAACTGTTTACATTCCAAAGAAAATATTTGTAACTCTTGAGACTTTTCTCAGTATTTGGGTAGGTGGAGGGATTGTACACACACACACACACACACACACACACACACACACACACACAGTGCAGGTTGTGTTGAACCAGAAGAGATGATATCCACAAAAATATAAAATAAAAATTAAAGGGTGAGTGAGGAAAATACTGGGAGGAGAAAGGGATAAATGGAACGGGGCAGTCTATAACTCATAAAAGAGATAAGAAAAATCTTGTTCAATGGAGGAGGAAAGGGGGAAGAGGAGAGGGGAAAAGTGAAGCTTACTGTCTTCACATGTGACTTAAGGAGGGAATAACATGCTCTCTAAATTTGCTCTCTAAAATCTATCTTACACTATAGGAAAGTAGGAGAGGAGGTGACAAGTGGGGTGAGGGGAATGATAGAAGGGAGGGCAAATGGGAGAAGGGAGTGACTAGAAATGAACACTTTTGGGGAGGGACAAGGTCAAATGAGGGAATAAAAAAGTAAGGGGGGATAAAGTAGGATAGAGGGCAATATAGTAAGTATTACATAACATGATTATTATGGAAATCTTTTGTGAAACAACATATAGTTAGTCTATTGAATTGCTTGCCCTCTCAGTAGACATGGGTAGGGAGGGAGGGAGAGAAGTTGTAATTCAAAGTATTAAAAACGAATGTTGAGAATTATTATTGCATATAATTGGGAAATAAGAAACACAGGTAATGAGATATAGAAGTCTATCTTGCCCTACAAGAAAAGAGAGAAGATGGGGATAAGGGAAGGCTGGGGTGTGATAGAAGGGAGGTTACATTGAGGGAAGGGGTAATCAGAATGCAAGGTATTAAGGGGTGTGTGGTGAGGGGAGAGATGGGGAGAAAAATTGAACATGTTACAAAGTGAGGTAAAAAGCAATTAGTATTAAAATAATTGACAATTAATTACTGAGACTAAATCAGAGACATCTTTAGTGGGAGGAAAAGAATTTTAGTCTAAGTTTCCTAGAGGTGGGTAACCTTGGGTAAAATTTGGCATTGATGGAAAAGTTAAGGCTTTAATGGTAAATTTGATTTTATGATTCTTATTTAATCAGGAACTAGAACATGTATAGAAAGGCATATAAACCACGTAAGACTTGCCTCAAAAGATGTTCCTTAGCCAATGCAAAATTATAGTCATATCTGAAACCTAGTTATTGGAACTAGCTATTTTAAGATTCCATGGGACTATTAACTGTCTGTTCTTCTGAGTTTAACTCCAGGTATGAATAACAAGAAAGGTCTGAGCCTCCAATCCATGGTGCCAGTAAGCCTATGAGAGGCTGGTATGAACTGCAAAAGGTGATCTCATGGGAAGGGTGGGAGAGCAGCTGTTCAGCCTGGGCTGAGGTAGAATTCTCCTGACTCAATTCCCCCACTGATATCCGGCAAACTTTAAACCTGACTGAATGCGAGTTGACAATCTACTCTTGCCTAATAATTGACATGAAGTTGGAGAGATACTTGTCCCTAAAATGCCCCTACTCTTAGTGGCAATTTTCTATAGTCAAAAGCTTTGGAAGATTAATACCAGATCCATTAAATTATAGATTGTTGGTAGGGGAACATCTGAGGTTAAGTCTAAAATTAAGCTATTAGACTTAGGACTTTGGGCCAAAAGCAATGTTAGGGTCCTTTAATTCTTAGCAATATGATAGAGACAAGTCAAGGGCTTATGAAGTTAGCATACACAGTTATTATTTGTGTCTCAGTGGGTTAATGTTAAAAAAAATCTTTTATGGTCTGTATTGTAAATACTTTAAGAGAAGTATCACCTGCCCAAAAGTTGGAATTGTTTTATGTGATAGGAACTATGTTAAAAATGAAAAATAAAAAAAAATCTTAAAAATACTGAATTTCTGGAGAGGTCAGAGGTCAGAGACTCAGCATTGTACAGAGAGAAAGAGGATTATTTGCATAATGCCAGGAGTAAGATGATATTTCTATAGTAAAAGAAGAGTACTTAAACAGTGTCAATGTCTTGCGGAGGGTAGAATGCATGTTGGAGGTGGGGAAGAGGGATAAGTCCCTGGGGTCTGGGAGAAAAGGAAGAAAATTGAATAATTAAAATCACTGTAAGTCCTTTGCATTTTCTTGTTGTTGTTGTTGTTTTGTTTAGTATTTTATTTTTCCCTAATTACATATAAAAATAATTTTTAACGTTTGTTTCCAAATCTTTAAGTTCCAAAATTTCTCTCTTGCTCCCTCCCCACCACCCTCATTGAGAAGTTAGAGATTCGACACAGGCTATACATGTGTGGTCATGCAAAATATTTCCATATTAATCATGTTGTAAAAGAAAATAGACCAGAATAAAAAACTCAAGAAATACAAAAGAAAGTTTAGAAAGGAGACCTCAGTATGTATTTAGACACCATCAGTTCATTGTCTGGGAATGGATAGCATTTTTCCTCATAAACTCCTCTAAGTTGTCGTGGATCACTGCATTGCTGTGAATAGCCAAGTCATTCACAGCTGATCATCCCACAACATTGCTGTTGCTTTTTAGAAAGTAGATTTCACTTTGCATCGGTTCATGCAAGATTCTCCATGTTCCTTTGAGAGCATCATGCTCATCATTTCCACAGTACAACAATATTCTATCACAATCACATAGCTCAGCCTGTTTAGCCATTCTCCAATTGATGGACATCTTTGCAACTTCCAATTCCCTTCCCCCAGAAAAGAGCCACTACAAATATTTCTGTACATATAGGTCATTTTCTTTTTTTTGTTTTTTATCTCTTTATTGAGACAGATATAGTGGTGGTATTGTTAGGTCAAAGATATGCATGATTTTATAGTTCTTTGAACATAGTTCCAAAATTAGCTAAAGAATGATTGAATCAGTTCATAACTCCATCAACAATGCATTAATGTCACATTTTCCTCACATTCCCTCCAAGAGTTGTTATTTTCTTTTTCAATCCCATTAGCCAGTCTACTAGATTTAATTGTTTTAGTTTACATTTCTCTAATCAATAGGAATTTAGAACATTTTTTATATGGCTATATGTAGGTTTGACTACTTTATCTAAAAACTGTTCATATATTTTGATCATTTATCAATTGGGGTATAACTCTCCTTTTTTATAAATTTGACTCAGTTCTCTATATATTTAAGAAATGAAGTCTTCATCAGAGAAATTTGATTCAATTTTTTCTTAGTTATGATTGTTAAATGTATTTCCTTCCATCTATTCCCCCCTTTGATTTTGTTCTCTCTCTCTCTCTCTCTCTCTCTCTCTCTCTCTCTCTCTCTCTCTCTCTCTCTCTCTCTTTCTCTCCTCTCTGTCTTTCCTTTCAATATATACTTTATTTCTTCTAATTACATGTTCAAAGAATTTTTAACATTTAAAAAAAGTTTTGAGTTCCAAATTCTACCTTTCCCTCCCTCCCTCTTTCCCTCCTCTCTCCTTTCCCTTAGATGGTAAGGAATCAGATATAGGTTATACGTATGCAATCATGTAAAACATTTTCATATTTGTCACTTTTCACAAGAAGATGATTTAAGAAAAAGAATGAAAGTAAAAATAGCATGTTTCAATCTGTATTCAAATAATATCAGTTCTTTATCTGAAGTTGGATAGCATGCTTCATCATTAATCCTTTGGATTATAGCCTTGTATCACTGTATTGCTAAAAATAGTTGTTGTTCATAATTATCATACAGCATCGTTATTACCATTTATAGTGTTCTACTGGTTCTGGTCATATCACTTTTCATTACTTCATGTAAATCTTTCTAGTTTTTTCTGAAATCTTCCTATTTGTCACTTCTTATAGTACAATACTATTCCAACACAATCATATACCAGAATGTGTTTATCCATTCTCCAATTGGTGGGCTTCCTCTTGATTTCCAATTCTTAGCCACCACAAAAAAAAGTTGTTATAGATATTTTTGTACAAATAGGCCATTCTCCCACTTTATTTCAAAGTCTTGGGGATATAGAACTAACAGTGCTATTGCTGGATCAAAGATTATGCAGAGTTTTATAGTCCTTTGAGCATATAAACTCAGGTATCTTAATCCTGAGATTAAAGTTTCAATTTCTCCAGTGTTACAATTGTATAGCTCAGTGGTTGCCAATGTTTTGATAACTGCAATAAAAATAAGTTTGTTGTCTTGACATAACTGACTCCATTTTATTTTGTTTCCATTTAGTGATAGAGTAGTTATTACATAAGGTTCTCCACACTTTCTCACCTCCCCTCCCCACTCTGAGTAATAAAGTAAGGACTTCAGGGGTACAGTTTGGCAATGATGTGCCTGAATGTCCCAGATTTTATAAACAACTACTAATAATGTTTTCATTTTTCAGATTTGGTAAACAACTACTGATGATGTGAATTCTCCATATTTGGTAAACAGGTTTTAATAAAGTGTATCCTCCAAATCTGATAATCTGAAGTTAGCTTTCAGCGACTGTTTTCTTACACCATAAGCTTAGGTAATCTATAACCAATCACAACTTGTATGTATTCACCTAATGATCATAGGTAGAACTATAAGAAACCTACTAAAGATGCACAGCCTTCAATCTAATCTTAGATTAAGACTGAAACTGGCTCCTGCATTTTCAGCTTACTTGAGACTCAAGCAACACCTCTGAGAATTGATCACTTGTCAGTCAACAGTCTATGAGGGAGATACACAGCTGGCTGGAAAGAAAAGTAATCTTCTCATTGAGTACCAGTATGAGAGACATTTTTATTGGGAAATCCTAGGAAATCAGGTTGGTGGTTTGTTCCTAGTAGGATTACTATTTGTACTTTCTAACACTTAATATAGAATAATGTTTGGATGCACTTGAGTAATAAAGTTTGCTGAGAATTGTAAGCCTAATTAATGTTTCAGTTGCACTACTTGACTTAAGTAATGATGCATCAATTTTGAACATATCATAGATTTAAATAGTAACATGCAGTTTTAAAAAATACTATACACATCATCAGTATATATTTACTCTTTTGTAAATCATTAATATACTGTGTTATACTGTAGTCATGTATTATACTTCTAAGTTTTATTTTGTATTCTAACCTGAAACACCAAAATACCCAAACCCAAAATTTCCAAATATGCAGCAGAGCACAGAGGATATCATGTGAAACTATGACTCTCTATTTCATACTATTTGCTTTTCAAAAAAAAATAACTGTGCAATTGATTTTATACATTTCTTGCAAAACTGTCTTATTTATCTGTGCTTCTTTCTCAATCCCCCTGTGTTCTCTGCAATCTATAAAATGTAAAAATGGTCCTCATTTTTTTCTGCATCACTTGCTAATCCTCTTTCCTTCTGCTTTCTTCCCATCCCCAATTAATTAAGAAAAAGATGGTGGTGGTAGGGAGAACCTCTTGTAACAGATAAACATAATGAAGTAAAATGAATCTACAGACAGACCATGTCCAAAAACATGTACTTTACCCCTTATGTCCATTACCTTTCTGTAAGGAGATGGCAAAGATACATCACCATTGGTTCTCCAGAGACATGGTTGGTCATTGCCTTGACAAAATTTTTTAGGGCTTTGAAAGTTAGGAGATATTGATATCTTTCTATATATCAGTGTTATTAACCTTGAGTAAACTATTCTCTTGATTCACCTCATTTACATCAGTTCATATTACCAGAATTCTCTGAAATTATCTTTCTTAATTTCTTTTAAATTAAATTTAAATTAATTTATTTGAAATTAAAAAGTTTTTTGGTGATTCACAGCTTCCTTTATGTCCAAGACAATGAGAGAGTTACAATATGTACATCTTCTTGTGCTTCTCAGGAGGACACATGTATACAGTGCAGACAACGGAGAAGAGAGTCAAACACTTTATACAGGTAAAGACATTCAGAGGGATCAGTAGTAGGGTTATGAGAGAGACACAGAAGGAGATTTGGGAGGAAGAAGGGATGGGACTTAGAGACACAGAGGATGGAAATGAGCAGAGACAGATAGGGGCTTAAAGAAAGGAGTATATACAATGGCAATATGGAATCTGTTTCATATAAATAGAAAATGCAGATGAAGTCATAGGAAGAAACAAATGTAATAGAGGACAAAGACTTGGGGAAGTTCCATAAGAAAATGTACCGATGTGGTCCTATGCAAGCAACCTCTAGAGGGAGGAACTGGGAGTTAGTTCACTCTCCCTGAGTTGGGAATCAAGTGCCTACATGTTTTCTATGCAATGAGGATGAGGGATTCCATTCCATTCAAAACTTTCTCCGATTTTAAGGTAGGACTAGGGTATATTTGCATGAAACCTGTGCCTCATCCTGTCCTAGGTACCTCGTGGAAGGCCATCTATTCCTTGACCTCCAAGGGGCATCCAATAAGTGTAAGAGAGGGATGCCTGGGGGTTTCAGTCCCTGCCCTTGTAATTTACAATTGGAGGATGAGGAGAAGATGGGGAAACTGCACTGAAAGGGTTTCTTAAAGCTAAGGAAGCCCTTCTTCCCCATTCCTCCCTTCTTCCCTCACTCCTATGGTACATTCTCTGTCAGAAGTCCAATTTAAGACCCCTAAGTAACTCATGTCCTCCCTGCTGGGAGAGAGTTTCAGTGAATAGTGGGAGTAGGATGAGGATGATGTTCAAGCAGATATAGGTCAGGCTAGGACCAAAGGGAAGCAGCATAGGGCAGAGAGGGACAGCAAGGAATCCCTTGTCCTTTCTTTTTTAGTTTATTTCTGTTGTTATTTGTTATGTTAAAACTGCATGGATATAGAGGGCAAGGGAGTAACGGACACTGGATTCAACACCCCATTCTACTGGTTCTAGGAGGGAAAGATTTTGAAGGGAGTTGGGAGGTGCCCCTTGGAGTGGGAAGACCAGTTGTAAGCTACAGGGTAGGTGAGCAGCTTGATCCCCCAGATTTTCTTTGCTCTTCTCATCTGTTCCAGGCCTTTTGATATGGTGACTGGCAGAGCTCAGCAAGGTAAAGTCCTCAAAGGTGCCTAGGATCAGATGGTGAGGTAGGATGTTGGAGGCATATGTCATCCCAGTAGGATGGCCCCCAAGGTTCTCTCAGGATTATGTTGTTTGACATTACCCAGGCTGAAGGCTACACCCTTTTCTGCACTGTTCCTTTTAGATTCCTCCTGGCACCTGACGGATGGCACAACTTGTGCTTAATCATTTCATAAACATAATCAAAGACCTCCAGAACAGTTGGGATACTTGAGCCAATGAACAATCCCATCTAACCCACAATATCACCCAGGAATCCTGCATAGGTGTTTTGTTTCTTTGGAGTTTTTTGTTTGTTTGTTTTGTTCAATGGACTCATAGTTCAAAACTTCAGAAAAGATGTCCAGCACCAGAATATTCTCCCCAATGTACTACTTGATCTTGAACTTTTTGGCCAGATACTTGGCTGAGGGTTTGCTGGGCCATGGGCAGCTCCTTCCCATAACTAGTCAGATTACAGGGCATTTCACACAGAATAATCCTGGTCCTTCACGAGGAAATTCAGAGCAGGGGCTGCACATAAAATTTTGCTCAGGTGTGCAATATAGAGCATTGCCTGGCATGTACACTATGTTTCATTTGCAGTTTTCCACTAGATAATGTGTTTCACAGTCAAGTCAACAGACTGATGCTGTATGAGCTGAAGAAATCTGACTGTATGGTCATAGCTTTATAAGTACCCCAGGATGGAGTCAGGTAAATAAACCATTACTCCTGGCAAGTCACAGAGGTCTGGAACCCGGGAGCCACACTAAAATCTAGCTGCTCAATAAAAGGAGGCTTATCTTGACTGTAGATCTTTACCTTTATCCCAGTCTCAAAGGAAGTTTCATCCATCTCTCCCCATACTGGCAGATACTCAACCTGTTGGATGCCCAGTATTATCTCTAGCCCATTGCCTATCCCACCCTTCATAGTCTTGAGCAGTGGCCACCCATCTTGGCTTGCATTGGATGTGTTGCAATTTCCATAGAGTGTAAAAAACACTTTGAAGTCATCAGCCCTGCAGACTTCACCCTGAAAGAGACAGGACAGCAACATATCATGGATGTCATGTCCAACGTGGTCGTAACACTCTATTATGTTGAAGGGTTTAGGCTTAAAGTTTTGAAAGTTGACCTTGTCCTGTTTTTCATCTGCCATCTGTGTGTCTGGGATTCCATACCTGGAGAAGTTCTGGGAGTCCAACGGTCAGTGACAGGTCCTGGATAGCTGGAACTAGATACCTGCTCAGCCTCAAACTACTGAAGGACCTATGGCGGAGAGCTAGAGAGCTCATGGTTCATGAACAGTGCCTCTCAGAGTCCTGCATTGAGCAGACCACTGGATCAGCTTGGTTCAGCTCTGTCTGATTTAGCTCTGTGCTATGCTTTCAGCCTAGGAATCTTCGGTGATCCACTGTCCAGCTAGGGTTCTTAATTTCTTACAGCACAATTTTCTCTTACATTTATATACTACAATTTGTTAAGTCATTCTTCAATATCTCAAGAGTCGATCTAAGGCATGCCTTTAGATTCAGTTCTTTGTTCTCCGCCCTCCCCTCCCCCAAACCCCATTTAAATCTTCCCCTTTGAGGATGAGAAAGTTTGTTTTGCTTGTGACTCTTCCTTCCCTGGTATTGTCCTTTCTCTTCATCTCTCCCTGTCCTTCCATCTTTTAATTGTTTTCCTGGTGAGTTAGATATAATTGTAAACCAAACTGTGTGTGTTGTGTTATGTTGTGGTTGGTGGTGGTGGTGATGGTGGTGCATGGGTGCATGTGCAAACACACACACACACACACACACACACATGCACACACAATCCTTTATCTGTTCCAGAGAAAAGTGAGACTCATTTGGTCTCAAATTCTTCTGCCCTTTTCTCCATGCTTGTAGATTCTTCTGAAGCATCCCAGTTATAAGAAATAGCAATGTCTACCTATTTCTTCCTTCTTTCTATTGTAATGTGTTCCTTCTTTTACCATACCTTTTCTTTCCTTTCTTAAAATCTTCAGGAGAGAACCAAGATGTTCCTATGATCTCTGTTTTGTTTTTATTCAACTCTGTCAATGTCTTTTAAAAACCATACTTTTCGGAAGGGGCAATATTTCCCCTTCTCTTCCTAATAGTAGACTAGTCTTACATCATCTCTATCTCCTTCTATTTACTCAACCAACGTAATCTTTCTAGTTTTCTTCGGATGCTGGTGCTTATATTCCTACTTACCTCTATTCTTTTCATAAACTGAAATGCTTCAAAGTCCTCCGTTAAACAAAGGTCTATCTCCCCCAACCCCTCAGATTGCAGAGTAACATAGTTTTAGTTATAAATCTATATATTTTGCCTTTAGAAATATTGTATATCAAAAATCTTGCCTTTTTTTAAAAAGCTAACAGGTTTTGTGTGATCTTGATTATAGTTCCTTAGTGCTTGAATTACTTCTTTCTGTATGCTTGCAATTTTTTTCTTTGATATGAGAGCTCTGCATTTGGCTATGATATTCCTGAGACTTTTCATTTTTTAGCTCCTCTAGAAGATAGTGAACTCTTTCTATATTTATGTTGCTTTCTGCTTCTAATAGATCTATAGAGTTTTTATTGAAATATAGTATCCAGGCCTTTTAAATAAATATGTCATAGTTTTTAGAGTTCAGTGATTCTTAAATTATTTCTCCTTGACATAAGTTTCAGGTCAGCTATTTTTGATATCAGAAATCTTACATTTTCTTTTATTTTTTTGATATTTGATTTTGGTTTTTTTTTTGTTATTGCATGATGTGATTGATTTCCATTTGATCTCTTTTCGTTTTCAGATATTTCATTTCTTAAGTTTTGAATCTCTTTTCTAAGCTACTTATTCTTCTTCCAGATCATTTGCTTCATTTCTTGGTAGATTATTTTCATAGTACTTACTATGTGCCCCAGGCACTGTACCAAGGCCAAAGGGTATAAACATAAACAAATGATATGGTTCCTATCCTAAAGAATTTACATTCTACTGGGGGAAGACAATACATAAAAGGCAGCTGGAAAGTGAAGGGAGTGGGAAATGGGGTAATGATACCTATATGAGGGTAAGCCGGCTGGAACACAGTGAAAAAGTCTAGAAAGTGAGGTTTGGAGTGGGGATGGGGTGCGGAATAAGTATGGCTTGTGCACCTCACAAAAAAGTAGTGTTGGTTAGGGACTGACCAATCAAAAGAGAGGCCTGGAGATTCTAAATATTCATGTAGTTCTTGTGAAATATTCATTAATTTCCTTTTCCCCCTTTTTGGATGCCCTGTGAAATTAGATTTGTAATAATTTTTATACTTAATGTTATTTTCTTGGATTCATTCATTTCAATTTATTTCCTAAATTAGAGATTTGTGCCCAAGGGCCATACTCTACCCTCACCAGCACTTTTAGGTCAACCCTGCTTAGTCTTACCTATAGTCCCTTGCATTCTTGCCTGGGCATAGAAGTGGAAGAATGTGGGACATAATTTACAGGGTAGAGAGGAATCTTATTTGTCTGGATTGTAATGTTTGTCAAGGGTGTGCTTAGATCTAGGGATTCAAATAATAAACATTACATACATTCTACATTCAAGGAGTTTGTTTTCTTATAGCATAACCAGAAGGAATCATTTTGCTTACTCCCTCTGTAGAAGACCTCTGTTAATGAAGAACTTGCTGCTTCCTGAGACATCCTATTCCTTTCTGTGATGTTTCCATAATGAATTATGTTTGGATGAGTTCCTTTTTTGAGGTAGATATTCGTCAGTAGCCCAATGACCACTAGTTGTAGAGGATGTAGATCCATGCAGAATTAGAATTTGAATAAAGCAGCTTTGTGTAATTGAAAGAATAGATCTAGGGTCCACAGCTCTGGATTCAAATCCTAACTGCTATTTAGGATCATAAATTTTGTGCTGGAAGAAACCTTAGGAGACACATGGACCAAGTCCCTCATTTTGTTTTATTTTACACACATTTTCTTGATGTCTTTTGACTTTTTCTCACAGTTATTACACAGTTGCTTTACACAGCTTTAAATATGTTTTGTGAATAACAAAATGCCTTAAGTAAAATATCTTAAAAATATTATGTCTAAAAAGGCAGGTGTTATTTTTTCGTAGTAATGTCCCACTTCTGTATTATGAGGAAGAAGGTACCTCTTCTTCAGTACCTTGATTGTTATTTCCATTGCTTATTAATAGTGATCATTTTTAGTATATCATTATCAGGGATTTTATTACATTTAATTAAAGCGTTACTTTTCATTACTAGTGATCTTTTTAACTGAATCATTGTAATGTGAATGTATCTTATTCTCTGATTTCTGTGTATTTTATTCTGTATCAGTTGACACAATTTTCTGTATTTCTCAGTATTTGCCATATAATGTCATATTATATAACATCATAGCTTTTTTCAGTTAATGTTCAATAACTACTTTGTTTCCCATACTTTTCTATGGTACTGTAGAATATATAAAATATTCTTTTCTGTCTTTGACTTTCTTTGGGTACATGCTTAGCAGTGAGAGTCCTACTTTGCAGATATAATTCCAAATTGAAATCTAGGAAGACTGAATCACTTCATAGCCTCAACATCAAAAGTGCAGCAATGTGCCTGCCTTTGTGTAGCCCCTCAAAAATTGATTGATTGTGCTATTTGTCATCTTTGGTATAGAGCATCTAGGTATTGTATTGGAAATGGAATCAGGAAGACCTGAATTCAAATCCTATCACAGACCCTTACTAGTTTTGTATCCCTGAACAAGCCTCTCTCAATCTCAGTTCCCTCATTTCTTTTTGTTTGTTTGTTTGAAGGTCTTTTTTTAATATAAATTTATTTATTTAACTTTTTACGTTCATTTTCACAAGATTTTGGGTTCCAAAATTTCCTCCCCATTTGTCCCCTCCCCCCTCCCCAATACACTGAACATTCTAATTACACATATCACCAATCTGCCCTCTCTTC
>CM053769.1:360785098-360805440 GCA_028658325.1 Potorous gilbertii | reverse complement strand
GCCTGACCAACAAGAACTATTGGGTGTCTGTCACCAAGAAATGAATGGGGATCTATTTAGTAATGGGAGTTTCTTTTACTCATTTGCCGTAGAGTGCCTGCTTCCTAGACCCTGTAGAAGAATGCTCCCACTAGAAAATTCTATCTATCCACAGCTTCTCTTCTGCATTTTAGGTAATAGTCTAACTTGAGATGAGCACAGAGCAATGGCAAGAATGAAAGGTTCTTTCAAGTAGGGATTGTTGCAGTCTTTGTACTTTGTATCCCCAGAGTCGAGGAGAATGCCTGGCACACTGTAAACTCTTAATAAAAGCTTATTGATTAAATTGATTAAAGAATAAACATCATGATGTACTTCTGGGCAGCTGGGCGGTGCAGTGGACAGAGTGCTGGACCTGGAGTCACAAAAATTCTTGTTCACGAGTTCAAATCTATCCTCAGATACTTACTAGCTGTATGACCCTGAATAAGATGTTTGCTTCAGTTTCCTCATTGGTAAAATAAAGAGAAGGAAATGGCAAATTATTCCAATATCTTTGCCAAGAAACCCCAAATGGGATCATGAAGAATCAGACATGACTGGACCAAAATATGTTTCTGGATACTTCTCCCAGGTATGGGAGACTGACTCTTTTCTCTCTCCTCTGCCATGTCTAACCAATCATGATGAATTGTATCAGAACTAGTGCTATATCAATAAAGGTCATATGAAGCAGATTTTTTTCTTGTTTTGTCCTTCATTTCTGGTGGAAAATGTGCTCAGAGCTAAAAGGGGATTGTGTTACAGAGTCAAAACTGTCCCCCTGAAAAGGTACTCAAGCACATAGAATGTGGAATCGAAACGGGTAAGATCATAGACAACTGAATGAAGAGTCAGTGATGGTTACTAGACTTCTGTGATGCTACCTGATGGTAACAGGACAGGGCCCTTGGATCTTCTGAGAAAATTTTCTTCAGTACAGGATGAATCTAGAAGGGTTTGGGACTTTTAAACTCTTGCTCTTAGTTATTAAGAGTGTTATTTAGGCGTCCCCTTGGCCAGAAAGTGTTTCTGCTCTAGTTTAGTATTGACATTTTGATTCTGAGAACACTAGCCCTCCAAGATAAATGTTTTAACATAGAAAAGGCTTGACTGTCTGAGTATGGGAACTTTATTTGGTCTTCCAATAGCTCATAAAGAGAAGAGGGTCCAATTTCATAACACCAACCTCTTGCTGAGTCAAAGGACTGGAGCCACAGATGTCTCAGCAACTCAAGGATTCTTGGTTGAATAGCAAGTGAGGTTAGGGGACAGGAAAGGTTGAATCTGGTCCAGAAGCTGACTGGGTCAGGGCCTTCAGGAAAAAAAAAAACAAAAGCTAACGGACAAAAGCATTTTCTAGAGAAGTGATACAATAAAATAACTATTAATATCTCAAAATGAATAGTAATTTAGTTAAGTGAATTATTAAATAAAACTAGTAATTAGCTAATTCACCTGAGTAATTACTCAGTCAAAAGAATTAGTTAATTCATACATACTAATAATGCCATGTTTTTAGAATGTGAACTCTATCAGGGATTTTTTTTCCTTTTGGTTTTTTATCCCCAGGGAGTTTCACAGTCCTTAACACATAGTAAGTATTTAAAAACTTGTTGAATTAAATTATTAAACATAGAGTAACTTAATTATCTCAATATTTTCATTATCAAATCAGTTAAGGTAACAGAAATTTTAGGGATCCTATTAGAGTTAAAATATTGCTAAGATTGACAGAGCCTTATATGGTTTGGTTAGGGTAAGAAGGCTGTAGCAGGTTCTTATTGATGACATATTGACTCTTATATGTTTTATGTGCTAAGACACTTCTAGAAATGGTATAGAAGATATTGTGAAAACATGAATGGCTAGACATGGATTGAGACTGAGATAACATGCAGCTTGGGAAATTAACTGATACCCTTTAAAAGACCAGGGTCTTGCTATTTCTTCTTGTCTATGCCATGTGCAAGACCCTTTCCATCTTTAAGTATTATATTCCTTCTCTATACATTAGCTGCTGAACTTCTGGTATCTCTGGTAGAGCTTATGAGTATCTGGTTAAGACTGGGAGATATTCATGATTAAGTCTATGATTGGTGAATAGGAGTTCCCATGGAGATATGAGCAGCCAAACCTTTTAGCTACCTTCATGCAGGATAGAGGAGGTAACTGCTCATTTATGGATTGGGGGATGCTGCTAAGGCTTCCTTGGCTACAATCAACCTTCCCTTTTTACTTTCTGATGCCTGAAATCTCACCATTATAATTTCATTCCTGTCAGTTGAGCTTTCCATTGGAGTAAGTAAGAATTCTTGTCGTTGAAACCTTCTAACAATTCACAAGACCACAACATCATGAAATAATGGGTACTCATATATAAAATTCCAACCTCTCTGCCTTGGATCCATCCTGCACTCAAATGCCTAAATAATCTTTCTTTTAAAAAAACAAAAAAGAATTCTTTTTCAGTTTATAACACGATAACTTTCAAATATATTCCTCCCTATCCCCTTTCTCATCCTCCCATCAATGAGTCTTGTTTTATAACAGATTACAAAAGAAAGCAAGTCTAACCAACATATTTATCATATCTTAGAGTGTACTACACACCCATGTCTGCAATAAAGAGAATGGGTTGTATTTTTTTAGCTGCTATCTAGGGACTGTATTACAGAATCGCAAGCTTCCATGAAGGCTGTCCTCTGCTAGAGCAAAGGAACTAAGCAATAAATTCAGATGGGGAGGGTGGAGGAAAGAAAGTACTAATGTTGCTTAACATGTAAATTATGTAATCCTTTAAAAAAAAACTTTTTGTATCTTCCACCTCAATACTTGTTCCTTTTTTTAAAAAAATTAAACGTTTATTAATTTTTAGTTTTCACATTCATTTCCACAAAATTTTGAGTTCCAAATTTTCTCCCCATCTCTCCCCTCCTCCACCCCATAATGTCCTGCATTCTGATTATCCTTTCCCTCAATATGCCCTCCCTTCTATCACACCCTTTCCTTCCCTTATCTCCATCTGCTCTCTTTACTTGTAGGGCAAGATAGATTTCTATACCCCATAACCTGTATTTCTTATTTCCCAGTTGTATGCAAAATCATTTCTCAACATTTCTCCACCTTCTCTCCCTTCCTCCCTCCCCACTCATTTCCAATGAGAAGGCAAGCAATTCAATATAGACTATATATGTGTAGTTTTGCAAATGACGTCTGTAATAGTCATGTTTTGTAAAACTAACTATATTTCCCTCCATCCTTTCCTGCCCCTCATTTATTTGCCTCTATAATTTTCCTAAAACATATCACTGATCATGTACCTTCTGGACTTCATAACATCTAGTGGCATTCTAATGTCCACAATATCTATTATAGGACAAATTCCTTATCTTGACATTTCAGGTTCTCTTTAGTATGGCTTCAATGTAACTTTCCAGTCATATCTTCTGCTATTTTCATTCACATGCCTGGTACGCTATCCTAATGGGTCTACTCAATATTCCTAGAGTAAGACTTATGTCTTTTATTTTAACCACCATGCCTATGGTCATACTAGTATTTATGCACAGACTCCTTCCTTGAAGTCAAAATTTTGTCTTACTCATCTTTGTCTCCTTCAAAGGACCAAGCTTTAAGCTTTGTACATAGTGAAAGTTTGCTTCTCAAGTAAAGATGGACTCATGCTCTCTGGATTCCTTTTGCTTTCACCATATGACTCTGAAATAGTTTCTGTGTTTTGAATTTTTTTTTTTGATCTCCTAAAACATTTTGGGACAAAGATCTGGGACAAGTCAGTCCCACCTTTTAGAGTTCTTTATGATTCACAAGTACTTTCAGATCCATGATAACAGTAATTCTCAGAGTCCTATTAGGAAAGTAGGTCAAGGATTTATCTTCTCATTTTATAGAGGAGAACAGTGAGGCTCAGGGAGGGCAAGTGAGTTTCCTATGACTACATAGGTAGTAATGGGTAGAGCTATGATTCAAACCAATGTACTCTGATTCCAGTTCCAGTATTCTTCTCATTCCATATGTGTTATTGATGTTGGACTATAAATTAAATGGGAAAGTCATCCACTTACCTGTTATTCTGATTCCTTTTTTCACTTTTCTTGTGATTCCAAAAAGCCACTTGACAAGAGTGAAAAAAAAGAGACAAAATAGTCTTTGAACCATATTAAGAGGAATTAGACAAGTTTGTCTCCAATATTGTATGTTGTATAGATAAGAGTCTGTAGACTATTTGCTAAAGTCTGTGTGCTATCTACTAAAGACCTTTCCAATGCTAAAAATGGCAGGGATTACTTTCATTTTTTTTTTATTTTTGTATGCTCAGCACCTAGAACATTGTCTGATCAGTGGGCATTTAATAAATGCTTGCTGAATTAGTGAATTTATTTATGTTCTATGTTGTGAAGTTAAAGGATAGGATTTGGATTTAAATCCTACCTCGCATGTGTACTACCTGTGTAGATTTGGGCAAATGATTTAAGTTTCCTCGTCTGTAAAATGAGAGAAAGCTTTGGACTAAATGACATCTGAAATTCCTTCCAAATCAAAATGCAAGAATCTATAATTCTACATGCCCTCCCAGAGAAAAGAAATTGAAAGAGCTTTATATTTAGAATCAGAGCCTCCTATTATAAATACTATTTTTCAATAACACAAAATAACCTGTATCTCTTCCTCATCAATGATTTATATTCTAAGGGTCCTTCCATTTCTGTTCTCTGTTCTAAGACTAAATTTTATTCTAACATTTTATATTCTTAGATTGATTTTCACACAAATGTTTCATCTGTTAAATACTTTTCTAGTTCTGTCGGTTTTGTCACCAGAAGATCTTTTCTAGTTCTAACATTTTATATACTACAGACTCATCCAACTTATGACATATTCTATAGCCTAAGACCTTTTCTAAGCTCTAACATTCTATATTCTAAGTTAAAATTCTATGTTCTATAATTAAAATGTTCTACATTGTATATTCTATGATCCCCTTCTAGATCTACTATTTTATATTCAATGATTCCAGTCTGTACAAGTTGTTTTCTCATCTATAAACAAATGGGGTTGAACTGTAAGCACCTGACATGAAGGAGACTGTGATTTATTTATCGCCCTGTTTTCTTCAAACTCCAGCCCTTGAGTAGGTGCTCATCAAAGAGTAGTTGTTTGATTTTTGCTTCATTCCCTTAGTCTCTTTTTTTACCTGACAAAGAGTTGGGAGATCTGCACTATAGTCCTGACTTCAGCACTATTAACTTTTTCTTGCCTTGGACTTCTACCTCACACATAAGGACTGTGGACCCATGCTTCCACCAACCTCAAACAATCCTACTTAAGGTACCTGGCCCTAAACTAGGGAGGGCAGGGAAGGGGCCAGTGCAGATCCTTCCATGGCCTACCAAGGATTGTGAATATACATATGTGTATATATGCATACAAAATCATATACTATGTTTTATATATATATATATATATATATATATATATATATATATATATCCTTATCTATATATTATGATTATATCAAATATAGAATATAGACTTTCTTGATGTTCATAATATTCGGCCTGCATAAAGCCCACATGGGAATAAAACGTGACAGTTTTTGGACAATTCAGTCTGATTTTTAAATTTTTTTTAAATTTTGAAAATCACAACATGAAATAAAATGAACATTTTGTATACACGGTAAAATAGAAAAGGAGAATACAAGAAACAAATGTGATTAGCTTGAATTTCTTTTCAGGTAATAATGAATTCAAAATAACATGTTAGGCAATTCAGTCTTAACAATATGCCCCATGTTATACCATTAAGAACCCCCAAAATGCAGTCTTGGTGTGTTTCATCTTACTTACGATTTCCGGAATATTGAGTTCAGAACATAGTTCACTGCAGAATCAATGATTCCAGTGCCTAGGAAGTTTAAGACGGATGATGGGAGATCCTTGTCTGAAGTTTCATCAGAATCAGAAGACTTGTCATCTAGGACCCAAAGATTTGCCTCAGTCACTTGGAAGGGAAGTGGCTACTATATTAGACTTAGGTTCACTGTGTTATCTCTGACAGAAATTTCTATGGATCTTACTGTCTGTATCATAGAGTCTAGATCATAGATTTCAAATGGAAAGCCACTTAGAACAATGAACATAGAAATATTGACCTGAAAGAAACCTTGGAAAATATAATGTTCTAATACCAAACACAGAATGTCAAAGCTGAAAGGCATCTTCAAACATAGAACATAGAATGTCAGAGCTGTAAGGGACCTAAACAAAGAGGACGTATAATATTAGAGTAAGAAGACACTTTAGAACAAAGAATGTTAGAATACAGATTCTTGAAGCTAAAAGAGATCTTAAAGTGCAGTCTCTAAAATATTCCAACCATTTTAACAAAGTTTTGCTAAGTGTCTCCCATGCATGTCCTTATCTAAGATGCTGTGAATTAAAAGAAAAACAATAAGAGTCCTTTCCCTTAAGACAGTATTCCAGATAGAGGTTCTAGAACACAGAAGATAGAATGTCAGCGTGGATAAATTCTTTAGGTCAGAAAACATAAAATATTAATGGAAGGGAGGTTATAATATCATACACTGACAGAGTTGGATAATTCTTTTTCACAAAGAATATCAGAAATAGGAATTTCTTTACAATCTAGAATGTTAGAACATAGAGTAGAATATCAGTGCAGGAAGGATCCTTGTAATATAAAAGATTAGAAAAAACAGTGCTGGCTACATAACATGCTTGAGGTACCCTCATTTATAGATGAACAAATTGAGCACTAGAGAGTTTGAGGACTTATATGATGTCTCCCTGCATACAAGTAGTGACTGAAGTCCCCTGATTTCCAGTTTTGAGTGTTTTTCCATTGTACTATGTGAGATATTATATAAACATATGAAATAACTAAATGCATTAATTACATTACATTATATTACGTATATAAAAACACATCATATCATAGTTTAGTGCAAAATATCACATCACATCATTTAACACATACTACAGTACCCTACCTGATGACTAAAAATGTGCAATATTCAACTACACTATATACATAATTATATTAAATTATTTTATATTAGTTGATATTAGGTTATATTGTGTTACATTAGTTACTGTGTTACATGAAGTTATCCTATATCATAAAATATTTTCTTATATTGCATTGTATATTATAGTACTATAGGATAGAATATAGGATGTGATGAGATATAGTAAGATGTAGTATAATATGATTTGATGTAATGTGGTGAGATTGATGCAATATAATGTAATGTAACATAAGGCAGCTAGGTGGCAAATGGATAGAGTGACAGGTCTGGAGTTACAAAAACTCCTCTTTATGAGTTTAAATATGTCTTCAGACATATAGTAGTTGTGTGACCCTGGGCAAGTCAATTCATTCCAAATGGGGTCATGAAGAATTGGAAATGACTAAACAACAACAAGATAGCATATAATGTAATTATATTACATGATAGCATGATATTATATGAAATTATATTGCTACTATTATAACAATATAATAATTACACTATATTATAGCATATATTGTTATGCTATACAATGTTACATTATATGTTACATTACATCACATCATATAGCATATCATAACATATCACATCACATCCTATTCTATTCTGTATAAAACTAGACAAATTGTCTATTACATTGTGCTATATATTGAATGGTCTTATATATTAAATATCATGTCATATTAAATGTCATATCATATTAAACATAATATTAATTTATATTACATCGTAGAAAGGCAGTGTGGCATGGTGGCTAGATAACTTGCTTCAGAATCAATTAATTCAAATCTGGCTCTGCCTCAAACTGGCTGTGTGACCTTTGGCTAGTCACTTAAACTCACAGTGGTCTAGGCAAATCTCTAAGTCTATAAACTATAGAAAAGGTACTGACCTGCATTGGTAGTGGGAACTTCTCCACCCAGAAATTTCCTCTACCAATGAATCACAGATCTTGTCTCTATCCCTAGCTATATGTATATGTATATGCATATATGGGCATATACATATGAATATAAACACATACAGATTCATACACAAACATATATATGTGCACATAACCATATATGTATGTATACACACATACATAAACATATACAAATTAGCTTTGCATTCACAAGTCAGCTCAACTTACTGAGCCTGAGTTTCTCTTTTGGTGAAATGAAGAGTAGGGAGTGTTGTGACGGACAAAATGATCTAAGGTTTCATCTCTCATATCCAATGATTATATAGTAACTGTACCAACTGTTTCTCCTATTTCACACCTCCAACACTCACCAGCATGGCAGGGAAGAATCAAAGTTAGCAGCCCTATAGCCATCATCATATGAAGGAGTGAGGCAGACATTCTTGTTCCTCTGGGTTCAGCTGAATCTTGGAGGTAGCTGTAAACTCTCACTCAATTTATATAACAGAGAAAATGATGTCATTTACGTACAATAGAGTTAATTAAGATATTAGGCAAGACTGAGCTATGTGTCAAGTGACTCCTGTAAAGCAACCTGATTTGGTGGTAAGAACCCAGGACTGGGAATAAGAAGCCATGGGTTTTGTCTCAGTTGTGCCACTAACCAGTTATGTGACTCTAGAGAAATCATTTCCCATCTCTTTGTCTCAGTTTCTTCATCTGTGAAAGGAAACAGTTGCAACAAGAATATTTCTAGGGTCTGTTTCCTGTTCCAAGATTTTATATTCTATAGTCTAATATCTTTTTCAGTCCAGATTTTCTCTGTTCAATTTCTCTTCTATCATTTGGTGGGCTACATTTCTTTCCAATCCTAATATTTCATGTTAACTACTTTTTAACATTTTATGCTTCATGATCTCTTCTGACTCTAACATTCTACATACTGTTCAATTGAATGACCAATTCTTAAACATCTGTTATGTTCAGTGCAATATGCCATATCCTGGGGAAGTACAAAGATAAACATGATACGTATAGTACCAGCTCTCAGGATGTTCTGAAGATCATTTTACCTTTAACATTCTATCTTCTAAGGTTCCTCCACCCCTTTTTTTAGCTTTAACTTTTGTTCTAATAGCTATACTATATATTCTACTATTCTATACTATATACTCCAATATTCTATAACATTCTAATATTCTTAAGTTCCTTTCTAGTTTTGACATTCTATGTTCAAAATATCCAATTCTGGATTTTTATGTTCTTGGTTTTATGATACCTTTTAAATGTAGCATTCCCTTTTGTTCTTTTAAGGTATTTTCCAGCTTTATGATATCTCTGAGAAAGAAAACACATTGCTCAGCTGTCCTGATATTTACCAGTTTCATTGGCTTTCAACAAATGGTATTTTAGCAGGTGTTCCTAAGTCTGTTCCAACTGAGAACTGCACTAATGTTTAGATAAGAGATAGGGCAGAACAGATACTGCTAGGAGATAAGTGACATAATTTTAGAAGGGTGGAGTCCTTAGTGAAAGAAAATGCAAGTTCCCCTCCTCCTTCTCCCTTGCCTCACTTTAAAAAGTTAATGAAACATTCATTCCTTCATTCATTTATACATATATTCAACAAACATTTAATAAATACCTATGCGCAGAATTCCCTATGTACGTCCAACTGGAATGCCTCATCGGATGTTTCAATGTGTCATGGAGAGATGACCCTGGATTCTTGGTAGCCAGGCTTACCAGCTGCTGGTTCCCATATGATCTACAAAGATGGAAAAAAAGCATCCAGTTCTGGCTAAGAGATAAATACCACATCTGTAGGTTGAGGACCAAGAAGCTAAATTCAATAAGTTGAGTTATATATATTGGAGTATGGTCCATTTTCCTTTTATTATTATCGAATACAAAAAGTCAGGGGATATAATAACCCCTTTCTGAGTTTTCTCATCTGCAAAAATGGATATACACATACACGTATACTTATATATATATGTATATATGTGTGTATGTATATTATATGTATATGTATATATGGGAAGAGAGACAGAGAAACAGGAGAGACAGATAAAGAGACAGATAGAGACAGAGACAGAGAGATAGAAAGAGACAGAGAGACAGAGGCAGACAGACAGACAGAAAGAACCTGGCAATTAAATTCCAGCCTTTTTGAGCATGTATAGCATTCAGGCATCTGGGACTGAGAGTACATATAAGAGAATGGGGATTGGGGTGGGGATGTGGGGACAGTGTGGTTCAGCCTTTTTCCTCCTTGACTTCATTCTAGTGAGGAGGCAGGAAACAATTGCTAAAAGCCTTAGGCTCTTCTCCACCCAAGTCTCTCCACCCACATTGATATGACGCCATCAGCATATGACCCTGCTGTTGTTTCTTACCCTTCTATGTCTATGTTTTTCCCCTTACTGAACTGAACTATTGGAGATGAAATGAACTATACTGTGACCCAGTTTTTTTAAAATTTGTTTTATTTTAAACTTATGGGATAAAACAAGAATTTCCGTAACAAAATACAATTTTTAAAAGATGATTACACATGAAACTGCAGATCTATATGTATCACTTGCTATTCCTTTTAAATGTACAATAAAGTTATAATGTAAATTTCTTTTTTCCTATTTTTTTCTCTCCTCTCCTTCCCCAGTTGCTACCATTAGACACCAACAGGTATACATGTAAATTTATTCTATACACACTTCTATTTATCAGTTCTTTCTTTGAGTGTAGATAGCATTTTTATTAATATGTCTTTTATAGTTAATTTGGGAAATTGTAATAGTCAAAATAACTTATTTGCTCAAAATTATTGCTTTACCCAATTATATACCAGTAAATTTAATAGTTTAAATGAAATGGAAGAATATTTACAAAATATACAAATTACCTAGAGTAGCAGAAGAGGGAATAGAATGTCTAAATAGATCTGTTTTAGAAAAAGAAACCAAACAGTTCATAGATGCAATTCCTAAGAGAAAAGCACCAGGACCAAATGGATTTACAAGTGAATTCTATCAAACCCTTAAAGTTCAAGGAATTTCAATATTAAATAATTTGGAATAATAAGTAAAGAAGGCATCCTACCAAACTCCTTTTATGAAACAAATACGGATATCTAAACTAGGAAGAGTAAAAACAGAGAAAGAAAATTAGAGACCAATTTCATTAATGAATATAGATGCAAAAATCTTGAATAAAATACCAGCTAAAAGACCACAACAACATATTATGAAAATTATACATTGTGCTGTGACCTTGTGAGCTTTGACATGTGGGGAGGGCCCCAAGAGCTTCGGGAAGGGGAATTCATACCAAAATTTACTGCCAGTACAGCTCTAAGGGATCTATGGGACCTTGTCTAGCAAAGAATGACACCCCTATATCCCTGACAGTTCAGATGCTGTTTTCTGGTGTAATTTTCTAAGTCAGTTATGCTGCATTCTAAAATGAACTTAATGGGGCAAATGCTTTGTAGCAGGTACTTTCAGTGAGTACTGTCTCTCTCCAGGGACCATGATGGCATAGGTCAGAATGTCCTCACTAAATATCTTTGTGGTATAGCCTTTCCTTTTGAAAGTCAAGGAAATCTCCTTTTCTTAACTGCCGAGTGTTCTACAAGTGTCATTCATTTCATTCCAGCCTCCAATCTAAACTACTAGGTCAAGACAATCCTTTCCTGTAGTAGTTATAGAAAGCCACATCCTCTCTCAACCTCTGTTTCCACATCTATAAAATGGAGATAAGGGGAAGAAAACAAACATTAATACCTACTAGGTGTCAGGAATTGTGCTAAGCACATTATAAATATTATCTCTTTACAAGACTGTTGTGAGGTTCAAATCAGATACACATAAAGCATGTTTCAAACCTTAAAGTACAATATTGATGTTAGTTGCTGTTACAATTACTTAAAACAATGATTGGGGAATGACTAAATAAGTTGTGGTATACAAATGTAATGGAATAATACTGTGCTACAAGGTAGACTTCAGAAAAATTTGGAAAGACTTATATGAACTGATGCTGAGTAAAATGAGCAGATTCAGGAAATCATGCACAGTAGCAGCCACATTGTGTGAGGAGTGTTTATGACAGACTTAGCCCTTCAATGCAAGGACCTAAAACATTCCCAAAGGACTCTTGAGGCAAAATAGCAACCACATCCAGAGAAAGAGCTAGAGTCAAAATGCAGAATGAAGCAGACTATTTTCTCTTGTGTTATATTTTGTTTTGTTTTGGTTTTTCTCAAGGTTTCTCCTATTCATTTTAATTTGAAAGGAATTGTCACCCTACTCAGTAAATTCTAGTAGTTCCCTATTACTTCCAGGATCAAATATAAAATCTTCTGTTTGACATTCAGCAATCTGCGTAATCTAGATCACTCCTACCCTTCTGGCCTTATATCTTACTGTTATGAGAAATTTTTATTAATTTTTTTTATTTGAATCTCAGGACCATTTTTCTTGCAAATGTTTAACTAAAAATTGGTCTTCTGTTAATATTAACCTCACCTGACCAAAACTTAATTCATGGAATATAGTGTTAAGTGAAGACTGTTTAACATTCAGATAGAAATCAAAAGAAAGCAAAGTGATTTAAGTTATTTGAAAAAAAAAGTATCAGCAGTTCCTGACTCCTTGGTTATCTTGGAGATATGTAAATTCCTGCCCTTTCAATCAGTCTACTGCAAATCCTTTAAATACAGGGTTAATTTACCTGACTTAGTTTACCTATAGAGTCTACTTAACTGTTTCCTTAGGAGATGTGTGAGGTTATGATTGTTTGACTAATTTTGTTCAACTTTTATGACATTGAAGGAAGCATTGGATTAGAAATTTTTTTAAAAAACTTTTACTTAAGAGAATGTATAAGTTTACAGTATTTAAAAAAAATATTTGTTTCTCTGATATAATTTTCTTTATAAAAGTTTTGTTATTTTTTAAATTCCAATCAGGCTTCAGGATTTTTTTTTCTACCTCCTGACCTGTGCTCAAGCTTAAGCATAATAAACCCTAGGTTTTTACCTCTTTAATTTTTGCTTTCTGGTAGAACTGTTGGCAGCAGTCACCTATATATGAACTCAAAAAGGAGATATTTCTTCCATAACACTCCACAACAGGTACTTTTTGATCCACTTATCCTGGGTTTTCCAGGAATACAATTCTCTAATTGTAGACATCAGATAGCATTTTTTACTTTTCTCTTCATGTCTAGAACCACCTCCCTCCTGAACTATACCTATTGACTTCCAACTAAAATTTCATCTTTTACAGGAAGCCTTCCCCAATCTTTCTTAACTCTAGTGCTTTCTTTCTGTTAATTATTTCCTATTTATCCTGTTTACATCTTGCTTGTTTATATTTGTTTACTTGTTGCCTCCCCCACTAGACTGTAAGCTCATTGAGGGCAGGGGCTATTTTTTTTTTACTCTTTCTATCCTCAGTGCTTAGCATAGTATATGGTAAATGTTTTTTGCTAGATTCATTGAAATAATCACAATTTCATCATAGATCAAAGAATTTAGGGTCAGAAGGAATATGAGAACACAGGATGTAGATATTCAGACCTAGGAGTCTTTAGGACATAGAATATCATAGAATTAGAGAATATTACATTATATTTTACATACAATCACATAGAAAATGTGTATTTTGTAGGATGCAGAAAATTATAGGATATTATTAATAGCTGGAAGAGGATTTAGTGATCACATAGTTCATACTCTTCTCTTGCTGAGATCCATAGAGGAAATGATTTCTTTAAACAACATCACATTGACAAGGTCTAGTTATTTCTAGTTCTTAGGCATTAGAGGAGGATCAAAATGATGGAGAGTTTTGTTATTATCTTAGAGATAATGAGGAGTCATTGGTGCTTTCTTTTCAGGGAAATGAGCAGTCAAAAATAGAGTTTAGGAAAATTCTTTTGGTGGTCTGTGTGATGTGTGTTGCAGGGGAAGTGAATGCAGTCAGGGAAACCAATTAGGGGCCATTGCAATAGGCTAGGGATGTCGTTGGGTGCCTTCCTGAGTCCACTGGCCCTGGGCTTCTTGTTGGTGTTGAAGTCCAGAAACATCAAATAAAGGACTTGGAATATCAGAGCTTGAAGAAACTTAAGGACATGAAATATAAAGTGTTTTAAGGGAAATGAGATCCTGAGAAGTGATAATTTGCTGAAAGCCATAGAAAGAGTCAGCAGTAAAACCAGGACATAAACCTGAATTAATTGATTTCATTGTTCTCACCATTGAATAAACTGTTTGGGTGGGTGGTGGAGGAAGGGAGCACAGACAATTGCCGCAATCTGGAGAGAGTCCGGCTAGGCTGGTACTAGAAGTAGAGACTTCAGGTTACTGTGGGTGTCAGGGAAAGCCCAGCTGGCAGAATCTAGGGCAGAGAATTTAGTTCAAGTTCTCGACCTGATATATGTGTGTGTCTATGTGTGTACACACACACACATACATACACACATATAGATACATACACACATATGTGTGTGTATATACGTGTATATATAATAGTCTTTTTAACATTCTATATTATGTATAATATATCATAATATTCTACATATTAGATATAATAGTCTACATTCTATATAAATAAATATATTTATATTTATATATCTATATCTGTAACTATATATGTATATACATATATATGTATGTATCTTCCTTCCTCTCTCTCTCTCTCTCTCTCTCTCTCTCTACCCCGTCCCTTCCCCCCCACCCCTGCTTTGCTTATAAATGCCTTTTTGTGTCTTTGTGTGTGTTGCTATGTATCTATTCCTATGCATATAAATAGGTGTGTAGTGGTTACTAAATCAAATCACACCCATCCAGGTATCTCTTCCCTATTGCCACACAACTTTAGCCTTTGGAAACACTTCCTTCTTTAAGATGCAAATATCACTTGGGGAAGGCTTGAATTTGTTCATTCTCACTTCATTGTCAATTGCTTTAGTCTCATAAGGAAACTACTCCCAGAAGGCTGGGGTGTGTGAAATGGTGGTGTGATTAACAGGTGGAGGAGAGAAAAGGGAGCAGGAGGCTAAAGAGATCTTGCAGTCAAAGAATGGGAGGATCTTAGAGTAATAAAAGACAGAACTGGGACAATAGAACATACAAATCATAGTGTTTTGTGTCTTCCTGTTGTAGTTCAGGTTTCAGAACCAGCCTCAATGAATGTGCAGAGGTGGATACTGAATTCTGTGGTTCATTGTGACAAATAAAAATTGTTTATTGAGTCAAAGGGTCATAATCTGCACAGATAAAATTAACACCTGCAATGATCACAAGATTTTCAATTTAGAGTCAGAAGTCTTTTAGTCTAGCCCCTAGTTTCCAGATGAAGAAATTGAGAGCAAAAGAGTGTAAATGACTTGCCTGTAGTTCTATAAGTAGCAAGTTATGGAAGTAGGATTTGAACCTAAATCTTCAACCAATGTTTTCCAGTCATGGATCTCTGAAATATTTGAATATGTGATACCCAATTGATTCCTCTCTTTAGGTTTCTGGATTATTGTTGTTGTTATTCAACTGTGTCTGACTGACCTCATTTGAGGTTTTTTTTGACAAAGATACTGGAATGATTTGTCATTTCCTTCTCCAGAGCATTTTACAGATGAAGAACTGAGGTAAACAAGGTTAAGTGACTTGCCCAGGGTCACACAGTAATAAGTATCTGAGGACAGATTTGAACTTAGGAAGACTTATCTTCCTGACTTCAGACTTGACACTGTATCCACTGTGCCACATATACTTCAAGTGTCTCTATTGTCTATCTTATATATGTAAAGCCTGGGCCCTGTCCCTTCTCTCTCTTGTTGGCTTGTTCATTCCTACAGAAACAACTACATCCCAAAAGAGAATGTTAACCCTGTTCTCCTTCCCTCCTCCCCTCCATAGGTTCTCAATCTCTTATCATCAATTCCAACAGTGAGATGAAAAGAGATGAAGAGTCTCCTGTTTCTTCCTCTTCTTTGATTTTTCATATACTCTTAATAGTAGATTAGTTTTTGTCTTTATTTTGTATGTACATCTCTGGAATAACAATGAACTCTAGTTCCTAGGGTTTTATTTTTTAATTTGTAATTGATTTATTTACTTTTTGGTATCTCAAGCATGTAGTTTCTGAGTAAGATCAATGAAGTAATCACTAATCTTAAACTTCAGCAGAGTGGCAGTGGTAGCTCAGCAGTGACAATAAGGTAGAGCTATCACTATATATGGGGAAGCTCCCTGCATCCATGCAGACCTTGGCCCACACTAGATTTAATAGGTTGTCTTTATGGGCTATTATGGCCAATGAACTCATCTTTGACCGTTGCTACATGATGTGATTCAAAGAGTCTGGAGACCCAGGTTTGAAGGGAAGGGTAAGGGAACAAGCATTGATATATTACCCATTACGTGTAAAGCTCTTTATAATATCATCTCATTTGGTCCTCACAACAACCCCCCAAAGTAGGTACTCTTATTATCCTCATTTTACAGTGAGGGAAACTGAGGAAAAGGAGGTTAGGTGACTTGCTTAGGATCAAACAATAAGTATCTAAGTCTGGATGAGAATTCAGATCTTATTGACTCCAAACCTAGCACTCCATCCACAAACTCCAAGTTTGATGCTTGGTTCCACTCCTTTAAGCTTTGTGACCTAGGACAAATCACAGCTTCTTGGGCAACCATTTCTTCACTTGCAAAACTTTGGTAACACTTGAATAAGTGTGTGGAGGCATTGAAAGTCAATTCTTTGCAGGCAGAGAGAAGGTCTTTAACTCGTCTCTTAGAACATTTGTAAATAATTAGGCTGTCAATGATCAGAGAAAAGAGAGATTGCTTTTCCTTCTTCCTGAAGGATCAAGAGGAGACCCTGGGAGCAGTAAGACATGTTTTTGAACATTAACTGGAAGAAAAATGTTGAACACAGGATTTTGTAGAGCAGAAAGAGAGGAGGAGCAATGGGGGCTAAAGACAGTGTGTTCATCTGTAAAAAATTTGACGTTCGAGTAGAGACCCTTTCCGGCTTTAAACCTGCAATCCTATGATGTGGTGAATTAAAGCTGAAGGTCACTGAAAGGAAAATAGAGAGGTGCATGGTGGGTGTGATCAGGCTACCACAATACAGGAAGAATTAGTCAAGAGAAGTGGCACAAAAAATTTCATCAGAGGTATGTGTGACTGAAACCACAGGTAGGCTGGTCCTTATGTTAAAAGCAAAGACTAGCCAATGGACACATGTCTGGGCTCCATTAGATGTTTACATGCAGTTAAGAGATCTAGAAGAAAGCATGTAGCATGTGGACCCATTGTGGAGAAAGTATGATAGGACATCAACTAGAGACCTCCAAGATGAGATGATATGGATGAGTTCAGATCTACATGATCTGTAGGGTGTTCCTACATTGATTACATTTCAGACTCATTGAAATATTAAGTTAAAATGTGCACCTTTTTAAACAATTAGAAAAATACCCAAATTGAAAGAACAGTTCTCTTTTTTTAAAGCAATGAACCCCTTTTTACTGGAAGTATGCTATGTGTCTTCTCATTTCTGCCTTATGGTGCCCGTCCTCCATGTTCTTGTTTACTTTTTCTCTTATACTTGGACTTTCTTCTTCTTGCACCTAGGCTTTTTCAAATTTAGCTTATTCATTAAGAGCAGCTCAAATGCTGTCTCCTTCAGGAGTATTTACCTGAATTCCCACCCTCTACCCAAGTTCATAGTGATTCTTCAACCTTTCAGTAAAGATTTTTTAACCAAACACTGCTTTCACCCTTATTACACTCTTATTATATTTCATTTTACAATATCATCATTCATAGTTTTCCATATTTTTGCATATCATATTCCTTCAGTAGATTGAGAGCTCCATGAGGATGCAATACCATGTCTTAATTACCAGGGACTATCCTCCAGGGTCCAGCACAGTGCCTTGACACAGAATAGGACCTCAATATATGGTTGCCGAATCACATTGAATTAATGGAGCATCATGATGGCAGGCATTAACCTTAGAAGCTTCATTTCCTCCTGTGCTCAGTGAATAAAGAACATAGAATATTAGTAGATTTTGGAGAAACTCTGTTTCCTAGAGTCCTTAGTTTCTTTCAGAGCTCAACTCAGATGTTACATTCTGTGGAAAACTTTCCTGATCCCCTTGGGTTTTTTTGCTCTTTACTTTTCAAATTGTTATACTTATCTGTACAAATGAAATATTTCCTCCCTGCTCCAGCCCTTCCTCATGTTGAACAAAGCATGTAGAGTTAGAAGAGACTTTTAAATATTTAATAAAAGTTCTTAGTTTTATTTTTGTATCCTAAGTTCCTAGCACATGCCCTTGTACATAACAGATGCTTAAGAAATGTTTATTGAATGAATTAATGAACATAGAATATAATGTCAGAGCCAGAAGAACTTTTAAAAAGTAGAATGTGAGTGCCAGAACTTCTTTTAGGACATAGAACATAAAATGTTAAAACTGGTAGAATGCTAAATTATAGAATACTAGAGCTAAAAGGCACATGAAATTAGAGCTTTGAAATTTGTGGCTTGAAAAGACTTTAGGATATAAACTATTAGAACTTCTCAACCTTTGCACGGTATGTAGAATGCTTGACTAGAGTATTTAAAGAAGTCACAAAGCATAAAACATAAAATGTGAGCTCTGAAAATAATCCTTAGGGGGAAAAAGTGTTTGGATCTGGAGCAAACAGTACATAGGATATAAGCATGAAATATGGAAGACATCTTAGTACATCACATGTTAAGGCTAGATGAGATCTTAAATCATGGAAGAGAAAATATCAGTATTAGAAAGAACCTTAGAATATAGACCATAGAGTTTCAGCATTAAAAGTCATTTTAGAAGTTAGAACACTTAATTGCTGGGTCTGAAGGATCCTTAAGATAAGGTGGCAGCAACCTTGGAACGTTGAAGATAGAATTGAGTGAACTAGAAGAACACAAACTCTCAGTCTTGGAAGGAACCTTAGAACACAGACTTTTAGAGTTAGGAAGATCATTTAGCATAATAATATTAGTGCCCTAAGAGCTATAAAGTATAATCAATTGGTCAATGAATAAACATTTGTTAAGCACTTACTATGTGTCAGGCAAATAAGAAAAAAAAGACCATCTCTGCCTTCAAGGAGTTTGCCCTCTAATGGGGAAGACCACACAAAACAGGTGGAGAAGGTGGGGGAAAGGGGAGAGAGGTGGTGAGAAGACAGGCATGATAAAGAAATCAGTCAAAGAAGTCCCAAAATAGTATAGCCAGGGGAGAAACAAGATGCTGAGCTGAGCTCTCTCCTTAAACAGAGGTTTGGAAATATGTAAGACAAAAATTGTCAAAGATATTAGTTGTCAAATCTGAAATCACAGTATCATAGTGTTGTCAGAGAGGTTAGAGACAAGTGTCATCTAGGCAGCTAGGTGATGTGGTGGATAGAGTTCAGGCCTGGAGTCAGATGGACTCATCTTCCTGAGTTCAAATCTGGCCTTAGACACTGTGTGAGTGTGTGTGTGTGTGTGTGTGTGTGTGTGAGACCCTGGTCAAGTCCCTTAACCCTGTTTGCTTCAATTTCCTCATCTGTAAAATGAACTGAAGAAGTAAATAGCAAACCATTCCAGTATCTTTACCAAGAAAACCCTAAATTGGGTTGTGAAGAATTCGATACAACTGAGACAACTGAACAACATACCTAAAAAAAATATTTTTCAGTACAGCTCATAAGTGATCATTTGGCTTTTCCCTGAGGCCTCCTGGAGGTGAAGCTGCTACCTCTAAAGAGATCAATTCACTTTTGAATAGTTTAAATTGTTAGGAAATTTTTCTTTAAGTCAAATCTAAGTCTGCTTCTTTGCAACTTCTGAGGTCAAATCCTACAAGCCTATTCCTTTTCTCACATGCCTGCTACCAGCCTTTCAAATATGTGAAGGCTTAGCTGTCATGTTGCCCATGCATCTTCTCCAGGCCAGCTGATTCTCAGAGGGCATGTGCTTAAGATCCTTCACCAGTTTGACTGCTCTCTTCTCTATGTCTTCCAGTTTCAGTGGGTTTTGTTGTTGTTATTTTTCTTTTTGACCAGAACTGTAATGTAATTAGTATAGGGAATTTTCAGTAAGGAAATTTCCTCTATCAATACATGTCATTGCCTATTTTGAAATTTGCAGTCTTGGAGAATTGTATGAAGAACTGAGAATTTAAGTAACTTGACTGGTTTCACACAACTGAGATGTGTGCTTAGAGGTTGGCACCATGCATTTGAAATCAGGAAGATCTGTGTTCAAAACCAGCTTCAAATGTATGATACTTGTGTGACTCTGGAGAAGTCACTTTATCTCTATTTGC
>CM053769.1:360702384-360784598 GCA_028658325.1 Potorous gilbertii | reverse complement strand
AGTTCTAGTTCCTTTGACTTCTGGAATATCCTATTCCATGGCCTTTGATCCCTTAATGTATAAGCTGCTAGATCTTGTGTTATCCTGATTGTATTTCCACAATACTGGAATTGTTTCTTTCTAGCTGCTTGCACTATTTTCTCTTCTTGACCTGGGAACTCTGGAATTTGGCCACAATGTTCCTAGGAGTTTCTTTTTTTGGATCTCTTTCAGGTGGTGATCAGTGGATTCCTTGAATACTTATTTTGCCCTCTGGTTCTAGAATATCAAGGCAGTTTTCCTTGAAAATTTCATGAAAGATGATGTCTAGGCTCTTTTTTTGTTCATGGTTTTCAGGTAGTCCCATAATTTTTAAATTGTCTCATCTGGATCTATTTTCCAGGTCAGTTGTTTCTCCAATGAGATATCTCATATTCTCTTCCATTTTTTCATTCTTTTGAATTTGTTTTGTGATTTCTTGGTTGCTCAGAAAGTCATTAGCCTCCATCTGTTCCATTCTAATTTTGAGAGAACTATTTTCTTCAGTGAGCTTTTGCACCTCTTTTTCCACTTGGCTAATTCTGCTTTTGAAAGCATTCTTCTCCTCATTGACTTTTTGAACCTCTTTTGTCAATTGAGGTAGCCTTTTTTCAAGGTGCTATTTTCTTCAGCATTTTTTTGGGTCTCCTTTATCAAGGTATTGACCGTTTTTTCATGCTTTTCTTGCATCTCTCTCATTTCTCTTCACAGTTTTTCCTCCACCTGTCTGACTTGATTTTCAAAATCCTTTTTGAGCTCTTCCATGGCCTGAGCCCATTGGATATCTATTTCGGATTTTTGGGATACAGAGGCCTTGACTTCTATATCTTTCCCTGATGGCAAGCATTGTTCTTCTTCATCTGAAAGGAAAGGAGGAAACATCTGTTCACCAAGAAAGTAACCTTCTATGATCTTACTTTTTTTCCCTTTTCTGGGCATTTTCCCAGCCAGTTACTTGAGTTCTGAGATTCTTCTCGAGCCCCGCCTAGATCTGCCCAGCTAGTGCTTGAGGTCTGAGATTCAAATGCTGCTCCCCAGACTCAGGGCTTTCAGTGGCGGATGTGGCTGCTATTCAATGTGAGCTTAAGTTCTGGTGCTCAGGTGGGGGCATGACCTCCTCCCAGGCTCAGTTCCCTCAGGGGGTTTATGCAGATACCTTCAGTAATGGACCCCAGCTCCTGCCGAGCTCCTGCCTGCTCTGGGAGCTTCTGGCCACCCGCTGCCTCTGCCACTGCCTCCTGAGGGTTCTGAGTTATGGAGACACCCCATTCCCGCACCCACGGCCAGCCCAGAAGTCTCTCTCACTGACCTGTGTGCCTGTGGGTGGAGGGCCCTTCACGGCCGCTGGAGATTCCATCCCTGAAGCCTGCTCAGATCTGCTTCTCTCAGTGCCACGCAGCCAGGGAAGGGCTGGGCTCCACTCCCGTCCAATGTGCAATGGACCCTTGGGGGCGGTTTTTCAGGGCTCTCTGGAAAGGAAATCTCCTTGTCTCTGTTGCTGTTTGGCTTCCACTGCTCCAGAATTTGTTGGGAGTTCTTTTTACAGGAAATTCATGGGCTTTGGGTTCAGAGCTAACATATGTGAATCTTTTTACTCTGCCATCTTGGTTCCTCCCCCCTGAAACTTTGAGTATCTAGAGGCCAGTGATATAGTAGGAAAATCAATCTGCTTCATTACTCTTCTAGACTGACTGCTCTTCCACGTCAGGATGCTTCAAAATCTATATGTCTGTCTGTGGCACTGAAGGTATCACTTATGGCAATGAATGTATGCTTTGTCTGGAAAATAAGTAAATACAAGACCTTTATTTCTGATAACTATTTAAAGCAAATTATACTCACTTCCTAGAATCTGAGAGGACCTTAGAAGTCATTTGTTTATCTAGTCTAGTTCTTAGAGGAATATCCCCATGGTGGCCCCCTGACAACAGGTGAATTGAAAATCTTCATATGATCCATGAATTTGGATGGGAAAAAATTATATATTCATTTTCACTAACCTCAAACTGAAATTTCTCATTGCCTTTAGTTATGAAAGTGGGCAACAAATTAAAAAGAGGTCAATCAGCTTCACCAAAGTGCCAAAGAGCTCTCTCTCTCTCTCTCTCTCTCTCTCTCTCTCTCTCTCTGTCTCTTTCTCTTTCTCTCTCTCAAACACATAGAGATCATGAGGGAAGAGGTGCTGACTTGCCCAAGGTCTCCCACATAATAAATTACAGAAATGGGATTAAAGTCTAGGTATGCTAACACCTAATCCAATGTTCTTTCTACTACACAATGATGTCTCTAACTACTTGTGTCTGACTAGATATGAAAAAAGTTCCATGTAATTACATGATAGAAATGGACAGTGAGAGAGGAGTGGAGATAATGTAAATTGGGCCATCACTACGATGAGGTGAAGGAGGTGTACAGTGGAGAGTGAGGAATCTCTCCTAAAGAGTTCCCCTTAGGATATTTTATAACATGTAGGGAGAAGGGGAACAATCCTGGTCTTTGAGCAAAGGAAATCAGGATCTAGTCCTAACCCAGCTACTAATTTGCCTCTTTATCTTGGGCAGATCACCTCACCTCTGGAAGTCTCTATTTCCTTTCCTGTCAGATGGAGGATTTGGACCAGATGGTCTTTAAGTGCCCTTTCCTGATCTCCTATCTAGAGCTAGAGCTTTGTGTTCTATAATCTTCTCAGAAACTCCATGCATGTTACCCAGAGAGGATGCTTTTACACAAATTAAGGGTCTAAGATTTAGGACATGGACTCCAATTCCAAGCCCCAGGATCTAAACTCTGATTATCTTCTACTATCATATTCTTTGGCCAACAGGGCAGCTAGGTGGTGCAGTGGATACAGCACTAGTGCAGGAGTCAGGAAGATCTGAGTTCAAATCTCACTTCAGATACTTGACAGTCACTAGCTGTGTGACTTTAGGCAAGTCACTTAACCCCAATTACCTCATCCTGGGTCATCTCCAGTCATCCTGATGAATATCTGGTCCCTGGATTCAGATGACTCTGGAAGAGAAGTGAGGCTGATGACCTTCACAGCCCTCCCTCACTCAAAACAAAGTCAAGTGCTAGTCATGTCAGGGCCAATATTTGGCATTTTCCTTTTCTTCAAGCATTCACAAGACTTTCGTTGGGGATACCAGACACATATACATAACATGGTGTATATTTATAGATTTGTTCTTAGTTAATCTCCTTCATGCAGTCTTAATTGCAGCCAAGCTTATTTACTTGCTATTCCCTTCACATGAAATTTCATTTCCTCCCTTTGTGCCTATGCATAGGATATACCCTATTACTGGTATACCATGCCTCCACTGTTCTGCTTCTTGGACTCCTTATCTTCATCAAGGCTCCTTTTCAATCATTACCTACTACATGCAGTAGGTGATTTATCCCAGTCTCCCAGCCGTTGAGTTATTCTCCCCATTCCTCCAACAAATTATTTTGTTCTTACTGAGTATACATTTTGTATTTCACTCAAATAGATTAAGCTTCTTGAAAGCAAGGATTGTTTTATTTGTTGGTTGATTTGATTGTTTTTTTATCCCTAGTGTCTAGCCCACAGAAAGGGCTTAATAAGTATGTGCTGAATTGAATTAAATTGAATCTGAAAGCCTCCTCAAAATATAGAGTACCACACTGGGAAGGGACGTTATAGACTATACAGGATAGCTATTATATTTTAACATAAAGGAAACTGAATTCCAGGGAAGATAATTTCCTTGCCCTAGACAGATCACATAGGTCATAAGGAATATTTTCTACAATTTTCGGGTCACTGCTCTTTTTTAGTTGCTACCAAATCTGGCCTTAGACAATTACTAGCAGTGTATCTCTGGGAAAATCACTTAACCCTGTTTGCCTCAATTTTATCGTTTTTAAAACGAGCTGGAGAAGGAAATGGCAAATCATTCCAGTTGTTATTCATCCTTTATTCTCAGAAGGATCTGCATCTTTGCCAAAACCCCAAAGGGGGTCATGAAGAGTAGGACAGGACTGAAAGAACTGAAGGACAATAACAACAACAAAGGAGTTCAAAAGAGGAAGATGACAGTGAGTTGTGGAGGAGCAAAGGCAGTGGAGAAGATCAGAATTGAAGCATGAATATAATTTGGACCAACTTAAGGAAAGGAGGGGACTTTGCATACCAAACTTGATGACAGAGCCAAGGGAGGGCTGTGCCTGGTTAGTCTATAGAATCTATGGTCTAAGGTTGAGATTGAGGTTTAAGATCTAAATATTTTTCTGTCATAGGACATATTTCCAAATCATCCTGAAGTTTTGTCCCATTTTTGTACCCCATCAGAGGCCTCCTCCTTCCTGGGGACTGTGACAGTGGGGAACTATCCAAGCCTGATGCACCATATTGATCCCAGACTTGTGTCTCTAATGGGGTATTATGAAAAACCCACATTTCCTGGGCCTGGCTTGTATCTTGAGGCATTCCAAGTGACTGATGGCTTCACTCCATTTATAAACCTTACCAAGGTGAACTTAGAAACATTTGGTAATTTCCCATGGTCTGGCTAAGTTGTTGACATGAACTTATATCTTTATCAGCCTTAGAGGGGACAAACTAAAATAATGTGTCCTTGATTTTCAGAATTCTACCATGTTCCAAGGTAAAATCACAAACTCGTAGAATGCAAAATGTCAGAGCTGGAAGTGACCTTAGAACACAAACCTTAAAATGTACCTTCTATTAACTAGCACCTTTAGAGAAATTCTGTGTACAGGTCTGAATCAAGAATTCTTCATTTCTTTTGTTTCCTGAATCCCTTTGGCAGTCTGGTGGAACATTTCTCTAGAATCATGTTTTTAAAAGTATAAAACAAAATACATAGGATTACAGGGGAAATGAAAATAGTCAACAAAATGTTAAGAAAAAACTCTAGACTCCAAAAACTCTTAGCTAGACTTTTCCTGCTAAGACTGACTGTCCAGATTAGGGTGATGAAAATGTTATGTTATATTGTTCATCTAAAGTAAGTAATTTATAGTCTCCAGTCAAATTTGGTTTCATAGTCCTTAGCAAATTTTAAATGTAACATTTTTTCTTATAAAATAAGAGTAGATAATACACAGGACAAAAGCAATAATTAAGGTGATTAAACTGAAAGGGAGCAGGATCCTGGCAAACAGTGAATTTAATTCATTAGGGAGGAGTCCTGGGGAAAGAGAGGACAGGAAGAATGGAGGGTGTCAGAGGCATTAAAATATATTAATACCTAACATTTATATAGAACCTACAAAGTGCAAGGAAATGTGCTAAGCACTTTTCAGTTATTCTCATTTGGTCCTCACAGCAACCTTGAGAAGAAGGTGCTACTATTATTCATTCTGAAGATGATGAAACTGTAGCAAACAGAGATTAAGTAACTTACATATTGTCACATTAACTAGTGAGTGTCTGAGGTTGGATTCAAAATGGAATCCTCCATATCCCAGGCTCCCCTCCTCTATTTATTGTTCTTCCTAGCACTGAGGGGAAAAATATTAACCAATAAGATGAAGTTGGAAATCTTTGAATATGTTTAACTCAGAGAACAGAAAACAAATTAGGGTGGGAAGAAAAGAATAAACGATGGGACATTAATCGCTGCCTTTCAATATGGGAAGGTTTGTTGAGGTAGGAAGAATGCACTTTGTTCTGCTTAGCCCCAAAAGGCAGAAACAAGAAACAATGAGGTGAAATTTCCAAGAGGCTGATTTTGGTACAAAACAAGAAGTTTGTGACAAAAAATCTGACCATCCACGAAACAACTGATGCTCTTTCTTTTAAGGCCCCTTCCAACTTTTACATTCTGTGTTTTAAGGTTCCTTCCTATGCTGATGTTATATCTTATCTTGTTACAGCAATCACTCTCTGGTCAGAATTTTCTTTCTCCCTTAAGGTCTAGATTTTGTTAATAGTGGTGACTCACAGTACTCTATCTTCTCATTTCTTCTACAGAAAAAAAGCTGTTCCTGTTGGGGTCAAAAAACAAGGCAAGTGATGAGGAACTAAAATACCCTGGGACCCAATGGGACAGTATTATGGCTGGCCAGGCCAATTCTTTAATACATGCGTAAGATTGCTTCTTGCAATTTACATGTCTCTCATGAAAAAAAAATTGTTGTAGAAAGAAGGTATGGCATTGAGGATAGAAGACTGGCCTGTGGGTGAGTTCAAATCCTGCCCATAACACCCTATTTATAAAAAGAATTATAAATTTTTTTGTTTTTAGTTTTCAGCATTCACTTCCCTCTCTTTTCACCACCCCTTCCTTCCCAAGATAGCATGCAATATGATATGACAGTCAAATACATTGCTATTAAACAAATGGTTACATTAGTGGTGTTGCATAGAAGAATTATAATGAATGGGAGAGAATATGAGAAAGAAAAAACAAAACCAAAAAAAAGAAGAAAATAATATGCTTATCTCTTCATTCTAACTCCATAGTTCTTTCTCTGGATATGGATGGCATTTACCATTATGAGTCCTTTGAAATTGTTTTAGTTCCTTGTATTTCTGAGAAGGGCTAAGTCTATCAAAATTACTCATCCCACTCTGTGCCTGTTTCTGTGAACAATGTTCTCCTGGTTCTGCTCATTTCACTCATTAAGAGTTCATATAAGTCTTTCTAGGATTTTGTGAAGCCTGCCTGTTCATCATTTCTCTATTCCATAACATTCATTAATATAAAATTAATTTACTTGTTTTCAATTTTCTATACTTATTTCCATAAGAATTAGATTTTCTCCCCCTCCTTTCCCTCTCCCTCGCTGAGATGTCATGCAATTTTATATGGGTTCTATACATACATTCTTGATGAACACATTTTCACATTAGTCATGTTGCAAGGAAGAATTTAAATGAATGGGAGAAACCATGAGAGAAACCCAAACAAAACAAAACATAACACAAGAGAAAATATTCTGCTTCATTCCATGTTCCAATTCCATAGTTCTTTCTCTGGATGTGCATGGCATTTTGCCTCAAGAGTCTTTTTGGAATGTTTTATGTCCTTGCATTTCTGTGAAGGACTAAGTCAACCAGAAAAATTCCTCACAGACTGTGGTTGTTTTTGTGTACAATGTTCTCCTGGTACTGCTCCTTTCACTTTCCGTCCTTTCAAGCCTCTCCAAAGTCTTCCTATTGATTATTTCCTATAACATAATGATACTCCATCACATTCATATACCACAACTTGTTCAATCATTTCCCAATTGATGAGCATCCCCTCAATTTCCAGTTCTTGGTCACCACAAAGAGAGGTGCTATAAATATTTTTGTACATATGGGACCCTTTCCCATTTTTTATTATTTATTTTTATTATTGAATTTGTTTTCAATGTTCTACAATCACTTCCATATATCTTAGATTTTTTTTCCCTCCTGCCCCTTCTTCCTCCCTACCTCCCCACTCCATCAGTGAGATGATATGCAACTTTATGTAGGTTCTACACATACACTCTTATCATATACATTTCACATTAGTTGTGTTAACTAATGTGTTAACTAACATTCATTAGTTAAAATGAATGGGATAAATCATAAAACAAAACATAATACAAAAAAAATGATTTGCTTCATTCTGTGATCAAATTCCATATTTCTTTCTCTGGAGGGGAAAGGCATTTTGCCTTGAGACCATTGGGAATTTTTGAAGTTCTTGCTTCAAAACGAAGTACTAAGTCTAACAGAAAAATTCCTCACATACTGTGGTTGTTGCTGTGTACAAAGTTCTCCTGGTTTTGCTCCTTCTTCTCAGCATCAGTTCATATAAGTTTTTCCAGACCTCTCTGAAGACTTCCTGTTCATCATTTATTATAGCACAATAGTATTCCATTACATTCACATACTTATTCAACCACTCCCCAACTGATGGACATCCCCTTGATTTCCAGTTTTTGGCCACCACAAAGAGAGCTGCCATAAATATCTTTGTACATATGGGACCCTTTCCCATTTTTATGATCTCTTTGAGACACCGTCTTAGAAATGATATTTCTGGGTCAAAGGGAATGTACATTTTTGAAGCCCTTTGAGTCATAGTTCCAAATTGCTCTCTAGAATGGTTGGATCAACTCACAGCTTCACCAGCAATGACTTAGTATTCCAACTCTCCCACATTTCCAACATTTATCATCTTCCTGTTTTGTCATGTTAGACAATCTGATAGGTGTGATATGGTACCTCATAGTTGTTTTGATTTGAATCTCTCTAATCAATAGTGATGTAGAGAATTTTTTCATATGATTATATATAGATTTAATTTCTTCCTCTGAAAACTTCCTGTTCATATCCTTTGACCATTTATCAATTAGGAAATGACTGTACAGGTTACTCAGTTTTCTACATATTGTAGAAATGAGGCCTTCATCACAGACACTGGTTGCAAAATTTCTCTCCTGGTTTTCTGCTTCCCTCCTAACCTTGGTTGCATTGATTTTGGTTGTGCAAAAACTTTTAAATTTAAGGTCATCAAAATCATTCATTTTGCACTTCATAATATTTTCTATCTCTTGTTTAGTCAAAAATTCTTCCATTCTCCATAAATATGATAGATATACTATTCCTTGCTCCACTAATTTTTTTATAGTATCAATAGTTATATCTAGATCATATACCCATTTGTACTTTATTCCTTTGTATGGTGCCAGGCATTGGTCTCGGCCTAGTTTCTGCCACACTGTTATCCAGTTTTCCCAGAAATTTTTGTCAAACAGTGACTTCTTATCCCAGAAGCTGAGGTTCTTGCAATTATCAAACTGTAGATTGCTATATTCATTGACTGCTATGTCTTGGGTGCTTAATCTGTTCCACTGGTCTACCCTTCTATTTCTTAGCCAGTACCAAGTGGTTTTGATAATTGCTGCTTCATAACACAATTTCAGATCTGATAGAGCTAGGCCATCTACCCTAGCACTTTTTTCATTAGTTCCCTTGATCTTCTGGAACTTTTGTTCTTCCAGATGAATTTTGATATTATTTTTCTAGCTCTAAAAAATAATTATCTGATAGATTGATTGGGATGGTACTAAATAAACAAATTAATCTAGATAGAATTGTCATTTTTGTTATAGTGCCTCAGCCTACCGATGTGTAGCTGATGTTTTCCCACTTACTTAGATCTGACTTTATTTGTGCAAAAAGTGTTTTGTAATTGTGTTCATATAGTGCCTGGGTTTGTTTTGGCAGGTAAACTCCCAAATGTTTTATAGTGTCTACTCTAGCTTTACATGGGATTTTTCTTTCTGTCTCTTGCTATTGGTTCTGTTAGTAATATATAAAAATGTGGAAGATTGGTATGGGTCTATTTTGTAACCTGCAACTTTGCCAAAGTTGTTGGTTCTTACAAGTAGTTTTTCGCTTGATTCTCTGAGATTTTCTAAGCATATCATCATATCATCTGCAAAGAATGATAACTTAGTTTCTTCTTTGTCTATTCTAATTCCTTCAATTTCTTTTTCTTCTTTTATTACTACAGCTAACATTTCTAGTACCATATTGAATAAGAGTGATGATAATGGACAAACTTGTTTCACCTCTGATCTTTTTGGAAATACATAGAACTTCTCCCCATTGCATATAATGCTTGCTGATGGCTTTAGGTAGATAGTGCTTATTATTTTATGGAAAGTTCCATTTATTCCTTTGTTTTCCAGTGTTTCCACTGGAACCAGTGTTGTGTTTTGTCAAAAGATTTTTCTGCATCTATGGAAATAACCATGTGGTTTCTCTTACTTTTGTTGTTGATATGATCAATAATGCTAATAGTTTTCCTAATACTGAACCAGCCTTGCATTCCTGGTATAAATCCTACCTGATCATAATATATTATTCTCATGATAAGTTGCTGTATTGTTTTTCTAAAATATTATTTATAACTTTTGCATCTATATTCATTAGAGAAATTGGTGTATAATTTTCTCTCTCTGTTTTGGCTCTTCCTGGTTTAGGTATCAAAACCATAATTGTTTCATAAAAGAATTTGAGAGGACTCCTTATTCCCCAATTTTCCAAAATAGTCTATATAATATTGTAATTAACTGTTCTCTAAATGTTTGATAGAATTCATTTGTAAATCCATCTGGACCTGGAGATTTTTTCCTAGGGAGTTCATCGATGATTTGTTCAATTTCTTTTCCTGAAATGGGGTTAAGTATTGAACTTCATCTTCTGTTAATTTAAGCAATTTATGTCTTTTAAAACAATCATCCATTTCATTTAAAGTATCCAATTTTGGGGCATACACTTGGACAAAGTACTTTCTTATTATTGTTTTAACTTCCTCCTCATTGTAGGTGAGTTCACCCTTTTCATTTTTGATATTGGCAAATTTGTTTTCTTCTTTTATTTTTTTAATCAAATTGACAAAATGTTTCTCAAATTTATTGTTTTTTCATAAAACCAACTCTTAATTTTATTTATTAATTCATTGGTTTTCTTAATTTCAGTTCTATGAATCTCTTTTGTTTTCAGTATTTCTAATTTGGTATTTACTTTGGGATTTTCAATTTGTTCCTTTTCAAACTTTTTCAGCTGCATGCCCAATTCGTTGATCTCCTCTTTCACTATTTTATTCACATAGGCATTCAAAGATATAAAACTTCCCCCAAGAACAGCTTTTTCAGTATCTAATAAAATTTGGTAGGTTGTCTCATTGTTGTCACTCTCTTTAATGAAGTTGTTGTCTCTGTAATTTCTTGTTTAACCCACTCATTCCTTATGATTAGATTGTTTAGTTTCCAATTAGTTTTTGGTTTATATTTCCATGGCCTTTCATTACATGTAAGTTTTATTGCATTATGATCTTAGAAGGATGCATTGACTGTGTCTTCCCTTCTGTACTGGATGGTGAGGTTTTTATGGCCTAGTACATGGTAAATTTTTGCATATGTGCCATGTACCACTGAGAAAAACTTATATTCCTTTCCATCTTCATTCAGTTTTCTCCAGAGATCTATCATTTCTACCTTATCCAGAGTTCTATTAACCTCCTTAACTTGTTTATTTTGGGGTTAGATTTATCAGGTTCAGAGAGAGGAAGTTAAAGTCCCCCACTAGTATAGTTTTGCTTTCTCTTTATTCCTGTAACTCCCTCACCTTCTCCTCTAAGAATTTGGATGCTATGCCACTTGGAGCATATACATTTATTAATGAAATTGCTTCGTTGTCTATGGTGCCTTTTAACAGGAAATAGTTTCTTTCTTTATCTCTTTTGCTTAGATCTATTTCTGCTTTTGCTTTGTTTGAGATTAGGACTGCTACCCCTGCTTTTTTTTTTTTACTCAACTGAAGCAGAAAATATTCTGCTCCAACCTTTTACCACTACTCTTTGTGCACGCCCCCTTTCAAATGTGTTTCTTGTGAACAACATATTGTTGGATTTTGGTTTTTACTCCATTCTGCTATCCATCTCAATTTCATGGGAGAGTTTATCCCATTCATATTCACAGTTATGATTACTAACTGTGTCTTTCCCTCCATCCTCTTCCCCCTTGCTTATGCTTTTAGTTCTCCCTTCTCACTTGCCTTCCACAATAGTTTTAATTTTTGACTACCACCTTGCTCGGTCTTCTCTCCCTTCTCCTCTCTCTTTTAATCTCCTTTTTCCTAACTACTTTTTCCCTCTTTTTAGCCTACCTTTCCTTTATTTTCCTTATTTTTCTATACTTAACTAATTATGTTGTACCCTCCTTGAACCCAATAAGATGAGAGTACTTCTCAAACAATATTCATCTCCCTCCCCTCTTTCCCTCTACTGTAATACAGTTTTGTGCCTCTTACTGTGATGGAATTTATTTTTTTCCTGCCTCCTCATTTCCACATCTCTCATTATAGTCCCTTCACACCCTTAAATCTCATTTACTATCATCACATCATTTAATTTGTACCCACTCCCTCTATCTATAGATATCTATTTTACATTTCATAATAAATATACAATTCTCAAGATTAAGAACTATCATCTCCCCTTATAGGGATACAAACAGTTTGCCCATGTTGTGTAACAAGTTTTTCCCTCTGTTTACCTTTTTCTGCCTCCATTGAGACCTGCATTTGAAGATCAAATTTTCTATTGAGTTCTGGCCTTTTCATCAGGAAGGTCTGGATATCCCTTATTTCATTGAATGTCTATCTCCTTGCCTGAAACATTATGCTCAAATTCATAGGGTAATTAATCTTTGGTTGTAGTCCTTGCTCCTTTGCCTTATGGAGTTTTCCAATTCCTTCAATCTTTCAATGTAGAAGGTGCAGGTCCTATGATCCTGACTTTAACTCCTCAATATTTGAATTGTTTCTTACTGTTTGCCTATAGTATTTTCTCTTACACTTGATAATTCTGGAATTTGGCAATGATATTCCTTGGTGTTTTTGGTTTGTGGTCCCTTTCAGGAGGTGAATGGTGGATTCTTTCAATGACTACTTTGTCCACTGGGTCTAGGATTTCTGGGCAATTTTCCTTGATGTTTTCTTGCATAATATTGTGCAGGGTCTTTTGTTCATCATGGATTTCTAGTAGACCAATCATTCTTAGACTTTCTGTCCTGGATCTATTTCCAGCTCAGTTGTTTTTCCAGTCAGATATTGTACATTTTCTTCTATCTTTTCATTCTTAGGTTCTATTTGACTCATTCTTGATGTGTCATAGATTCATTAGCTTCTAATTGCTTGATTCTATTTTTTTATCAAATTGTTTTCTTTAGTCAACTTTTGCATCTCATTTTCCATCTGTTCAATTGTTACATTTAAGGAATTATTTTCACCAGTTGGGTTTTGTACTTCCTTTTCCACGTGTCCATTTTTTTCTTTTTAAGGGGCTGTTCTCTTCAGTGAATTCTTTTTTCATATTTTTAATATCATTGGCCAATTTTTCTTCTGTTTCTCCAAATTTGGTTTTAAAATCCTTCCTGAGCACTTCTAAGAAGATTCTTTGTGCTTCAGATCATTTCATATACACTTCTGAAGTTTCACATGGGAGTACAGTCTCAATGTTGACCTCTTTGGTATTCCTGTTTTGATCCTTGTTGCCATAGGAAGATTCTGTGGTCTTTCCTTTTTCTGCTGTGCTTCTTCCTCATGACAATAACCCTTTTCCTGGCTTTTAAAGTAGAACTCTGTGTCTATGGCACAGGAAACTGTCCCACAGTTCAGTGACTAAAACTTGAGACTTTGTATTTTGTGGTCTCAGGTTCTTTCAGTTAGAAGCTAAACTGCTGCAGCTTGCCTGATGCTGAGCTGGCTAGTGTTTGAAAGCAAAGACTAGGTGAGGCATTTTTGGATTTCTCTGCAGTTACCCTGGAGCCGAATCATTAAGTGAGGGGTGTTCTGCACCTCGGAGGTCTCCTGTGCTGAGCTAGAGTATAGGCAAGTTCAGCTTTCTGCGCTAATGTCTTCCTGATTTCCCTGAGGTGCTGAGGCATGCCTAGGGTCCTGGTGTTGGCAGTTGCTGGCTTCACCCCCATGGGTTTCAGGATCTTCTCCAGGTTTGTTGAGGTAGTGATGTCTGGCTCAGCTCTGAGCATGCTCTGATCACCTTTAGCCACAGCAAGGGGAACCCTCTTTAATGATCTTTCTAACGTCATGCTTCTGAGAGTCTATTTACCCCTTTTGCTGCTCCCACTGTTCCATGGTTTTTTTTTTCCTGGGGAGATGTTCTCTGAGCTTGTAAAAGTTAACAAGGGGAGGATGATAGCAATTTCCTATCACCCCACCATCTTTACTCCCAGAACCAGAAATCTTCAGTTGTTTTTCCAATGATACATTTCCATTTTCTTCTATTTTTTCATTTTTAGATTTTGTTTGACTGATCCTTGATGCCTCATAAAGTCAATAGCTTCTACTTAACCAATACTATTTTTTAACTGTTTTCTTCAGTTAGCTTTCATACTTCGTTTTCCATTTGTTCAATTTTCCCAGTTAAGTTTTTTACCCCTTATCCATTTGACCAATTTTATTTTTTAAGGAGCTGTTCTCTTAAGTAAATACTTTTTTCATATTATCAATTATATTTTTAAAATCATTGAACAATTGTTCTTCTACCTTTCTAATTTGGCATTTAAATCTTTCTTGAACTCTTACAAGAATGCTTTTTGGGTTTGACACCAGTTCATATTTCTTTTTCAGGCTTCAGATGTGGGTATATTGTCAGTGCTGTCCTGTTCTCAATTTGTATTTTGATCTTCGCTGTATCCATTGTAAGTTTCTATAATCTTTGCTTCTCTGATTTACTTCTTGCTCATGGTGATTGCCTTTTTCCTGGCTTTTAAAGTGATCTCTATTTCTCTGGTACAGGGCAATCTGTCCTACATTTCTTATGCTCTGCGTTTGAGGCCTGGCTTCTGGCTTTGTTTGTTGTGACCCCTGCTACTTTCAGCTAGAAGATATATAATGCTGCAGTTTGTGTGGTGTGGGGAAAGGATGGTCTGGCTGCAAGAGGTCTCCTCCTCCCTTGGTTTATGCTAGAGCATAGGCAGGCTCAGAGACTGGCAAACCCTATCTGTGCTTGTCTCTGTGCAATTCTTCTGGCTTTCTTATGGTATGCCTGGGGTCCTGGTGTCGATGCTTACTATCTTTACCCCTCTGGGGCTCAATCTCTTCTGCTGGTCCACTGAGGTGGTGATTGCTAGGAAGCTTCTTTTCCTGCACTGGTCCCCTTCAGCCACAACAAGAGGAACCCTTCCCATCAATCCCTCTACCTTTCCTAGCTGAGAGACTTCTTTTCCCCTTTTACGGACTCTACTATTCCAGGATTTTTCCTGGGGCAATATTCTTTGGGTTGTTTGTGGTCAACAAGGAGAAGGTAAGAACACTTATAGTTTGCTTGATATCTTGGCTCCCAGAAGTTCAAGTAGGCCACTTGCAAACATTTACTCTGTGGGCCAATTGTTCTAGGAGTGGCTGCAGCTGCTGCCATGGGCCCTGAGATCCTCTCTCACTCAGGTCTACCAGATTCCCCTCCTGTGCTAAGAGAGCTTGAGAATTCAAGATCAGGCTTGCAACAAGGATGTCTATTATCACCACTTTTCTTCAGTATGGTACTAGAAAAATTAACTTCTGTAATAAGAGAAGAAAAAGAAATTGAAGGAATTAGAATTGTCAAAGATGAAAGAAAACTATCACTCTTTGCAGATGATATGCTTAGAGAATTCTAGGGAACCAAGTAAAAACCTACTTCAAATAATAAAAAACTTCAGAAATTTTATGGGATATAAAATAAATATAAATTATCAGTATTTCTCAGTACTGCAAAAAAAAAAGGCCTAACAACTAGAGAGAGAAAGAGAAATTCCATTTAAAGTTACTATAGAAATAATGAAATATTTGGGATTCTACATGACAAAACAAACCCAGGAACTGTATAAAAACAATTATGAAACAGTTTCACACAAATAAAGTGAGCTCTAAATACCTGAAAAAGCATCAGTTGATTGTGGGTAACCTGATTTAATATAATAAAATGACAATTCTATATTAATTTACTTATCCAGTGCCATACCAATCAAACTACCAAATGATTATTTTATAGAGCAGAAAAAATAATATAAAAATTCATCTGGAAGAACAAAAGGTCCAGAATATTGTATCAGTAAGCACCCCAATATACACAGGGGGACCTGCTATCATAGGATCTTAGATCTGCATTCATAAAAGGAAAGACAACTTTTGAGGGGTTAGCAATCACATTAATCAAGCACATATATCCTTACTTTAACCAAGTACATATATCATTCACATAGTTTGGATGTGTCACACCCAGAATTTCAAGGAAAATACAGAGAAATTAAAGATCAAAAGACATGCATTCTTCTGCCTGAACATAATTAAACAGACAGTCCAACTGTCTGACCAAAGTTACCAGAGAAGGAAGCACCAACATCTGGGTTTTCAAAGCCAGGGGGCTCCTTAACATCTTCCCAGAGTCCTCATCCAGTCAAACTTCCAGTAAATGAGCTCCAAAATAAAGTCCGTACCTCAGAGTCTTTATAAACTTTTTAGAGGCAGAGGGCATCCCAACCCTTGAGAACCAGTGCCTCATTAACAAAAGACTTGGACCTTCCTACAAATCTTCTTGGTCCTGAAAATGGATGGGGAAGATCCTCCTTAATCCCATTCAAATAGAGGCATTATTCTAAAGCAAAAACAGAAGAAGATCCTATTTTACTTGCCATTAGAAATATCAAGGGAATTAATGCAAAGAAATGCTAGAGAAGGCACCCTAGCCATACTAGATCTTAAGTTATATTATAAAGCAGGAGCCCTCAAAACTACCTGGCCTTGGTTAAGAAATAAAGTGGTAGATCAGTGGAATAGGTTAGGTACACAAGATACAATAGTCAACGACTATAGCAATCTACTGTTTGATAAACCCTAAGACTCTAGCTTCTAAAATAAGAACTCACTATTTGAGAAAAACTGCTAGGAAACTTGAATATAATATGACAGAAACTGGGTATATACCAATAACTTACATCAGATACTAAATTTAGATCAGAATGGGTATAGGATTTACATATAAAGGTTGATAGTATATGCAAACTGGAAAAGCAAGGAATCATTTACCAGTTAGATTTATGGAGAACAGAGGAATTTAAAAGAGATAGAGAAGTTTATGAAATGCAAAATGAATAATTTTGATTATATTAAATTAAATGGCTTTTGCACGAAGACAGTGACATGAAGATCAGGAGGGAAGCAGAAAATTGGGAAAGAATTTTTATATTCAGTGTCCCTGATAAAGGCTTCATTTCTAAAATATATAGAGAACAGACTCAAATTTATAAGAATACAAGTTATTTCACAACTGATAAATGTTCAAAGAATATGAATAGGCAGTTTTCAGAGGAAGAAATTAAGGCTATATATACATATACATATAAACACATAAAAATGATATACATAAACATAAAAATGGACTAAATCACTATTGATTAGAGAAATTCAAATCAAAACAAATCGGAGGTAGCACAGGATTGTTATCAGATTGACTAACATGACAAAATAGCAAAATAATAAATGCTGGAGAAGATATGGAAAAATTAGAACATTAATTCATTGTTGATGGAGTTGTGAACTGATCCAACCATTCTGGAGAACAATTTGGAAGGGCAATAAAAATGTGTATACCCTTTGATGCACTAATACTACTTCTAGGTCTGCATCCCAAAGAGATCATGAAAATAGGAAAAGAACTCACATGTACAAAAATATTTCCAGCAGCTCTTTTTGTGATGGCAAAGAATTAGAAATTGAGGGGATGCCCACCAATTTGGGAATGGCTGCTCAGTTATGGTATATGAACGTAATGGAATACATTGTGCTATGAGAACTGATGAGTAGGTAGACCAGAAAAACTTGGAAAGATATATGAATTGATGCTTAGTGAGGTGAGCAGAACCAGGAGAATATTGTACACAGCTACAGCTACATTGTGCAATGACTGACTTTGATAGATTTGGCTTTTCTCAGCAATGCAAAGTTCTAAGACAACTCCAAAAGGCTAATGATGGAAAATCCTACCCACATCCAGAGAAAGAACTGCAGAGTGTGAATGCACATCGAAGCACACTATTTGCTCTTTCTCTTTTTGATTTTGTTTTATTTCTTCTTTCTTATGATTCATTCCATTGATTGTAATTCTTCTATACAACATGACTAATGAGAAAATATGTTTAATATGAATGTGTATGTACAGCCTATATCAGACTGAGTGCCATCTTGGGGAGGGGGGAGGAGAAGGAAGATGGGAAAATTTAAAACTTAAAACTTTGTGGAACCGAATGTTAAAAACTAAAATTAAATAAATTATTATTTTTTTAAAAAAGATGGGGAGGACTCAAGTTTTCAAACTGTAGGCTCGAGAATTTACCTTCAAATATTGTCAAAGAATTCTTTTTAAAAATATGATTTAAAGAATGTGTACATTTAAAAAAGAAAGAAAGGGTACTGGGCTCTATGCCAGAAAGAGAAAAGAAAGAAGAAAAGGTCCTACAGTACAAAAATATTTCCAGTAGCACTTTTTGTGATGGTAAAGAAATGGAAACCGAGGAGGTTTGCATCAATTGGGTTGAACAAATTATAGTATGAGAATGTGATGGAATGTAATACTGTCATGTTGTAAGAAATGGGAGGAAGAGAAGGAAATAAATATTTTTATAGTGCCAACTATGCATCTGGCACTGAGGTAACACCTTGAAATTATTTTAATTTGCATTTCTCCAAACAATCGTGATTTGCAGTATTTTTTTCATATGACTATAGATCACTTTGGTTACCTCATCTGAAAATTGATCACATCTTTTGATCATTTATCAATTGGTGAATGGTTGTCATTTTTATAAATTTGATTCAGTTCTCTATATATTTGAGAAATGAGGCCATTAGATGAGTCTTCTGTGCTCGGTGATCTCCACTGCACCACCTAGCTGCCCATCAATTTTTCAATAAGAATGTTGGGGAAGAAAATTTGGTCAAGGATGACATTCAGGATTCATAGTTAGAGAAAATGTTTCTCATGCAGATTAAGTAAAGAACTTTTGACTAAATTACTAAGAAAAATGATTTCTTACTTTAAAAAAAAGAGCAGGGTCCTTATGGTCCTTCAATGCCCCCTTTTAGTGACTTAGGAACTCAGCAGCCTTTCCATGAGGGTCATAGGAGACATTTCATAAACCATACATAGACCCCTTTATTTTGCAAATGAGGAAATTGAGACCCAGACAGATCACGTGATTCTCTTAGGGTTACACAGACAATAGTATTTAAGATCATACAACTGAGTTACAAAGGACTTTATAAGTAGTCTAATACAACCCCTGTATCTTACAAATGAGGAAATTGAGACCCAGAGAGAATAAGTTTCTCAGAGAATTCAAGAACTAGAAGGTATCTTGGCAGTCATTTCCTCAAGCTCATTCATTAAAGGAACCCCCAGTATAACATGCTTTACAAGGTAACTTAGGAAGCAGTGTGATACACTGAAAAAGGTGATGGAGGTTTGGGGTGAGAAAATAGGTTTAGTTTCTGGCTTTACTACATTCTGTGTTATTTTGCATAACTCACTTAACCAACCCAATTTCAGTTTCTTATCTGTAAATGAGAAAAATGGACTTAATGTTCTCTAAGATTCCGCCATAAATCTACTCTCCTATTGGTCACTCAAGGTCACAAAGATTGTAAGTAGCGGAGCAGGGATTCAAACCCAGATTGCCACATTCATGATGAAATACTCTTACTAACCTATTATATTGCCTGAGTCTTATCCAAGCGTAGGGAATCAGGTATGCTTAGGAGTGCCCAGTGGGATCTGTGAGAGTTTCTATCTTCCATTAGTTAAACAGAGCTATAGGAAGCCCTGTTTAAGAGGTGAAAATTCTATGAATTAATCTAAGGAGTAACCTGCCCACATTGTAAACTCCCTCCTCTGGCATTAACCATCAGCAGTGGGAGAGAGATACATGTTGAATGTTTGCCATCTCCCCTGGCTGTTCTTCCTCCTCTGGTCCTAATTCTATCTCAGAAAAATCCAGAAGTCATCAATGAAAACTTGTCTCTTGAGCCCCAGAAGTGTTTCCTTCCTTAAACCAGATGAAAGTGGAAGGATGAGACAGATGGAAGAAACCTGGTAAGAGAGTTAAGAAGCCTAGATTTGAGTCACTTATCTACTATGTGACCTCAGACAAGTCACAACACCCCAGTACAGAAAAACTGAAATTATCAAAGATTTGTAGATTTCTACAACATGATGGGGTCCTGGAACACAGGCTATCAGAGTTGGAAAGATCTTTAGAATTCTTATGTAGCAACCTCTCTATGTCACAAGGGAGGAAACTGAATTAGGGAGGGGTCAAGAGATTTGCCCAACAATATATCCCCAGGAGATCTGGAATGCAAACCCAGATCTCCAAATGCCTACTCCAATGTTATTTTCAGAAAACCACACAAGCTCTTAAGTTATTGTGTGTGTTTTTTTAATTCAACAGTTTTTTTTAATTAAGTGACTATCATATTCAAGGCCATGTTCTAGGCAGAAAGATAAAAATAAGAAATTCCCTGCCATTAATGAACTCAAATGGAAGGGTTGGGTAGATATCCTTAAAAAATACATGGAGACTTCAAGAAGGGGAAAGCACTAATAAATACCATTTTGAGATACAGAAGATGAAGGGGATTGTCCTCCAGCAATGTGTAATGACTGGTTTGAAGGCAAGAGAGGAAATGTCAAGTTTGAGCAATAGTGAGGATAGAGAGTATATTTTACCTGGAATGATGTGTAAAAGGGGAGGAATGCAAAAAAAAAATCAGAAAGAGAGATTGGAGTATAAATGAGAAGGTTCTTAAATATTACTCTGACTTGCTATTTTATCCTAGAAATATGAAACTGTTGAAGGTTTCTGAAAGGAGAAATTACAGGACCTCAGGAAGATTATTTCATCAACTGTCATTAGAATAGATTAGGCATTATTCAATCTAGGGGACAATAAAGGCTGAGAGATCAGTCAGGAGGATTTTTACAATAATAATAATAGATAGGCAAAAGCTGACAATTATTTGAACCAAGACATTCTGGAGTTAGAGCTGACAGGATTTGCTCAATCAATTGGATTCTGTCTACTTAGATTTTGCAATATCTCTTGCCCCATCTTTCTTTTCCATTCCCAAGAATCTTGGATAGAATAGTCAGGAAAATATGGAATTTTATCCTGATTCTCATAGAATTGTGTAGTGTAAGGGATAGGTAGCATGTTAGACTTGGAGTCAAGGGGACCTTGAGCATATGTAAATTCTCTTAGCCTTCGTTTCTCCATCATAATATGAGTAAAAATTTTAAAAATCCTGCTAGCAGTGCTGTTAAGAAATTTAAATCAGATAATGTACACAAAGCCTCTCATGAAATATAAAGTTATATGTATCCATTACTGTTACTATCACCACCATGACTACATTTTAAAATTAAATTTTATTTTTTTCAACCAACATAAATCTGCCTTCTCTCATTCCCATCTCTTTTGAAAAATAAAAGCAAAATCTCTGTTACCAAAACATATATCATCAAGAAAAACAAATATCTACACCAGCCATGTCAAAAAGAAATGCACTGTGAATAAACTTGGAGGATGGGTCAGAGGGAAGAACTCTACTCTGGGAGTTCACAAGCCTGGATTGGAGTCACATTTCTACCACTGAGGCTCTGGGTGACCTTAGACAAGTTATAGCAGCATAGTATGAAAAACCTGTAACCATCAGAGATTTGTAGAGTGCTACAACATGAAGGGGCCTTAAAACAATAGACTGTCCAAGTTGAAAGGATTTTTCAAAGTCAGATGTGGCAATGTCCTATATATCACAAAGGAGAAAACTGAATTTTAGAGGGAACCAGACAAATGTCCAATAATGTACACCTAGTGGATCTGGAATGCAAAGCCAAGTCTCACAACTTGTCCAGTGCTCTTTGCAGAAAATCACAAAAAACCCCAACTTTTTTGGCTTCTTATTCAATAAATATTTGTTAAGTTTCTACTATATTAATATATAGTGTATATAAATATGAACGTATGTATATTGCCTTGCGCACTCTGAGGTTTTCACCTGTCTATCAAGAAGTAGGTACCATAGTTCATTATCGGTCCCTGTAATCATGATTGGTCATTACCCTGAACGAAGGTCCTAAGTCTCTCGAAGTTGTTTGTCTTTACAATATTGTCACCATTGCATAGATTGTTCTATTGGTTCTGGTCACTTTGTTGTGCATTAATTCATACAAGACTTGGAAGGTTTTTTCTGAAGTCACCACTTCCATCAGTTTTTCTATCCCAACAGTATTCTATCACGTTCACATACCATAACTTGTTCTGACATCTATGGGTACCCCTCAGATTCCCATTCTTTTCCATCTCAAAAAGAGCCATAGATATTTATACACATCCTTAGAGTTTGTTTTACTTAGGACTATTTCCTCATTTTACCTTCTCTCCCTCTAATTCCCCTTTCCCCTTTCACAACTTTCCCTTTTATTTCCCTGTTGAGTGAAAACAATTTCTTTTATTTAAATTTATGTAGTATCTTATCTTTCCTCAGTTATGTGTAAAAAGAAGTTTTACCATTTGTTTATAAAACTTTAGGTTCCAAGTTCTCTCTCTTCCTCTCTTCCACCCCCTATTGAGAAGGCAAGCAATTTGACATGTTACACACATGTAGTCAAGGAAAATATATTTCTATATGTCCATAGATTATACACATATAGTCAAGCAAAGGGTATTTCCATGTTTTACAACATTCCTGTTGTGAAAGAAAGCATAGATCAAAATTTAAAAACCCAAGAAATATAAATTTTAAAAGTTTGACTTGGTTGGTATTCAGACACCATCATTTCTTTCTCTGGGCATGGATAACATTTTTCATCATGTCATTCAGAGTTGTCTTGGATTGTTGTATTAATGAGAATAACTGGCATTCATAACTGATCATTTTACACTATTCTTGTTACTTTGTACACAGTATATTTCACTTTCCATCAGCTCATGTAAGTCTTTCCAGATTTTTCTGAAAGCATCCTGCTCATCATTGCTTATACTACAGTAGCATTTCATCATAATCTTGTATCACAATTTGTTCCACCATTCCCCAGGTGATGGGCATCCCCTCAATTTCTAATTCTTTGGCACCAGAAATAAGTTGAAATAGATATTTTTATAGATATAGGTCCTTGTGAAAAGTGTTTATTTTAACTATATGTGTATGTGTTTGTGTATATTCACTGCTTTGACCAGTCCAGAAAAATGTGACTTTCAAGTATTAGCTCTTTCCCCAATCCCCAACTTGTTTGCATAGATTTCTCCTTACAGGACTTGATCAAGTGAAATCATTTCCCCTAAATCTTTCTTTTCTTTTCCCACACAGTGTATTCCTTCCCCCTTCTTTCCATCCTTATTCTCACATAATCAAGTCCTAACAAAATTACTCCCAAACCTTCTGTCTAATTAGATTCCCTCAATGGCTCATGTTGATGATAGGATTCAGAGGAGACATATGGATCATCTTCCCCTGTTAGAACGTAACCAGTTTGTACTTGTTTAGCCTTTTATCACATTCATTGTCTACCTTGTTTACGTTCCTGTTAACTTGTATGTTGGAATTTCGAAGTTTCTATATACTTCTCCTCTTTTCACCAGGGAATTTTTGGCAGTCTTCTATTTCATTAAAGATACATTTTTCCCTCAGGAGGATTATACTCAGTTTTGCTACATAAATTACTCATGGTTAGAAACTAATATCCTTCACATTCTAGAATACTGTATTCTAAATTCTTCACTTTTTCATAGAGGTGTCTGCCAAATCATGTGTGATTCTGAATCTGGTTCCTTGGTAATTGAATACTTTCTGTTGATTTCAGCATGTTTTGCTGAGCTAGAAGCTGTGTATTTTGGCTACAATATTCCCTTGAAGTTTTCATTTTAGGGTTTCTCTCAGGAGGAGACAAATAGATTTTTATATTTTCACTTTGCCCTCTGTTCCTAAGAGCCATGAGCAATTTTCTTTTAAGCATGCTTGAAATATGATGACTAGACAGTTTTTTTAATTGTTGTTATACCTTTAAAGGACTCCACTAATTCTTAAATTATCTCTTTTCAATCTGTTTTCTAAGGAAGTTGCTTTTCCTGTGAGATATCATGCATTTCTTTCCATTTTTTCAGACTTTTGACTTTTTGTCAATGTCTTGCTGTCTGATCTAGTCATTGGCTTCTATTTGATCCAATTTAATTTTTTAGGATTTTCTTCTCTGGACAGGGTTTTTTACCTCTTACAATTCCTTTTCCAATTCTTTCTTCTATACTTTCTTTTTCATTTTTTTTCTTCTTGTATCTATTTAATCTATTAAAAAATATTTTAAACCCTTAAAAATTCTTGTTTCACCCATTCCAGGAATTCCAATTGAATTTCTGTCCAAACAGTGTTTCTCTTTGAAGCTTTGTTTGAACATATTTAAAATCATTCTCTTCTGTTGCATTTATGTCTTGACTATGCCTGTCATCATAATAGTTTTTTACAATGGGATTCTTTTCTTTTTGAGTAATTTTCCAGCTTTTTTTTCTCACTTCAGAATTGATGTTGGGGTTAGACTTATGGCACTTTTGGAGGGAAGTTCTGGTCCAGGCTTGATACTACTTGCTTTGGGGTATTGCATTCTTTTAGTATTGCAGGGATAGATCAGTCTGTGGACTACAAGCTCTCAGAGTTTTGCAGTCCTGAAGTGGTCTGATCCTGGTAATATCTGAATACTTCACCTCCTGCCAAGCTGTCTTGGTTAGACTTAGCATGTGACAAGATTTCATAATAGTATCAACCGCATGTAAGCTAGGCTAGTTTTTTCTTAAAAGGTATTGAAACCATTCTCAAGATATAATTGATTCAGGGATTAATTTTCAGACCACTGTCATAGCTCCCTGATCTCCTGAGTATAAAATCTGGGCCACAAGGAGTCAGAAACTCCTTCCTCAAAACTAACACATACTTCTGATTTGGCATGATGATGAAGACAGAGGCAACTAAACTGTACCCAACTGAATCAATACTGTATCTTTGCTGAATATCCTTTCCATGTTATTTTTTTAAAAATATATATAATTTTTTTTTTACTTTTCAGTTTTCAACATTCACTTCTATAAGAATTTGAATTCCAAATTTTCTCTCCATCTCTCCCCACCTCCCCATACAGCATGCACCCCATCCAGCCCTTCTACCAGTCTATCCTCCCTTATACCACCCACCCTTCTTCTGTCCCTCTACCCTCTAGGACCAAATAGATTTCTATACCCCATTGCATGTACATCTTATATCCAAGTTGCATGCAAAAGTGATTTTTAACATTCATTTTTAAAGATTTGAGTTTCACATTCTCTCCATTTCTCCCTTCCCACTCACTGTCATTGAGAAAGCAAGCAATTCAGTACAGATCATACATCCTGCAGCCATGCAAAACATAGTAATGTTGTGAAATACTAAGCACATTTCCCTCTCTCCTGTCCTGTCCTCCATTTATTCCATTCTCTCTCTTGACTTGTACTCCCACAATAGATTTTGCTTCTGATTATCGCTTTCCCCAATTTGTTATCCCTTCTGTTATCTTCCCTCTCCTGTCCCCTCCCCCCTGACTTCCTGCAGGGTGAAAAAGATTTCCATACCCATTTGCTTGTGTATTATTCCCTTCTTAAGCCAGACCCCATGAAAATAGGTTCAATTATTCCCTTCCATCTCTGCCCTCTTCCCCTCCATTGCAAAATCTCTTTCTTGCCTCTTTTATGTGAGATGTTTTGCTACACTCTACCCCTCTCTTTCTCTTACTCCTAGTACAGTCTACTCGATAATAAATTTCATTTTTCAGATATTCTCCTATCATCTTCAGCTAATCCTGTGCTGTCTGTATATATATATATATATATTTATATGTATGTATGTATATACATATATACACATATATGTATGTGTATGTATATATATATATATATGTATGTCCACAGATACATGCACATATACACCTATATATACATAGCTACACATACACATATATAATAAATATGTGACCATGAACACACACACTATATGCAGAAAGATAAATATATAGACAGACAAACATATATGTAGATATAAAGATAATCTAACTATCCTAATACTGAAAAATGTCTCATAAAGTTACAAATATCATCCTTCCATGTAGGAATGTAAACAATTAGACTTCAGTGAGTTGATTTATGACTTCTCTTTCCTGTTGACCTTTTCATGTTTCTCTTTATCCATGTATTTGAAAGCCAAATTTCCATAGCCTTATTTTTCATTTGGGGTATTTCCCCAGCCAATTAATTCATTTTTGAGTGCTTTGTCAAGTAGAAGGAATACTTTCCCTGGCTTCAAAGATTTTGTGCAATTATTCTCTAAGATATCTCTAGGGACCTGCAAGTTTTCAGTTCCTCCAAAATGGCATAGTCAAGATGGAGGTGTTTACTTCTCAACTGACCTGCACTGTTGTCTATGAGCAACCACAAGCATTCTTGGAACTGCTAATAGGATTTCCTCTCCACAGCTGCCACCTGCTCTGTCATATCAGTGCTCTACCTCATCTTAAGACAGCCACTCAGGACTGAGACCCAGATCAGCAGCTTTACTCCCCCTTGGTGTGTAGATGGAGAGTTCTAGAAGTGCCCACTGCTGCCTCAGTGACTACCATCACTCTGGGGCTTGGGCTAGACTATACTCCTCTCTCACTCAGATGAAAGAGCTTTCTCACTGACCTTTTGAGCTGTCTTTGGCATTTATATTTTGAGAAATCTGGAAACAGCAACAGCTGCTCATGATTCAGCACCCTGAAGCCTGCTTCAGTCTGGTCTGTTCTAGTGCAGCCCATGCTGGGCTGTGTTCTGCACCAGGCCTGGTGAGATAGACCCTTCTTGGCACTATCCAGGCTGTGTTGGATTGGAAATCTGTTTTACTTTGTCATCTTGTGGCTTCTGCTGCTATAGAATATGATTAGCTACATTTTATCTTGACTCTGCCCCTCCTTTCCCTGCTACTGTTAAGAAAACCACTTTTTGTTAAGGTTTAAATGACCTATTTGTATCTCATTTCATTCTAATATTGAACCTTCACTGCCAGAATATCCTGGATCAGGCCTTGTCTTGAGCATGCAAAATGTCCTAAATCAGGACACAAAAGACCTGAGTAGCTATGTTGAAGACTGGCATATGTGTGAAAGTCAGAGGCAGCAGTGAATAGAGTGACAAAATTGGAATCAGAAAGACCTGAGTTAAAATGCTGCGTCAGATTCTTGCTTTCTCTGTAAATTTGGGCAAGTGTCCTGAACTTTCTGTGCTTCAGTTTCCTATTCTGTAACTGAGAGAGTTGGTCTTGATGGTCTCTAGGTTCCCTTCTAATTCTAAATATATGATCTTATGCTCCCAATAGTACCTTTTGTCTTGATATCAATATATCATAAACAAGTTGGTTCCTTGTAAGTATATGAGAGATAATCAGAAAAATTGTTTCACTTGTCCAGATACCATGCCAAGATCACCCCTCTCTTTTCACTCCTGCCTTTTTACTATTAGGAGACACCCTGTTTTCCTGAGCTAAGCCCCAGCAAGCAAGCTGTGCCCTGAAATTGGAATTATAACAATGCCTTTCACTCACCCTCTGGATGAAATCTGTCATTGCTAAATCCCAGAATTTGTCAAGGTGCCTAAAACAAATGCCTCCAGGAAACATGTTCTGGCTATGAAGCCCTGCTATGAATAGAATTTTTTTTCACTAGGCAAACTTCCCTCATTGTTACTGTTATCCCCTTATTGTCTGGATCCTTGTTTAGCCAAGGATTGGGTAACTTGGGGCCTTAAGGGCACATGTGGCCTTCTAGGTCCTAAGATGAGACCCTATGAGTGAATCCAAACTCCAAAGAACAAATCCCCTTAATAAAAGAATTTGTCATATAAAACTTGGACAAAAGGCACACCCAAGGATATAGAAAGCTACGTGTGGCCTTGAAGATTCCTCACCCATGATCTAGCCACTATTATATATTTCAAGACTTAGCCTCACTGCATTGGGTGTCCTCTAGGAGGAGTGTGTTCAATTTCCCTTATCCAAAGGAATTAAGAAGGTTTTTTGCCTATAATCATTCTGAGCTCTTTGGTCTTATTGTGCTCAATTCTATTTTACTTTTCAGAGTTCAGAGTTGGCATAAAGCTTTGACAATAACCTCTGTGGCTCTTTGGTCTTAGTTGATAATCGCTATATGTACCTGTGTGACTATTTGGTTTATTATTTTGTTTTTCACAGTTAATAGTTGGTGCATAATCTATATGGCTTTTGGTCATTTATTTTCAGAGTTTGAGATGCAAGACTGAACTAAGCTGGAACCAACACTGGATCCTTGCTGAGGGGTGTGAACCTTCCTAAGATGACTCAGGAGAGTCCTGGTTGATCTTTAGCGATGAGGGTTGCCCCCAAGATCGTGGTTGACTGTGAACCAAGAGGATTGATCCATCCTGGGAGAAAATTTTTCTACATTTTGGGATTGTCATCTTTTCCCATCACCTGCCAGAGGCAATGAATGGTGTCTTACAAAAAAAAGCACATGGCTATGGAGAAATGTGGTTATCTGAAAGACCTGAGAATTCACCTTGAGTCCCTGACTACTATCTTCTATCTCTTTCCTTTCCTGAGCACAAACCTTTTCAGTAAGCCTGAAAAAATTGATATTTCTATTCTTAGTAGTTATTCTATGTATCAAGAGTGCCTGAGTTCAGACTTTGAGAGTCAACTGATCAGAGAGAGGAGAATTTTCTTTACAACACACTTTTCAGCACAAATGGCATCTGAAGTTATGCCCATGTTAACCAGGAGATCAGTACCTCCTGAGGTGCTCAAGTAGCACAGTTTTAAGGTAAACATAAAATATCCATTCAGCAGTCCCACAAAACTGTTTTTCCCATCCACAGTTGAAACGACAAAGGCTGGCTGAGCAATTTATTTTTACTTAGTTTTTTTTTTTACATGCATGTATGATTTGAGGTCTTTGCCCCTATGTAGCTTTTGTGGCAGATAAAATCAATCACTATTCTAGACCTGATATGGATATTTCACATTGTATAACTTCTATAAAGAAATCCTTTTATTTTCATTTTGGAGAGGTCTGACACATAAGCCATAATCAAACATTCTTTTAGAGATTTCAGTGAAATTTTACTCCAAGATGGAGGCAGACCCTGAGAAAGAAAGACCAAAATCTACTGAGATGAATTCTCCTCACCCATCAAAATTGGTGTATGGGATCCCAGAACTCCTTGTTGAGGTCCCTTGGCCTACAGAGTACATGAGACTTAGCTAAATCTCTCTTCCTTATGAAGGTAGTTTAATAATGGGGACAGCTAGGTGATACAGTGGATAGAGGACCAGTACAGGAGTCAGAAGGATCTGAGTTCAAATCTCACCTCATACACTTGACACTCACTAGCTGTGTGACCCTGGACAAGTCAATTAACCCCAATTGCCTCATTCTGGGTCATCTCCAGTCATCCTGATGAATACCTGGTCACTGGATTCAGATGGCTCCAGAGGAGAAGTGAGGCTAGTGACCTGCATAGCTGTCCCTTACTCAAAACAAAGTCATATCATTATTTCACTGACAGCACAGTCTTTTTCAGCAAGGAAGGACCAACACACAGTTTAAAGTTCACGTGACCTGGTCAGTGTGTAGCAGTTTCTTTTAAGAGAATCATTGTTTGGAATTCTAATCTTATCACCTGAAATAAGGTGCAGGCATGCCTATTTGCCAGCTCAATGGAGATCAATGAAGATGAACTCCTGGCTTGAATATTCTGCATCAGAATTTATTGTGGGCCTGTAAAAAAAAATAAGTCAGTCCTGCAATCACCCTTCCTTTCCCAAGAGATCCCAAGAAAGCTAACAGTAGAGTAGTGAGCAATATTATGGCCAGCCCCTCTCTTTCTGAGATGGGCTATTGGCTGTCTTATTTTTATTTCATAGTTCACAAGCATTTGTTTTCTCTCCCTCCCATCTACATTTCCCCATTAAAAAAGAGAAATAAAATTGGTTTGAAAATATCTGTAGCAGATATTTGTAGCCAAACAAGACAAAATCCTACACTATGTCCAAAAATGTATGCTTCATTTTTCACAAGTTCATCCCATGAGGAGGTGGGTAGTATAGTTTACCTTCAATCCCCTGAAGTCATGATGATTTTCCACTGTTCTTATCAGAGTTCTTAATTCTTTCAAAGCCATTTTTTGTCATATAAATTGCTCCTGTGATTCTTCTCATTGTACACCATGTCTGAAACCTTGAATTCTCCACTTGAATTGTGTGCTCTCCATTGTGATATACTTCAGTCCCAAGAGAGCTAATAGTGGTGGTAAGGCAGATGTCAGTGTTTCCCTCCCTGATAACTCTTATCAGACAGTTTGACCTGTCTGTTGAATTATGATCAGGCAGAGGAAGCCATGTCTTTTGACTTTTTGAATTCTCTGTATTTTCTTTGAAGTTCAGAGTGCTGAATCCCCTGAACTAGGTGAATAATACATGAGTATGGTTAAAGGAATGATACAAGTGCTTGATTAAAGTGATTGTTAACCCTTCAAAAGTTGTATTTCTTTCCATAATTTCAAATCTAACAATCGGTGATAGAAGATCCCCTCTGTTGATGTTGACAGGTTTACTGTTATACAGTGGCATGTGTACATATTTCTCATAGATTATGAGCAAGGGACCTAAAATTCTCAGTGCAAGCACATTGTCAGTATTCAGTGTTAATATATATTCATTAGTATTCTGTGAGTCATAATTTTATACCAAAGAAAATTTAATAATAAATGGTTTTTAAGTAATAACAGAACAAATTTAAAGAATTCACATAATGGTCACACCCCACTTTTTGGCAAAAATTATTTGACACAAATTTGCAATGATTATATGGTGAAATGCAGTAAACTGGAATAGGTTTATACTTTCAAAGTACCTTGAAAATAAAATACTTCATAATATTAAAAATATATTAGCTAACTTCTGAAAGTCCTTCTAGCTCTAAATTTATTGCATATTTTTAAATATGAGGTTAAACCATCCAATTTACATCTAGAACTTCAAATAGGGGCAAGTAAAACTTTTTCCATTAAACTATACAATCAAAAGTGAGTGTGATCAGGGGCTCCACACCCACCATGGTCATCAACACCATAGCATGAGAGACTGGGTTATTCCTTTCATGTCAAAATAAGAAGCTTTGTCAGAATAGGAAAGAAGAGAGTGGCACTTCCAGGAACCAAGATGGTGGAGTAAGCAGACCAAAGAATCTTTCTATAGAGATAAGGACCAAAATTTGTATACCAAAGAGGTGAGAATTAAGACTGTACTCCAATCTGAAATTTCATAAGGGAATATGAATTGGTCTCAAGCCCAAAGGGCATTCTTGGAAGAGCTCAAGAAGGATTTTGAAAGTCAAATTAGGGAAGTAGAAGAAAAACTGACTAATGATTTTAAAAACATGACAAAAGAAATCATGGAAAAATTTGAAAGGAAAATTGAAACAATGGAAAAGGAGATGCAAAACCTAACTGGGAAAATTGGACTAATAGAAAAGGAAGCACAAAAACTAACTGGAGAAAATAACTCCTTAAAAGGAACAGTTAGAGAGAAGGAAAAGGAGGTGCAAATGTTAAATGAAGAAAACAATACGATAAAAATTAGAACTGGGCAAATAGAAGCTAATGACTCTGTGAGTCATCAAAAATAAGTCAAACAGAATTTAAAGAATGAACAGACAGAAGAAAATGTAAAATATCTCATTGAAAAACCACTGCCCTGAAAAATAGATGCAGGAGAAAAAAGTCTGAGAATGATTGGTCTACCAGAAAGCCAGGATGAAAAAAAAGAACCTGGACTATATCTTCCAAGAAATCATCAAGGAAAATTGCTCCAAAGTCATAGATCCAGAAGCCAAAATAGTCATTGAAAGAATCCACCGTTGACCTCCTGAAAGAAATCCCAAAATAAAAAGGAAAAGGAAACATTGCTGGCAAATTCCAGAACTATCAAGTGAAGGAGAAAATATTGCAGGCAACCTGAAAGAAACAATTCAAATATTGAGGAACTACATTCAGGATAACATAAGATCTTGCAGCTTCTACATTAAAAGCTTGAAGGGATTGGAATAAGATATTCTGTAAGGCAAAGGAGCTGGAACTACAAACAAGGAATAATTACCCAACAAAATTGAGCATTATATTTCAGGGTAGGAGATGGACATTCAATGAAATAAGGGATTTCTGAATCTTCCTGATGAAAATGCAAGAGCTCAAAAGAAAATTCAATCTTCAAATACAAGTCTCAAGAGAGACATGAAAAGGTAAACTGGGGGGAAAATCCTTGTTATTTAATATGGGCAAACAGTTTGCATTACTATAAAGGAAAATGATACTTGTTCATATTCATAAATGTATATTTATTATGATATATAAAATGGTTATACATAGACAGAGGGGGTGGGTCTAAAGTGAATGATCTGAAGATAAAAATGTAATTTAAATATGCAAAGGGATTGTAATGGGAGATGTAAAAAGGATAAGGCAGACAAAGTTAAACTACATCACAGGAAGAGGCACAAAAATATATTACAGTAGAGAGAAAAAGGGGAAGGAGATGAGTATTGTTTGAGGTTTACTCCCATCTGATTTGGTTCAAGGAGGGAACAACAAACTCAGCTAAATATAGAAATCTAGGGGGGAGGAGCCTAGATGGTGGAGTAGAAAGACACACATATCCTAGCTCTTACCCCATAGCCCATAAAATACCTATAAGAAGAACTATCAACAAATTCTAGATCAGCAGAAGCCACAGAACAACAGATTTCTATCCCAAGGAGACCTAAAAGACCAACAGGAAAGTTCTGTTTCACACCAGATGTGGAGCAGAGCCCAGTCCTGCCTTGGCCATGCGGTACCAAAAGGAGCAGGTCTAAGCAGGCTTCAGGGACAGAATCTCCAGCAGCAGCACAGATACCTCAACCCACAAGCAGCAAAGGTTAGGGAGAGGGTCTTTTTGGCTGGCCGAAAAGGGAGCAGGGTGTCCCCATAACTCAGGCCTCCTCAGGAGGCAGCAGTGGACAGGGGGGTCTTAAAGCAGGCAGTACCCTGAATCCATTGTTGAAAGTCTCACATTAAAGCCCCTGAGGAAACTGATCCCTATGTGACTGCCCTGCCCCCACTTGAGCATCTAATCTTGATCTCACACTGAAAAGCAGCCCTGCTGCAGCCGAAAACCCCTGAGGCTTTGGAGCAGCTCATCTGAATCTCAGCCCCTAAGTGCTGGCTTGGTGGAACTGGAGGCAAGGTGGTTGTGGAGAGGAAACTCAGAAGTCAAATAACTGGCTGGGGAATGTCCAAAAATGGGGAAAAAGACCATAGAAGGTTACTTTCTTGGGGAACAGGTGTCTCCTCCCATTCTTTCAGATGAGGAGGAAAAAAGTATACTGCCAGAAGAAGTCAAGGCCTCTGCCTCCAGGGTCCTCAAAGGGAATTTGAACTGCAATCAGGCAATACAAGACCTTAAAAACCAAGACAGCAGCTTACTAAAGGAGAAGCAAAACATGCTGAGGAAAATAACATCCTTTAAAAAAGGCTAACTCAATTGGAAAAAGAGGTCCAAAAAGCCAATGAGGAGAAGGAGGTTTTAAAAATAAGAATTAGTCAAATAGAGAAGAATGTTCAAAAGCTCACTGAGCAAAATAATTCATTGAAAGAGACAACTGAGTTCAGGGAAATGAATGACTATGAGTTAAATCAAGCAGTTAGAAAACAAAACCAAAAATTTGAAAAAATAGAAGATAATGCAAAACATCTCATTGGAAAAACAACTGACCTGGAAAATAGATCTAGGAAAAACAATTTAAAAATTATGGGACTACCTGAAAGCCATGATCAAAAAAATAGCTTAGACATCATCTTCCATGAAGTTATCAAGGAAAACTGCCCTGATGTTCTAGAATCAGAGGACAAAATAAATATTGAAAGAATCCACCAATCACCTCCTGAAAGAGACCCAAAAAGAGATACTCCTAGGAATATTGTGGCCAAAATTCAGAGTTCCCAGATCAAGGAGAAAATACTGCAAGCAGCTAGAAAGAAACAATTTGAGAATTGTGGAAATACAATCAGGATAACACAGGATCCAGCAGCTTCAACATTAAGGGATAAAGGGGCTTGGAATGGGATATTTCAGAGGTCAAAGGAACTGGGATTGAAACCAAGAATCACCTGACTAGCAAATCTGAGTATAATACTTCAAGGGAATAAATATTTGGTCATTCAATGATATAGAGGACTTTCAATCATTCATATTGAGGAAAAGACCAGATCTATATAGAAAATTTGACTTCCCAAGACAAGAATGAAGAGAAAGATGAAAAGGAAAACAGAAAAGAAAAATCACAAAAGACTCTAAAGCTGACTGTTGACATTACTACATGGAAGGAAAATATTTTTAACTCTTGAGTCTTTTCTCAGTATTTGGGTAGATGGAGAGATTGTACGTACACACACACACAGAGACATACACATATATAGACAGAGAGTACAAGGTGTGTTATATCAGAAGAGATGATATCCACACACAAAGAAATAAAATAAAATAAAAAGGGGTGAAGGAGGAAAATTCTGGGAAGAGAAGGGGAGAAATGGAACAGGACAGACTATAACTCATAAAAGAGATAAGAAAAATCTTATTCAATGGAGGAGAAAAGGGAGAAGGGTAGAGGGGGAAAATGAAGCTACTTTCTCCACATGTGGATGAAGGAGGGAATAAAATGCCCACTAAATTTGATGTGAAAATTTATATCACAGCACAGGAAAGTAGGAGAAGAGGTGACAAGTGGGATGAAGGGAATGTTAGAAGGGAGGGCAAATGGGAGAAGGTAGTCACTAGAAATAAACACTTTCGAGAAGGAACAAGGTCAATTGTGGGGGAAAAAATATGGCAGGATAGAGTAGGACAGAGGGCAATATAATTAGTATTACATAACATGATTATTATGGAAGTCTTTTGCATAAGCACACATATTTAGTCTATATTGAATTACTTTCCTTCTCAGTGGGGCTGGGAAGGGAGAGAGTACAGAGAGAAGTTAGAATTCAAGTATTAGAAACAAATGTTGAGAATTTTTATTGCATATAATCAGGAAATCAGAACTACAGGGAATAGGGTATAGAATTTTATCTTGCCCAAAAGAAAAGAGAGAAGATGGGGATAAGGGAAGGATGGGGTGTGATAGAAGGGAGGATACACTGAGGGAAGGAGTAATCAGAATGGAAGGCATTAGGAAGCAGGGAGAGAGGAGTGATGGGGAGAAAAATTGGACATGTTACAAAGTGAGGTAAAAGCAATTAGTACTAAAATAATTGACTGAATTAATTACTGAAAATAAATCAATGACATCTTTAGTTTGCAGAAAAGAATTTCAGTGTAAATTCCCTATAGGAAGGAAACCTCAGGTAAAATTTGGCATTGATGGAAAAGTTAAGGTTTTAATGCTAAATTTGATTTTATAATTGCTATTTAATCAGGAACTAGAACATTTATAGAAAGGCATGGAAGCCACTTAAGACTTGCCTCAAAAGATGTTCCTTGGCCAAAGTGAAATTATAATCATATTTGAAACCTGGTTATTGGACATTACCATTTTTAGATGCTATGAGACTATTAAGTGACTGTTCTTCTGAGTCTAACTCCAGGTATGGGTAGCAAGAAAGATGATCTGAGCCTTCAATCCATGATGCCAGTAAACTAGTGAGATGCTGGTATGAACTGCAAAAGGTGATGTCCTGGGAAGGGCGGGATAGTGGCTGTTCAGCCTGGGCTGATGTTGGATTCTCCTGACTCAATTTCCCCAATGACACCTGGCAGACTTTAAGCCCGACTGAATGCACGTGGATAATGTAATCTTGCCTGGAATTGACATGAAGTTGGGGAGATATTGTATCACTGCAATGTCCCTACTCTTGGTGGCAATTTCCTATAGTCAAAAGGTTTGTAAGCTTAATACTAGATCTATTCAATTATAGATTATTGGTAGGGGAACATCTGAGGTTAAATCTAAAATTAAACTATTAGCAATAGGACTTTAGATCAACAACAATAAGTTAGTGTCCTTTAATTCTTAGTAATACTGTGGAGACAATTAGGTCAAAAGCTTGTGAAGTTAGTAACATAAATTATATTTTTGTCTCATTTGATAATGTTTAAAAAAAAGTCTTTTGTGGTCCATATTGTAAGTGCTTTAAAAAGAGGTATCATCTGACCAAAAGTTTGAATTGTTTTATCTGTTATAAACTTAAAAATGAAAAATAAAAATTTTTTTAAAAATAAGTAAAAAAAATTTTAAAAAGAAATCTAACTAGCTCTTTAGGCACTAGGAGGGAAAAAGGGAAAGGGAAATAAAAGGGAGGGAAGAAGTAGTCAGGGAAAAGGGGAGTAAAAGAGAGAGGAGATGAAAGAAAGGAGGGAAGTCTGAGGGAGGCAGTGGTCAAAAATTAAAACTCTACTGAGGAGGGTAAAGGAGAAGGAAGAATTAAAGGAATAAATGGGGACAAAGAGGATGCAGGGAAAGACACAGAGAGTAATCATAACTGTGAATGTGAATGGGATGAACTCTTCCATAAAAAGGTGATGGATGAAAAATGGATTAAAAACCATAATTCAACAATATGTTGTTTACAATAAACACATTTGAAATGGGGGGGATACACACCGGGTAAATGTAAAAGGTTGGAGCAAAATATGTTGTGCTTCAACTGATGTAAAAAAAGTAGAAGTAGCGATCCTAATCTCAGGAAAAGAAACAGCAGAAATAGATCTAATCAAAAGAGATAAGGAAGGAAAGTATATCCTAGTAAAATGCACCGCAGACAATGAAGCAAAATCATTACTAAACTTGTGGTATTGGAGAAGTTAAGGGAGTTATAGGAAGAAATAGACAGCAAAACTATACTAGTGGGGGATCTCAACTTCCCCTTCTCCGAACTTGATAAATATAACTTCAAAATAATCAAGAAAGAAGTTAAGGAGTTGAATAAAACTCTGGGTAAAGTAAATGTGATAGTTCTCTAGAGAAAACTGAATGAGGATCAAAAGGAATATATCTTTTTCTCAGTTATACATAGCACATGTGCAAAAATTGACCATGTACTAGGGCATAAAAATCTCACAGTGCAGAAAGGCAGACAGAGCCAATGCATCCTTCTCAGTTCACTGTGCAATTAAAAAGCATATATAATCAAAGTCCATGGAAAGATAAACCAAAAATTAATTGGAAACTAAATAATCTAATCCTGAAGAAGGAGTGGGTTAAACAATAAATCATAAAAACAATCAACAACTAGATTAACAGGAGTTGAATACTTAAATAACCTCATCTTAGAACCAGAAACTAGAAAAAGAACAAATTAAAAATCCAATTAAATATCAAATTAGAAATACTGAAAACAAAAGGAGAGATTCATAAAATTGAAAATAAGAAAACAATTGAACTAATAAATAAAAATAAGAGTTGGTTTTATGAGAAAATCAATAAAATTGATTAATCTTTGGTCAATTTGACTAAAAAAAAGAAAGAAGAAAACCAAATTACTAATATCAAAAATGAAAAGGATGAATTCACCTCCACTAAGGAGGAAATTAAAACAGTAATTTGAAATTACTTTGCCCAACTATATGACCATAAATTCGAGAATCTAAATGAGATAGATGATACTTTAAAAAATATAAATTGCCCAGAATAACAGGAGAGTATGTTGATTACTTAAATAACCCCATCTTAGAAAAAGAAATTGAACAAGCCATCAATGAACTCACCAGGGAAAAAAAATCTCCAGGGCCAGATGGATTTACAAATGAATTCTATCAAACATTTAAAGAACAGTTAATTCCTATATGATATAGAATATTGGGATAATTGGTGAAGAAAGAGTCCTACCAAATTTTTTTTATGATACAAATTTGTTTCAGATACCTAAACCAGGGAGAGTCAAACCAGTGAAGGAAATTTATAGACCAATTTCTCTAATGAATACATATGCAAAAGTTTTAAATACTATATTAGCGAGAAGAATACAACAACTTATCATGAGAATAATACATTTTGTTTAGATAGGATTTTTAGTGGGAATGCAGGGCTGGTTTGATATTAGGAGAAGTATCAGCATTATTAATCATATCAACAACAAATGTAACAGAAATTACATGACTCTCTCAACAGATACAGAGAAACCTTTTGACAAAATACAACATCCATTCCTACTGAAAACACTGGAGAGCATAGGAATAAATGAAACTTTCCATAAAGTAATAAGCAGTGTCTCTGTAAATCCACCAGCAAGCATTATATGCAGTGGGGCTAAGTTAGATGTATTTCCAATAAGATCAGGGGTCAAACAAGGAACCCATCATCACCACTGTTATTCAGTATGGTACTAGAAATGTTAGCTTTATCAATAAGAGAAGAAAAAGAAATTGAAGGAATTAGAATGGGCAAAGAAGAAACTAAGTTATCACTCCTTGCAGATGATATGGTGATATACTTAGAGGATTCCAGAGAATCAAGTAAAAAAAAAAAAACTACTTCAAATAATAACCAACTTTGGCAAAGTTGCAGGTAACAAAATAAACTCAGATAACACACACACACAAACATACACACAGACACACACACATATGCATGTATGTATGTATATATATGTGTGTGTGTGTGTGTGTATATATATATATATGTATATATATATATAAAACAAAGAACAACAGCAAGAGCTAGAAAGAGAAATATCATTGAAAGCTACAGTACACACTATGAAATATCTGGGAGTCTATCTGCCAAAAAAAACTGATGGACTATATGAACAATATTACAAAACATTTTACACACAAATAAAGTCAGATCTAGAGTAAGTGGGGAAAAAAATCAGTTGTTTGTGATTAGACAAAGCTAATATAATAAAAATGACAATTCTACCTAAATTAATGTACTTACTCAGTGCCATATCAAACAAATTACCAGATAATTATTTTCTAGAGCTAGAAAAAATTATATTAAATTAATCTGGAAGAACAAATGATCCAGAATATCAAGGAGAGAGATGAAAAGTAATACTTGGGAAATTGGCCTAGCCCTACCAGATCTCAAATTTTATTATAAAGAGCAATCATTCAAACCACTTGGTATTGGCTAAGAAATAGAGGGGTAAGCCAGTGAAATAGGCTAGGTACTCAAGACACAGTAGTCAATGAATATGGCAATCTACTGTTTACCAAACACAAGGACCTAAACTTCTGGGATAAGAACTCACTCTTTGACAAAAATTGCAGGGTATAACTGGATAAAAATGTGGGGAAAAATAGACATGGACCAATGCTTGACACTGTACACAAGAATAAAGTCCAAATAGACACATGATCTAGGTATAAAGACTGATGCTATAAAACAATCGGGGGAGCAAGGAATAGTGTGCTTGTAAGATTTATGGAGGATGGAGAAATTTTTGACCAAACAAGAGATAGAGAACATTATGAAGTGCAAAACTGATACTTTTGATTATATTAAATTGAAAAGCTTGTGCACAAAACACCCCAATGCAACCAAAATTAAAGGGAAGCAGAAAACTAGGAAAGAAAATTTGCAAATAGTGTCTGTGATAAGGACTTCATTTCTAAAATATAGAGAGAACTGCGTCAAATTTACAAGAGTACAAGTCATTCCTCAATTTATAACTGGTCAAAAGATATGAAGAGGCAGTTTTCAGAGGAAGAAATTAAAGCTATCTATAGTCATATGAAAAAGTGCTCTAAATCACTATTGATTAGGGAGATACATAGCAATATAACTCTGAGGTGCCACATCACACCTAGCAGATTGACTAACATGACAAAACAGAATGATGACAAATGTTGGAGAAGACGTTGGAGAGTTGGAACACTAATTCAGTGTTGGTGGAGTTGTGAGCTGATCTGACCATTCTGGAGAGCAATTTGGAGCTATGCCCAAAAGACTGCAGAAATGTGCTTTCCTTTTGACACAGTAATTTTATTTTTAGGACTGTATTCCAAAGAGATCATAAAAATGGGAAAGATTCCCACATGTAAAATTATTATTTGTAGCATCCCTCTTTGTGTTGGCCAAAAATTGGAAATCAAGGGGATGTCCATTAATTGGGGAATGGTTGAACAAGCTGTGTAATGGAATGCTATTGTGCTATAAGAAATTATGAACAGGAAAACTTTTGAGTGACCTGGAAAGACTTATATGAACTGATTCTGAGTGAAAGGAGCAGAAAAAGGAGAACTTTGTACAAAAAAAAAAAAACAAGCACAGTGCACAAGGAGTTTTTCTACTAGACTTAGTCCTTTACAGTAATGCAAGGACCTAAAAATTTCCCAATTGACTGAAGGCAAAAATGCCTTCCACATCCAGAGAAGAAACTAGGGAATTGGACCACAGAAGGAAGCAGATCATTTGCTTTTGAAATATGTTATGTTTTGTTTTGTTTTATGGTTTCTTCGTTTTGATTCTTCTATGCTACATGACTAAGGTGAAGATTTATTTGATAAGAATGTATGTGTATAACCTATGTAGGATTGCATGCTGTCTCACAGAGGGAGTTTGGATGGAGGGAGGAAGAAAGGTAGTGAGGGGAAAAAGTCTAAGACATATGGAAGGGATTGTAGAAGACTGAAAGCAAATAAAATAATTTAAAAGAAAAAGAAAAGAGTACAGTTTGCCAAACAGAAAAAGCAGCACAAAAACTAATTGATGAAAACCACACCATAAAAGTTAGAATCAGGCAAGTAGAATCTAATGACTCTGTGAGGCATGAATCAATCAAAAAATTCAAAAGAATGAAAACATGGAAGGAAAAGTAATATACTTTACTGGGAAAACAAGTGTCCTGGAAAATAGATCCAGGAGAGACATTATTAGAATTATTGGACTACCCAAATGCCACAATAAAAAGAAGGACCTGGACAACATCTTTCAAGAAATTATCAAGGAACACTGCCCTGATATCTTGGAACCAGAGGACAGAACAGACATTGAAAGAATCCACTGATAACTTCTGGAAAGAGATACCAAAATAAAAACCAATTATAGCCAAATTTCAGAACTATCAGGTCAAGGAAAGAAGCACTGCAAGTGATGAGAAAGAAACAATTTCAATATTGGGGAATCACAATCAGGATCACATAGGAGTTGTTGTAAAGAGAGTTAAAAATCTCTGCCCATTGACAGGCCTCAGGGCTATTGAAGGAAGCTTGATTAGGGGAGGCTTGTTTCTATGAATGCCCACACCTTTTGGTGATTGCTCATGAAGCACTGGATCTAAAGGGGTGGTGCCCTCCAGCTCTGAAAAGAGTATATACACTATGAGGTAAGGTTTTGCTTTAGGGACTTAATTTTTGAATGCTTTGTATGCCAGATGAGACTCTGAGAAGCTGTTAAGGAGCTTCCCAGGTTTGAAAACCTAGGTGCTGGTACTTCTCTCCCTCTGGCAACAAAGTATGTATTGTCTATGGTCAGACAGTTGGAAACCCTGTCTGTTAGTTTGTCTGTTTGTAATTTCTGCTTGTAATTTTTGTCTGTATTTCCCCTGAAGTTCATGGTGCTGACTTTTTTGCCTGAACTAAGTTAATGATATATGTACTTGATTAAATTAGACTGTTGACTCCTCAAAAGTTGCTTTCCTTTTAGAAAAGTAGATCAAAGAAGCAATACAGCAGGACCTCTTGTGTACACCAGGGTCCTTGTTACACTTGGCAGCTGCAACATTAAAGGATTGTGTGTCATGGAACCTGATTCTGGAAGGAAAAGGAGTTAGGACTACAGTCAAGAATCACTCACTTGGCAAAAATTAGGTAAAATATATCAAGGTGAAAATAATCCCTCAACAAAATAGGAGGATTTCAATCCTTCATAAAGAGAAGACCAGAAATAAACTAAAAATTTGACCCAAGAGAAGTGCAAACAGTTAAAAAGGGAAAAGAAAACAAAAGGAATTCAACAGAGTAAAACTGTTCATTTAACTACATGGGAAGATGAAACCTGTATCTTGTAAAAACTGTATCAATAACAGTACCAATAGAAGAAATAAGCATAGATAGAGGTTGTGGGTATAAGCTATATTTGAGGGAATGATATGAAAAATAAAGGATGAGGAAGAAGAGCAAATCGGTGCAGAAAAGAGAGGTAGAATAACGTAAATTATCTCACATAACGAGGTAAGAAAGGCCTATTACACTGGAGGGGAAGATGGGGCAAGGGTGAAGGGTATTTCTTGAACTTTGATCTCATCAGTATTGGCTCAAGGAAGGAAAAATATACACAATCAGATGAATATAGAAATCTATCTCATCTGACAGGGAAGTAGGAGGAAAGGAGATTAAATTAGAGGAGAGGGGACTGACAGAAGGGAGGGCAGATCAGGGGAGATGGTAGACAAAATGGAAACATTGGTGATGTGGGAAAGAGTGAATGGAAAAAGAGGACAAACAGGAGGAAGAATAGGATGGAGGGAAATACACAGGTAGTAACAATAATGAAGAATGTGAATGGGATCAACTCTTCTGTAAAATGGAAACGGACAGTAGAGTGAATCAAAAATCACTATCCTACAATATGTTGCTTACAAGAAACACAGATGAAGCAGAGAGACAGAGAAAGCAAAGGAAAACCTAGAAAGACTTCTACAAATGGATACAAAGTGAAATGAGAAGAACCAGGGAAACAATGTACATAGTATCAGCAGTATCATATGATGCTCAACTAACAATGTATCAGCTTTTCTCAGCAACATGATGATCCAAGACAAGTACCAAGGACTCAAGAAGGACAAAATTATCCATATCCAGATAAAGAACTGGCGGACTTAGAATGCAGATTGAAGCATATGTGGTTCCTTTCACTCTTTCATATTTTTATTTCACTTTTGATCTATTTCTTCTTCTACAAACATGATGAATATGGAAAAATGTTTTACTCAATAACATATGCATAAGCAATATGGAACTACCTACCATTTTCAGAAGAGAGGGAGAAGAAAGAGGGAAGGAGAAAATTTTGGAACTCAAAATTATGTAAAAATTAAAGTTAAAAACTGCCTTGACATATAAATGGAGGAAAAATGAAATACTTTTTAAAGGAAAAAAAAAGAATGCAGAAGAGATTCTGTGGGACTGGATTTAAGAACAAGCATGGAACAAAGGGAAGACTGAGTGATGGCAGAGAAAGGAGGTCCAAGTAAGAGCCCTGACTCTATGGACATCATAAAGAAGAAAATCCCAAACTGAGACAAAGTTAATTTTTCCCTAACTCCTCCCATTGCTTGTCCATCCCCAAACACTCTAACGTAAGCCCATGTTTATTGCTCAAAAGTTTCTAGTATATTGAATTTTGTTTCAACCACAAATATCCAAGGGTTTAGTCATTTTTCAGTCATGTCTGACCCTTTGTGACCCAGGGAAAGTTTTCTTGTCAAAGATACTGAAGTGGTTTTCAATTTCCTTCTCCAGCTCATTTGACAGGTGAGGAAACTGACCCAAGGTCACAAAGGTAGCATCTGAAGATGGATTTGAACCCAGGTCTAATCTGACTGCAGGCCTGATAGTCTAACCACTTTGCCACCTACTTGGTCAAAGGGTTAATTATAAGACATGAATATAAGTTTGGGTAAGAACTCAATCTATTTCTTAATATTAGGACTTTTTGCCACAAGGGTTTGGAGAACTTGTGACTAAATTAAGAACTTTTCATCTAAAATAGACTGCTGAAAGTCAAAGAGGAGGAAAACAAATAGATTTGGGGGGCCATTATATTGTCCTGACACTTGAAATGAGCTAATCAGTATGACAGGACATTATGCTAAGGGACAAGCATCCCTCCCTGACTTTCCCCAATGTACATAGAAAAGGAGGAGAGAATTGGGAGAGGGAAATTGAATCCTAGGAAATAAGAAGATCTGTCCCAGAAACAAGAAAGTCTGCACAGCTTCAGAGACTTACACAGCATAGAATCTGCAAACATGCCACAATTCCTTTACAAGTTGTTTTTTGGTTTAGATGAGTATTAACTAAGTTCATGTGTGGGTATGAATATCTAAACTGTTTAAACCACCTGTACTAGTGCATCATGGTTGACTTTGGGATCCATACCTTGTTTTCTTTCAGCAACTTCTATAAAATGCCAAGGAACATGGAAATATAAAGATTTCTGAAGGCTTTGCTGATTCTGAGTGAGAGTCTTACCCTCGTTCTTGTTGTAACGTCATGATGAGTTCCAGGGTTCTCATGGAGGAAGCAAACACAGGCTTATCACACAGTAAAAAGTTAGACTGATGTCATAGATATTCAGGGTTATTTCAGTAGGAATAAGCAGACTTATATCTTTGTCCATTGGCTGTGAAATTCTACTCCAAGGCCTTCCCTTGGAGAAGAGTAGAGACAAAGGAAACTTGGAGTGAGCAGCTCTTAACATAGTATTGAAATGGCAACCAAAAGGATGGTATATCCAAGAGGCTTTTAATCTCAGTTCCTGAGATGATGCCTATATTTGTGGGAGTCTTTGTAGTCAGATTTAATGTGAATGTTGCTGAAATTCCCCATTTTACACATGGAAAAACTGAGTCCCAGAAATAAGCGACTTGCTAAGAGCTAGTTGCCTCACTAGCTCTTACTGACCAGGACAACCATCCAGATCTCCCAACTAATAAGCACACATTTTACCACTTTGTCCTTCCTCCCTTGACTTTTCAGAGCCATAAATTCCTCTTGAGTAATAGCTGTTTGGAATAGATATTTTCAAGGTTGCTTTAGGTTTTTCAGTCTTGGGTTGGACATTGTGAGGTCCCTTCCAGCTCTGACATATAGGATTCATGTTCTAAATGACAGTCAGTCCATAAGCATGTATTAAGTACTTGTCATGTGCCAGGTGCTGTCCTCAACACTGGTGACAAAGAGAGGGAAAAGACAATCCTTGCCCTCCAGGAGCTTCCAATCTAACAAGGGAGACAATGAGCAGTTTAATATGTATAAATAAGGCATACATGGGATAAAAAAGGAAGAATTAAAAGAAGGAACGCACTAGAATTAAGAGGGGTTGGGCAAAGCTTGTATAGAAGGTTTTAGTTGGGATTTGAAGGAAGCTAGGGAAGTCAGGTAATGAAGAGTAGGAGGAGAGAGTGATCTGGGCATTGGGGACAGCCAGAGAAAATGCCCAGAATGAAGAGATAGAATGCCTTGTTTGTGGAACATCCAGAAAACCAGGGTCACTAAAAGAGTGTTCCCCAGAAAGGGAGGTGTAAGAAGTTTAGAAAGGTGGGAGGGGGTTTTGTTATGCAGGGCTTTGAATGCCAAACAGAATATTTATAATTGATCCTGGAAGTGCTAGGGAGCTACTGGAGTTTATTGAAAAAGAGAGTGATCTAGCCAGATCTGAGCTTTGGGAAATGATTTTGGTGGCAGAATGGAATATTCCAGCTATAACATTATGTCACCTCAGGTCTCAAATTTGGATTCAGTCAAAAGGCCACACTTAAGGACATAGAAGGCCAGATATGTTCAGGCTGCAGGTTTCCCATCCCTGAGTCTATAGAAGAGAAACTCCAGGTGGAACATGATTACTGTCTCCAAATATCTGAAAGGCTGTTAGAAGGGGCTGAGTGGGGGAGGAAGGGATTTGTTCTGTTTGGTCCCAAGCTGTAGCAGGGAACTCCTAAAACTGGGTAGCAGTTTCAGAGAGGCAGATTTCAGCTCCTTTAAAGGAGAAACTTCTTAGCAACAAGTCTTTCAAAAGTGGTGTGGGCTGCATGAGGAGTTAAACAGGATTCTTGGAATGAAGGATTCTCTGAGCGCCTATCAGAGATGCTATAAGAAAGACTCCTGTCAGGTCAACACTGGACCAGAATCCTCTGAAATTCTCTTGAAGTCTGACTTTTGATGGTGTTAGGATTGAATGACTTCCCTCTTTCTACTTTGGTGGTGTCATATATAAAATGGGCATAAAATAAGGTTGTCATTCTTATGTCATGTCAGCCATGACTCTACATGACCCTATTTGGAATTTTCTTGGCAAAGATACTGGAATGGTTTGTCATTTGCTTCTTAGCTAATTTTACAGAGGAAAAAACTGAGGCGTACAAGGTTAAGTGACTTGCCCAGAGTCACGTAGCTGGTAAACGTCTGAGGCTGAATTTGAACTCAGGAAGATGAGTCTCCCTGTCATCAGGTTTTGCACTCTATCCACTGCCATACCTAGCTGTCCTAAAGCAGGACTAGATGGCCTCTAATATACTTTCTAGTTCTGAAGCTCTATGTAACAAGTTAATTTAGAAAAGACTCAGAATGCTCATTCCTCTAGCCCTGGGACCTGCAACTATGAGTGTGATGGCAAATGTTTAACAATTGGTTTGGGGATGGGATGGTAGAGAGAATGCAGGTGCAAACAACTTAAGTCTAGAAAATAGTAATAATATCTAGAATTTACACAGAGCTTCCAATGTGAAATGTACTTGGTTAAGTGCTTTACAATCATCACTATCTCACAACACTGAGAGGTAGGTGCCATTATTTTTCCCATTTTGTACATGAGAAAACTGAGGCAAAGAAAGGTTATGAGATTTACCCAGGTCACACAGTTAGTAAGTGTCTGAGAATGGATTTGAACTCAGGTCTTCCTAAGTCAAGGCCAAAAACAACAAGCAAAAAAATAACTCAAACCCTAATATGTAGCTATTGCAGATTACTACAGTGTAAATATCCTCACACAGAAAATTTAACAATCAATTCTGCAAGGAGTAATAGCTGACTCTAGTATGTGAAACCCTAACTTTCAACTAAGGCAGATCCCAGAGGGTTTGCTTTCCCAAATTAAAACTGTCTGAGCAAAAGATTTCACAAACAGTCTTTTTGTTATCCTTTGCTTTAAAAAAAACTTATATTCACTATTTTTGTTTATATATCATCTTTATTTTCAAAAATATATCCTTCCCAGCTCCCTCATACAGAAGACTATTCTTTGTCCACATCCTTAGACCTCTACCGCCATAAATAAGAGCACAGGCATTCTCAGGGAAGCAGAGAAATGAGATTTGGAGGGGGCAGGTGGGAATGGAGGAAAAGAAATAAAAAGAAGAAATGAAACAGCCTATATTCCTAAGGGCCTCTTTTCTACTTCAGGCCAGCTAAGAGGGAAGAACAAGAGGAAGAGATATTTGCAAAGTTCATAGATTCTCACAGTTGATGCCCAGAACCAGACATAATACTACAGTTGTGTTCTGAACAGGCAGATGGAAATAGACACCTATTAATCCTAGGATGGCATTCCTATTTGACAAGTATGATTCTGCCACATTAAAGACTATACAATCTTCCAGATGCTCAAGCATGTGAGTTAGTGGATGGTAAGTTCCTCCTCAAGTGGGAGGAACAGCAGTATTTCATTTAGGTTTCAAATGTTTCTTTTATGATTTCCCATCATGTATCTGGTCAAAGAATGTTAAAGTAAGACAATTGAGCAAAAGATATTCTTTCCTCTGATTTTCTTCTAACTTCCCTCCCCACTCCCTAAAATATGGCTCACTGAACTGAGTCAAGAGGCCATGACTTTTAGCTTTAACTTTGCCATGAACTCACTTCTGGACCTTGGGGAATTAACTAGATCCCTGGGTCGTAACTTCCCATCTGTCAGTCAGAAGAATAAGTCCTGCATTGTTTCCTTCCTTTCTACTATATAAATAAGGTGACATAAGGGAAGAGTTCAAAAAAGAAAAGATTCTTTTCCCAGCACAGTGAAGGACACATTGTGGAATCAAATTTCAGAGGTCAAAAGAGCTAGGATTAAAACTAAGAATCACTTACCCAGCAAAACTGAGTGTAATCCTTCAGGGGAAAAATATGAATATTCAAGAAAATAGAGGGCATTTGAGCGTCTTGATGAAAAGAACAGAGCTGAATAGAAAATCTGATCTTCAATTGCAAGAATCAAGAGAAGCATGATAAGGTGAACAGGAAAGAGAAATCATAAGGGACTTATTAAAGTTGGACTCTTTACATTCCTACATGAAAGATATCTGTAACTCATGAGACCCTTCTCATTTTTAGGGTAGTTCAAATGAAAAAAATATACATATACATATACATATATATGTATATGTATAAATATACACACACATATATGCATATATACACACATGTATATACACATATACATGTATGTGTATGTATTATTCAAAATCACATACATATATACAAGCACATATATACTTATACATATGTATATGTATTTGTGCATGTGTAGATACACATAAATACACACATATGCGTACATATTTATATTTATATATGTGGACAGAGGATTCAAGGTGACTTGAATATGAAGGAAAGATATCTAAAAATTAAATTGAAGGTTGAGACAGGTATATTCTGGGAGAAGGAAAAAGGGAAATGTAGAAGAGGGTAAATTATCTCACATAAAATAGGCAAGAAAAATCTTTTACAATGGAGGGGAAGAGGGAGAAGTGAAAGAGAATGAGCAAATCTTAATCTGACTAGATTTAGCTTAAGGAGGGAATAACATAAAAATTCAGTTTAGGTAGCAAAATCTATCTTACCTACAGGAAATTAGAAGGAAGGGAGTTAACAGTGGGGTACAACAGAAGGGAAGATGAACAGGAGGAGGATGTAAACAGATGCAAACACTTTTGAGGAGGGTCAAGGTCAAGGGAGAAAATAGAATATATTGAGGTATGGGACAGGATGAAGGAAAATATAGCTAGTCTTTCAAAATATGACCAATTTGGAAGTGTTTTGTATAACGACATATGTACAACCTATACTAAATTCTCTGCCTTTTCACTATGAGTGGGTGGTGTTTGAAGAAGGGAGAGTATGTGGGACTCAAATTTTTTGTAAAATGTATAAAATTGTTTTTATATGCTTTAATGTCAAAGGAGAATATTTTGCTGTTTGTTTTAATATAATCAAGAAGTATAATGCCTCTATTTGTTCCAGGATCCATGGCCATTTAGATTGTAAGGCCAAGGATCCTGGAAGAGTGGAGTGTGATGGTAAGCAAAGTAGGATCATTTGCTGTTTTGGTTTTAGTGTAATCAAGTGTTTCTGATTGAATCTTGCATTTATCAATCAAGAGTCTTTACTAGGAGTAAAGTACAGAAACAAGTGTTTCTTTAACTAAAAACAGTATATATATTTGTATTGTTAGCTATTTTAATGTGATTAAAGATGTTCTCCACCCATAAATGGGTCTTCCTATTAAGGGGAGTAAAATTAGGGAAGATTTGTAGGAAGGTCCATACCTTTTGTTAATGAGGCACTGGTTCTCAAGGCTTGGGATACCCTTTGGATCTGAAAAAAGTATAAATAGTCTGAGTTGAGGTTTTAATTTGGGATTTAGTTTTTGGAAGGAGCTTTGTGTGCCAGATAAGACTCTGGGTAGCTGGTAAGGAGCCCCCCAGCTTTGAAAACCCAGATGCAGGTTCTTTGCTCTCTAGTAACTACGTCAGATATTTGCATCTGTCTGTTGAATTGTGATATATTGCTTATGTCAGACATTTGGAAGAATATATGTCAATCTTTCATTTCTCTGTATTTTCTCTGAAGTTCAGCGTGTTGACTTTTTCCCTGAACTAACTGAATGGTATATGGGCTTGATTAAAGGAGTTTGCTACCCTCTCAAAAGTTGCCTTTACTTTTAGAGAAGCAGATCAAAGAACCTGTGATAGCAGGCCCCCCTCTGTATGTCAGGATGCTTACTGTTGCATTATGACCTAGTCAGTAGAATCTGAGTAAATTAGAAGGGAAGTATGAGATTTTGTGGGACTGAAATAATTGTGTGTTTCCCAGTTGAGGGGGCTAAGGATCTGTGGGGTCCTGGGAAGTAAGGATGGCCAAAACCTGCGCTCTGGTGGATTAGCCCAGCTCCTGACTGTGGTGGAGAAATGAAGGCCCTGAAAGTGTATTGTATTCAGAAAGCAGACCAGAGCTGTGAGAGCTTGGAATGGAGCTCTGGATACTGAGAAGAACACTGCCTTCATAATGACCCAGCAGAATTGGAAAACTGCCCATGTGCCTACATTGGTGAGGTGAGAGCAAAAGTGGAGAACAACCAGTTTGCCAAACTTGGAAAGGTGAGAGAAATAGGAGTAGAGAGCTGCCTGAGTGCAGACCCAGGTGGGAGTTGGGAGTGACTGATTGCTGCTGGAGAAGAATGAGCCCAGAAGCTCAGAGTTCAACCCTGGGGCAAGAAAGGGACTGCATAACAAGGAAGTGAGTGTGCTCTTTGGCAGCATTCTCCTGGGACAGTTTAGGACCCAGGGGGAAGAATTGCCAATGGTGGGGGCATGGGGACTGTCCTATACCCCCAAGATTCCACCTTGATGACTTTGTTTTCTAGCTGCTCCTTAGGATTTGAAAGCAGGGGCTGGACCATTGTTAAGACCTGGACTTGACTCATTAGAGACTGTACCTGAGGGTAGTTGCAATGGCACTGTGGGAAGAAAAAGCACCCCTAAGAAGACTTTGCTTGGACATTTCTTTTTAAGATTGGAAGAAGGAGGAAATGGTTGCTCTCTCCTCAAAGAATGATGTTATGTAATGCATATACCTTTGTGTGTGTTTAAAGTCATATGGTTACCCTGATAATGAGTCGCTATGTTATAAATTCTGCAATTGTGAATTATTTTGTATTTATTTAAGAAATGTTAATGCCTGTATTTGTTTGAGGATCCATGGCCATTTAGATTGTAAGGTCAAGGACCCTGGAAGGGTAGATTGTAATGGCAAAGAAGGATCTTTTACTGTTTTTGTTCTAGTGCAGTCAAGGATAGTGCTTCTGTTTGTTCCAGGATCCATGGTCATTTAGATTGTAAGGACAGGATCCTGGAAGGGTGGAGTATGAGGGCAAGCAAAGTAGGATATTTTGTGCCTCTGTCAAGTGCCTCTGACTAGGTCTTGCTGTTATCAACCAAGAGTCTTTATTAGGAGTAAAGTACAGAAACAAGAGTTTTCTTTAACTAGAAACAGCATATGTATTTGTATTGCTAATTATTTTAATGTGATTAAAGATCTTTCCTACCCATGAATGGGCCTGACCATTAAAGGGAGTATGATTAGGGAAGATTTATAGGAAGGTCCAAGTCTTTTGTTAATGAGGCACTGATTCTCAAGGGTTGGGAAGCCCTTTGGGTCTAAAAAAAGTATAAACACCCTGAGCGGAAGTATTACTTGGAGCTTAGTTTTTGGAAGATGCTTTGTGTGCCAGATGAGACTCTAAGCAGCTGCTAAGGAGCCCCCCCAGCTTTGAAAACCCAGCTGTTGGTGCTTCTCTCTCTGTTAACTATGGGCAGACAGTTGGGCCTAGCTATTGATTTGTGATATATGTATTTCTCATGTCAGAACTTTTTCAAGCACTGTCTGTTGATTTCCTGAACTAAATGAATGATATATGTACTTGATTAAAGGAAATTGTGAACCCCTCAAAAGTCGCCTTGCCTGTTAGAAAAGCAGATCAAAGAACCTGTGATAACTGGCCCCCTGGGTATGTCAAGTACCTACTGTTACTCATGCAACAGTGAAATAAGACCTGCAGGCAAATGGGTACAGAAATCTATCTTGTCCTACAATAAAATAGAGGGGAAAGGGATAAGAGAAGAAGAGGTGGGTTGTGATAGAAAGGAAGGCAGATTGGGAGAAGAGGTTATCAGAATACATGCCATCTTGGGGTGGGTGGAGGGGATAGGTGGGGAGAAAATTTGGAACTCAAAACCTTGTGGAAGTGAATGCTGAAAATTGAAAATAAATTAATTTTTTTTTTAAATCAGACCTTGGAAGAAAGTATAGACTATCTAGTTCAACTCAGTGCGTAGTAGAATTGCTACCACGGCTCTTAAGCCAAGGGAAGGAAGGAAACATGCATTTATTAAATTTCTACTATTTCCCAGGCGCAGTGCTAAGAACTTTACAGATATTACCCCATTTGATCCTCGTGACAAATCTGGGAGATAAGTGCTATTATTATTCTTATTTTACCCTTGAGAAAACTGAGGCAGACAGAGACTAAATGACACCACTGGTAACACAGGGGGTCAAATTTGAATTCAGGTTCTCTTGACTCCAGGCCCAGTTCTCAACTTACTTCACTAACTAGAAATCACAGATACAAAAACACACACACAAATGCACACATATATATGCACACATTAACAAACCCACACACAAAGGATGGAAATCTAGTGGACGGAGGCAAAAATGAGGGAGTCTATGGAACACAAAAACCCAAGGTAAGATTCTAAGAATGCACACAAACATATAGGAGGAATACTGAATAGAGGTACACACACCAAATGGAAAGATCAGGAGCACACACACAAGAGAGAGACTGGGAGAAGAGAATAAACACAAAGATGAAGGAAGTAAATGTTGGGGGCTAAAGGTGAGGACATAAACATATTTACTCACTAGATGGGAGGTTGCGAGAGAGGATTAGATAAGTCACCCACAGACCTAGGTACACACAGACAGAACAGAAGTTGGGAGTTGCATGAGAGCATGGCAAGTGAATTTGGCTGTCCAAGGAGGGTGACCATCTCTAACAAGTTACATAAGAAGATGGAGGTCTACTTAGGGCTTGCATGTGGCAGTAAGTCACATGAGAACATGATGTAATTCAGCAGGTGGAGCCCATGGCCCCTACATAAAGCAGCCTCCCAGACTCCTGTGAACTCAGGACACCTACCCTCCTTTGAAATCTTTCCATTTCAATCTCAGCTAGAGGTAAAGAAATCTGGTCATGAGGCCTCTTGGAATAGTCCTGCTGCTCTCCCTGGCTTTGTGCTTCTTGGGTAAGTTTTTCCTTGGGTATAGTACCCTCTCATTGGGGTACCCCTCAGACAGTCCTTCATCCCGAGCTCAATTTGACTCTAGCTACCGTGTCATGGGAGTTTTTGCTGCATTGAGAGAATTCCTGAGGCTAGAAGCTTTCTCCCCAACCATGCTGGGTGGGAGGAAACAAGAGGTTTACTAACCCTATTTTACAAAAAGGAAAACAGATTCCAGATAGGTCAACTGGGAACACAACTAATAAATGGCCAACATGACCTTTAAACCTAGGTCTCTCCTCATTATAGGACCCAGAATACAGACTGCACCCATGAGGACCTGTGTCTGGGGTATAAAGAAAAGACATTGATAATGATATAACAGACAAAATTCCTATACTAGACAGGAGATTGGATGAGAATTTTGATTTTCTTTTATGGAACAAGAAAGTGCAACAAAGAGACAGAGGCAGAGACAGAAGCAGAGACAAAGGCAGAGACAGTAAGACTGATAGACACACCAAGACAGAGACAACAAATGCTAAGTGGTACTCTTGGATTCAGAAAGACATGAATTTAAATTCTGCCTCAGACACTAAAATGGGGAAAATAATGATATGTAACTCATAAGGATGTCATGAAGATACAATGAGATCAACATGTAAGGAGCTTAAATGCTAGCTATTACATAGTAGTATTATTGTTTTGATGATTTCATTTGATTCTAAAAACTTATAGGTGTTTTAGTAATTGTTGCATTTATTATACACAGGAGAAAGTGGAGCTAAGTGAATCTTTCAGAGTCATAGAACTGGTGACTAGGTCAGGATGTGGATGCAGATCTCCTGGTCCCCAAACCAATTCCCTCACACCCACTGTCTCTTACTTGGGTTGTTTAGTACAGATTCTAGAATGAGATGAGATGAAGTGAAAAGAGCTCTCAATTTAAGGTCTGGATGCTTGACTTGGAAGCTTGGCTCTGACTTTTAGCTGTGAGACAAATGAAAATTCATCACTCTGAGTCTCAGTTTCCTGATTTGCAACTTGAGATTTTATGAGGTTGTGAGGAAATAACTTTTATACATGCTAAAAGGCCATCTCAATTGTGAACTTCTAACAAGAATTGTAACAGAACTCTAACATCCACAGGATGTATACTAACATACTCATAAGAGTATGTTAGAAATCTTCAAGTCCTACCTTTCTCATTTATATAGATGAGCAAAAGGTGGCACAAGGAAATTTTACAATTTGCCCAGATACTAAATATCTGATGTGGGATTAGAATCCAGATCTTCATGACTGCTGGAATGTAAGGGCACTCTCTAACACTGTAAGTTTCAGAGCAGAAAAGGTCCTGTGTGGGTTGAGGGAGTATAATTAGTGAGACCTCCCTCCACAGATGAAATCACATGTCTAAAGTCCACCCCACAGAACAAATTTATAGGACTTGGAATCCATCCTCTGTCTGAAGCCAAGAATCCTTTCTGTCGATATCCCAGGAAGAAATTAGCCAAATCCTGCATGAAAAATGCTGATAAGAAACTCATTGCTTCCCAGTGCTGTCCATTCCATTTTTTGTACACATACCCTTCTTAAAGTCAGTCCAAACAGTTACACTCTACTTCACACCCTAGTTCATTCTTCTCTCTGGGGCTAAACAAAAGAAATCTAATTCCTTATTGACATGGCACTATACGATCACCAAGAATTAGCATAGCTTCATCAAGAATAGGACATGCCTAACATGCATCACATTTTGGACAGGAGAATTAACCTGGTGAGGTCATTAAACTACTGCAAATACAGACTGCCTTAGATTCTAGGAAAATATTTGACGAAGGATCTCGTGCTATTCTTGTGGACAAGACAGGGAATCACAAGCCACAAAAGATAGGAGGAAGTGACTTCAGAGCTGTTTTAAGAGAACCAAAGAAAAGTCACAGGACCATTGATTTAGAGATGGAAGAGACCTTGGAGATCCTGGAAATGAGGAAAGGGAAGGGCACATGGATAGAGAGTCTAAATGACCTGTCGCCCATCTCAAAAATGTCAAATGGCAGAACCACAATTCCAAGTCAGGTCCCTTGACTCCAAATCCATCATATTTCCCATTGCATCAGGCCATACCAGTCATTGCTGCTTGAATAGCAACTCACTTGGAAAGAAGTCCCTAGTAGGGGGCTCTAGGGAACTGCGCTTTACCTTCACTGATTGAGAATTCATTAGTCATTTTGATAGAGACAAAGATGGCATGCTTGTTAAATTTTCTTATCACAACAAAGCCAGGAGGGAGAGAAAGCACACACTGAGTGACAGGATTCAAAAAGTTATTGACTGGATAGAATATTAGATCAAATATAATGAGATAAAATGCTAAGAAGAATATAAGTAAAAGTTCTCATTTGGGTCCAAAATGTCAACCTCACAAGTATAAGATGAGAATGTGACTATCCTACCATAGTTCACCCTTAAAAACTGTTAGTGTCTTAGCTCAGTATGGATTTACTGTTCAGTATCACAGTGCAAAACAAGTTAATGCTTCCTTAAGCTTCATTCGCAGAAGAATGTGTTCAGGCCAGAACTGAACAGTAGCTGATTCCAGATCATACAGCTGAAGACAGAGCCATGACTGAAGCCTAGGTCTTCTTCCACCAAATACTCTGACTTGAAAGCATTTAAATCCTACATTTTGTGGAAAGGGAATGACAAGAGCTTTGGATTCCTCCTCTGATGTCCAGGAATTAGGGTTATTTTTCACCTAGTTTAACTACCTTTTCTGAGAATCATTTTCAAAACCCTGAGAAACACAAAAAGTTAGATAGAAAGGTCATTCTCTTGTAATATAATAAAACATCAGCAGATCTCAGGTAATAATTACTTTAAGATTTTCAGAGATCTTAGATTTCTTTCATATGACTTCTTTGCTCCTCTAGAGAAAGAGTGCTGCCCCATTCTTCTCCTGACCAGCCAACATCTTAACATTCTTTTTCATGAATTACTATGGTCAAAATATGCATGCTCTAGGAACCATTCTTCTGATGATAAGCATTTGCACAGTCAGCTAGGGTGATTGCTCAGAGCATACCTTCTGAGATTACAGCATTACTGCCTTGAATGAACCTCCCAAAGTTTGTGCTTTCCTAACAGAGCATTCAAGCACTTCAATTGTTGCTTCATACCTCAATGAGGCAACAGAAAAAGTTTTAATGAAGACAGCCAAGAATAATAATTCCAATTTAGATAAGAAAATTAGGGTTCAAATCTTCCATTTACTGCCTGAGTAATTTTAGTTTTTCCTTGTCTTCAAAATCAGTGGGTTAGAGTAGATGACTCTGAGGTCCTTTCTCATTCTATGTCTATAATTCTATAAAGGAATGTTTTTATTGGCAAATCATTTTATTTATAATACCTCCATAAGGCAGATAGCATAAGGATCATTAATACTTTTTTTACAACTTAGGGAACTCAGCGTCAGAGAGAAGTAGCTCTTCAATCTTCCCCAAAACAGTGACCGGCAGAGTCCAGGCTGAAGCCAAGTTCTTCCAGCTCAAAATGCAGCAATCTTTTCAGTTCACAAATCCGAGGGAAAGGGTCTAAGAATGAGAACACTGAAAGAGTGTGACTAAGATGTAACTCATTTTGCAAGTCATCCAGAAGAGACGAAAAACAATCTCACAGAATTATTTATTTTATTCACTTAAAAATAGGTTTACATAATACCAGAGGGAAATTGACCCTTGAGAAGATGAAACATGCTATCCATTACATAACATTGATGAATTTAGGGTGTGAAATGAGATCTATATTCTTGTGTACAGTGATTAGGGGGTTTGTTTTGTTTTACTATGCATAGGTACTATGATTTATTTTTTTCATTTTTCCCAATGAGAGGATTCAAAGAAGGAACATTACATTCTTATTTTTCTATTTCTTCATTTTTTAATAGAATGGTGGGTGGGGGAGATGGTACATATGTGATAAACTGCCTGCATGTTCAAATGACATCCCTGTATCAATAAAACTGAAAGTGGCCACCAAAAAGGGAAAGTAAAAGGTGATGTAATTTCACATTTTTGTCACTCATTAAGAGTGTAACTAGTGGCTTAATAATGAATATTTATGATCAGACAAAGAAAGGAGACTAATTATATAGATCAAATCAATGGTTTGAAAAAGAAAGTCTAGGATGGCTCTCAGGCTGTAATTCTAGTTGCCTATAGTTGCCCTTGATAGAAACAGGGACAGTAGGAGGGAGGGTAGGTTTAGGGGAGAATGTGATGAGTTTTCATTTTGGACATATTGAAAATGAGGGTGCCTGTGGAACATCCAGGATGAGGTTTGTACAATGGCAATCCATGATGTAGAAGTAGAGCTCAGGAAATACATGGAGTCTGGCTATGTGGTTTTCTGAGTCATGTGCAAAGAGATGATGTTGAACCAAGGGGAGGTGATCAAGTCACTCAGAGAGAGAATGTTGAGAGAGTAGAGAGCCCAAGACAAAGCCCTGGGGTATGCCTATGCATGGGGTTCATAGGACGTATATGATGAGGCAACAAGGCAGATTGCGGTGGAGCTGCCAAAAAGAAAGGAGGAAAACCAGGAGAGAGTAATGCTGTGGAAACCCAAAGGGGAGAGAATACCTAGGATATTGGAGTGGTCAACAATGTTGCAAGGTTCAGAAAGAAATCAAGAAGCATAAAGACTGAGAAGAGGACTTTGAATTTAGCAGCCAGGAGATTTGAGAGAGTGGTGATTATCCAAACAGACCAAGCATGTTCTCATTTTTATGACTACTCAGTTTACATTGCTTGAAATTTCCTGCCTTCCTATTTCTCCCTGTCAAAACATCAGTTCCAAACCCACTATCATCCAAGAAGTTTTGACCTTTCCCACAGTACTTATCGGATTTTGTATTGCCTTACATTTATTTACATTTGTGCCTTTTCCCATGGGAAGGTCTCATTTATATTTGTACCCCATTCTGGCTTCTCCAACATTATAACATCTCAATAAGTCTTGATTAAATTAAAAGAAGAATATAGGCTATAGAACACAGATTTTTAGAACTGAAAGTGACCTTCAAATATGAAACATAAAGTGACAGACCTGTAAGGGAACCCTTAGACATCTAGTTAAACTGAATAGAAAGTGAATTGCAATGACAGAAAGAGACTGGTCCCAGGTCACATAGTGATTGCAGAGCATAGTAAGGACTAAGCCCCAGGGTCCTGATCACCAGATTCAAGTGAAAGAATGCATAGAAAAACATTGAGTCTTTGTTCAATTGACTGGACTTTTGTCTAATTCTGTCACATTTTAAGGGACAGGGGTTTGTGGTAAGACTAGTAGACCAGTGTCACAACATCCAACCAGCTGAGGGGTGGGTGAAGAGGCTATGGCTGTAATCCAGACTCTTCTTGTTCCCTTTTTACCCCTCTCTATTCCCAAAGTATCTGTCTAATAGGCAAGACAAACCTAATCTTTTGAAAATTTGTTTCCTAGACACTGCACAAGCTTCAACGGATGTCCTAGATGTAAGATGAGCTTCTATTTTATTATTTGAACACAATTCCCATGCTGTGGTGGAGGGACCAATGATTTCCACAATTCAGTATTCCCCATCCAATGGTCTTCAGCACGAGAATGGCACCATGCTTTTACCAAGATCAATAGTTATTTCCTCTATCTGAACCTCAGCTTCCTTCATAGTTAAATGAAGAGATGGGACAAAGTGATCTCTGACATCCTCTGTCTTCCATATTCTGAGGTTCCTTCCAGTTCTGACAGTCTCGGTTCTGTGCTTGACATTCCATGTCCTATGTCCTGGTCTCCTTTCCAGCTCTATCTGCTATGTTCTATGTTCCAACATTCTGGGTTCTGGGTTCTGAGATCCCTTCTAGCTCCAACATTCTTTATGTCCCTTGCAGAACTGACATTTTGTGTTCTATGAGTGTCATTCCATGTTCTACATTTTACCTTCCCAGCTATGTTCCACTCTGCTCTATGCTCTGACAACCTGTATTCTATGTTCTAATCAGGCTTGTAGCTCTAACATTCTGTGTTCTTTGCTCTAAAGTCCAGTGCATCTCTGTGTTCTCCACTATTTGTTGTGAGATCTCTCTTAGCTCTCTCGTTGTCAGACAAAATGACATTCTTTGTAATGATGCAAACTTCAAAGATTGTTTTCTTTCTCTTATTAATGATCATTTCAGTGTCTTCTCTGCTTGTTGATAAAAATTAAACAAACAAAAATAGACAGGAAAGATTCTCTGAAAGGGAGAGTGGCCCTCATTCTATAAGATCCAGAGCATTTCATGGGGGCATTTATCTGTGTCAGCTATAAGTAATGAGCACCATACTTCTCTCCACTGACCTGTTCTAGATGAGCCTCTGTTTCCTTTTCTATAAAAATAGGGGAAATAACCAGTGCTTTCACTCCCTTGGAAGATGTTTGTGGGTTTCAAATGAGAAAATATGTTCCAATCACATTACAAAGTGTGAAACACTGCAGAAATGGGGACTTTGAATGGAAGCTACCCCATGATGACCACCCCACATAATGTGTCATATATTTATATCAGATGACCATGCAATAGCTTTCAAAGTCTCCATTTCTGTAGTGGTTTATACTTCATAAAATATAAATAAACATATATATGTATATTTTCTCATTTGAGAATATATTTTCTCATGTATTTATTTTCTCATTTCCACAAACATTATCCACAGGAGGGAAAGCAAGACTTATTTCTCACATTTTACAGAAAAAGAAACTAAGACCCAAACAGGGAAAGTTATGAGAGGAGGACATGAGGGCCCACTTTGTCCAACCTTACATTTAAAGATGGGGAACTAAAGCCAAGGGAACACATGCTAATGTGAAACTAAGTTACATTAAGAGAGGAATCATGTCCAGAATAAGAGACATGATAATCATATTATGCTCTGCTGTGGTCAGACCGTACCTTCAATGTTATTAAATTCCATTATGGGATTAATTAAGTATTAGGAAATGCCTTGCTTAACTGCAGCAAACAAGACAAGGATGAGTAAGGTTGGTGATGGGACATATTATGCCCTATGAAGAATATTTGAAGAAATTATAAGTGATAGCCTGGGGAGGAGGAGATTTTAAAATAATAGAACTGCTGAAGAGTGTCAGGTAGAGAGTGATTCACCTGATTTGGCTCAGTCTCAGAAAGTAAAAGTAGGATTGATGGAATATATCTGCAAGATGGCAGATTTGTGCATCAATCTAAAATGAAAAAATTGATAATCAAAGCAATCCTAAAGTGAAATAGTCTGCCTTGGGAAGTAGAGAGCTCTCCATCAGTGGAAGCACTTCAGCAGCAACTGGACAATCCCCTTTAGGAGACTGTAGCAGAGATTTCCTTCTGGGAAGTATTGATCTCTTTTGCTTCTGAGCTTCCTTCCCACTCTGAGATTCCATCATTCTGTCAAGTGATTTGTCCAAGGTCACAGAGCCAGACTGAGACATAAACGGATATCATTTGATTTTTCATAAAATTCCAGAAATTCAATTCAACAAGCGTTTGTTAAATACTTTCTATGAGTTGGGCATGAAGAAACAGGATATATGAATAGGGAGCAGGCCTTGGAATTAGGAAGACATGAGTTAGAGGCCTATATCTGTCCATGTGACTCTGGGTAAGTAATTTAACTCTTTGTGACCTCTTTTGGGAGTTTTCTTGTGAAAGATACTGGAATGTTTTGTTATTTCCTTCTTCAGCTCATTTTACCAATGAATAAACTGAAGCAGAGTTAATTGATTTGCCCAGGGTTACATAGCTAGTAAGTATTCAAGTTTGGATTTGAATTCAAGTCTTCCTGACTGCAGGTCTAGCACATTATCCCACTGTTCCACTGAGCTGTATATAATCGTTTATTTGTTATTCCCTCATTAGACTGTTGATGGCAATCTTGCCATCAACAGTCAATCTTGTCTCTCTATCCCTTGATGGCAGCAATGGTGTTTTACTATGCTTTGCATTTTCAGTGCTGAATATACTGCCTGGAACATAATAATTGATTAATAAATGTTTATTGACTGATTGACTGAATCCCAGCTCTGAAGTTCTGAGTATCTAGGTGTCTTAGATATAGTAGGAGAATCTTTTTTTATTACTCTTTTATTAATCTTCTAGCCTAACTGCTATCCCAGCTCAGGATGCCCCAGAACCTATAAGCCTGTCTGTGGCACTGATGGAAAGACTTATGGCAACAGATGCTTGCTGTGTCATGAAAATAAGTAAGTACGACCATAACTTCCTTCTGAGATAATATTTGTAAGCAAATTATACTCACTTTCTGGAACACGAGAGGACCTTAGAGGTCATCTATTCATCTATTCTAGTTCTTAACTAAGGATCTTCAGGGTGGCCCCTTGCCAACAACTCAATGGAAAAACATCATGGGGTTGATGAACTTAGATGGGGGGAAAAATGCATCTTTATTATCACTATCCTCAAACTGAAATTTCTCATTTCCTTTAATTATGAAAGTAGGCAACAAACTGAAAAGGGGTCTATCAGCTTTGCCAAACTCCCAAAGAGTTCTCTCTCTCTCTCTCTCCCTATGTCTCTGTCTCTCTGTCTCTCTCTATCTCTCTCTCTGTCTCTCTTTCTCTCTCACACACACACATACACACACACACACACACACACACACACACACACACACACAACTCTGATCTAGTCCAAAATCTTCATTTGGTGGAGACAATCAAGGAGGGGGTGCTGACTTGCTCAAGGCCTCCCAGGTAATAAGTTACAGAAATGGAATTCAAGCCTAGGTCTCCTAGCACCTAATCCAGTGTCTATCCAGTGTCTTTTCTACTATACAATGATGTCTCTAATTACTTGTATCTCTCTAGATGTGAACAAGGTTGAAATGGTCAGTGACAGAGGAGTGGAGATGATACAAATTGGGTCACGAATACAGTGAAGTCAAGGAAGAATACAGTGGACAGTGAGAAGTCTCTCTTAAAGAGTTCACTTGAGGACATTTTACAAGGTGGGAGGAGAAGGGGAACAATCTTGGTCTTATAGTCAGGAAACTCAAGATCTATTCCTAACTCAGCTACTCACTTGCATCATGATCCTGGGCAGGTCACCTCACCTCTGTATGTCTTGGTTTCCTCTTCTGTAAAATGGAGGATTTGCACCAGATGGTCTTTTAAGTGCCATTCCCTGAACTTCTATCTAGAGTTAGAGCTTTATGTTCTATAATCTTCTTATCAGAAGCTCCCTGTATGTTACTCAGAGAGTATTGTTTTACAGAGATTTAGCATCTAAGGATTAGGACAAGGCCTCCAAGTCAAAGCCTGGGAATCTAAACTCTGGTTCCTCTCTATCACCATATTCTCTGACCAACATTTGTCCTATTCCTTTTTATCATGGGTTCTCAACACTCTGGCTAGGGCAACATATAAAGTGGACATACATATAAAGTGGTGTATACTCATAGATTCACTCTCAGTTAATCTCCTTCATACAGTCTTAATCTCAGCCAAACAGATTTACTTGCTATTCCTTTCACATGAAATTCCACCTCCTCCCTTTGTGCCTTGGCATAGGATGTATCCTATGCCTGGTATACCATCCCTGCACGTCTCTGCCTCTGAGAAAACCTAACTCCTTCGAGGCTCTTTTTAAATTATCACCTACTACATGAAATACATGATTTCTTTTCCATCTGCCCATTTGTTGAGTCATTCTCCCCATTCTTTCAGCCAATTACATTGTGCTTACTGAGTATATATACATTTTGTATTTCACTTAAGTGGATTAAGCTTCTTGAAAGCAAGGATCTTTTTATGTTTCAGTTTGTTTGTTTATTCCTACTATCTATCACTCAGCAGGCACTCAGTAAATACTTCCTGAATTGAATTAAATGGAATCTGAAAGCCTCCTCAAAATATACACTACCAGATTAGGAAGGGACTTTATAGACTATGCAGGACAGCTATTGTATTTTAAAGGAAAGGAAATTGAATTCCAGGGAAGAAAATTTCCTTGCCCCAGATCACATACATCATTAGCAAGAGATAATGCATATCTTCTACAATTTGCAGGTCCCTGCCCTTTCCTAAGGGCTACCGAATCTGACCTCAGAAAATGACTAGCTGTTTGTGTCTGGGCAAGTTACATAACCCTGCTTGTATCAGTTTTATCATCTGTAAAATGAACTGAAGAAGGAAATGGCAAATCACTCCAATTGCTACTCATCCTTTGTTCTCAAAAAGGATCGGAATCTTTAGCAAGACACCCTCAAATGGGGTCATGAAGAGTAGGACAGGACTGAAATGACTGAAGGACAATAACAAAAACAGAGGAGTTCAAAGGAGGAAAATGTCAGTGAGATGTGGAGGAGCAAGGGAGGTGGAGAAGGTGAGACTTGAAAGATGAATATAATTTGAACCAACTTGAGGAAAGTGGGGGAGACCTTCCATACAAAAGGAACAACTTGAAGAAAGAGGCAAGAGAGGTCTCTGCCTGGTGAGCCTATAGAATCTGAGGTCTAAGGTTGAGATTGAGATTTAAGATCTAAATTTCTTCCTTGCATAGGACATATTTCCAAATTATTCTGCAGTTTTACCCCATGTTTCCCCCATTGTGGCCTCCTCCTTACTGGGGACTGGGACAGAGGGGAACTACAAAAGGCTGCTATACCATGTTGGTCCCTGACTCTCTCAGGGTGAGGGATTATGAAGAACCCTTATTTCCTGGGCCTGGCTTAGTATCTTGAGACATTCCAAGTGGCTGATGGTTTCAATTCATTTACAAATCTTACTAAGGTGAACTTGGAATCACTTCATAATTTTCCCATGGTCTGGATAAGTGGTTGGCATGAATTTACATCTTTATCAGCCTTAGGGGGCACAAATTAAAATGATGTATTCTAGATTTTTAGAATTCTCCCAGATTCCAAGCTAAAGTCATAAACTCATAGAATAAAGAATGTCAGAGCTGGAAGTGTCCTTAGAACACACTTAAAAAGTACCTACACTTTAAACATATATATTTCCTATTGACTAGAACCTATAGGGAACCTCTGTGTATATGTCTGAATCAAGGATTCTTACTTTTTTTTATATCTTGAATCACTTTGGCAGTCTGGTGGAACCCTTTTCAGAATCATATTTTTAAGAGAATCAAACAAAAGATGTAGGATTACAAAGTAAATGGAAATAGTCAACAAAATATTAAGAGCAGAAAAAAATCCTCAGAGTTCAAAAACTCTTAGTTAACCTTTGTCAGACTAGACTGATTGTCCAAATTCAGGGTGATTAAAATGTTATGTTATATTGTGCATCAAAAGTAAGTAATTTATAGTCTCTTATCATATTTGGCTGTATAGTCCCTAGGAAATTTTTAAATGTAACACTTTTTTCAAAAGAAGCAAAGATAATACATAAGAAAGAATGAATAATTAAGGTGATTAAACTGAAGGGGAGCAGGATCTTAGCATAACAATGGACTTAATTCATGTGAGAACTAAGAGTCCTGGGAAAAGAGAGGACAGGAAAAATGGAAGAACTCTGAGGCTGGTAAAAATATTAATAGGTAACATTGATACAGCACCTACAATATACAAGGAAATGCACTAAGGACTTTCCAGTTACTCATTTAATCTTCACTACAGCCTTGGGGGAAGGTGCTAATAGTACTCACTGTTTTTGGAAGACAGAACCAAAATATTTATTCAGACATCAAAAAGCCAAGTCCATCATAGTAACAAAGAAATCTACACACAATAACAAGACAGAGGGAAATACCATCCCCAAGTCTTCCTTCTATTAGGCTTACCACAATCAGCTCCCTTAAACAAATCATAAACAAGCTCTCTCACTCACACTAGCCAGCTGCCTTTCCTAGCTATGACTATACTCTAACTTCCTCTCAGGTCTGCTTTAGATCCACCTCTTCCTGTTCCACTCTGCCTGCTCCAATCATTCAGCAAACTCCTCCCCCCATAGACTCATGTGACTCAGATTTCCAGGTGATAATTATAGGTCATGTGGGTCTTATTAATGAAGGGGAAAGATCTTCCCATTTGAGTTACCATTATATCATCCCAAATATTTCATATGTTGTCATATTTTGTCATTGCTACATCTTCATTGACATCTAATTCAGGCCCCCATGACCTCTCTTCTGGACTATTGAAGCTAGCTGCCTAATTTCCTTTCTCATTTTTCTCTTTCTTCCATTTCATCTTTCACTCAGATGTCAAAATTATTTTTTGGCAGTTTATTTACTTATTTTTTGTTTTCCACATTCATTTCCACAAGATTTTGAGTTTCAAATTTTCTCCCCATCTCTCCCCTCCCCCACGCCAAAATACCATGCATTCTGATTACCCTTCCCCTCAATCCACCCTCCCTTCTATCACAACCCTTCTCTTATCCTCATCTTCCCTCTTTTCTTGTAGGAAAAGATAGATTTTTATACCTCATTACCTATATTTCTTTTTTTCCTGGTTACATGAGAAAGCAATTCTCAACATTTGTTCCTAAAACTTTGAGTTGCAACTTCTCTTCCTTCCTTCCTTCCCACTCATACCCACTGAGAAGGCAAGAAATTCAATATATGCTATGTATGGGTAGTATTGCTAAAGACTTCCATAATAGTCATGTTGTGAAAGACTAACTATATTTCCCTCCATCCTATCCTGCCCTCCATTTATTCTATTCTCTTTTGACCTTATCCCTCCCCAAAAGTGTTTACTTCTAATTGTTTGCCCTTCCTTCTATCATCCCCCCAATATCACACTTATGCCTTTCTCTCCTACTTTCCTGTAGTGTAACAGATTTTCATACCAAATTGAGTGTGCATGTTATTCTCTCCTTAAGCCAAATGTGATGAGAGTAAGCTTCACTTTTTCCTCTCACCTTCCCCTTTTTCCCTCCATTGAAAAAGCTTTTTCTTGTCTTTTTTATGAGAGATAATTTGCCCTGTTTCATTTCTCCCAATCTCCTCCCAAAATATTCCTCTCTCACCCCTTAATTTTATTTATTTAGATATCCCTTCCTAGTCAATTCACACTGTGCCCTCTGTCCATATGTGTGTGTGTGTGTATGTGTGTGTGTGTGTGTGTGTGTGTGTGTGTGTGTTTGTATAATCCCTCCAACTACCCAAATACTGGGAAAATTTTCAAGTTGCAAATATTACCTTTCCATGTAGGAATGTAAATAGTTCAGCTTTAGTAAGTCCCTTATGATTTTTCTTTCCTGTTTATGTTTTCATGCTTCTCTTGATTCTTGTGTTGGAAAGTCAAATTTTCTATTGAGCTCTTGTCATTTCATCAAGAATGCTTGAAAATCCTCTATTTTGCTGAATGACATTTTTTCCCCTTGAAATATTATAATCAGTTTTCCTAGGTAGGTGATTCTTGCTTTTAGTTCTAGTTCCTTTGACTTCTGGGACATCATATTCCAAGTCCTTTGATTCCTTAATGTAGAAGCTGCCAGAACCTGTTATACTGATTGTATTTCCACAATACTCAGATTGTTTCTTTCTGGGTGATTGCAATAATTTCTCCTTGACTTAGGAACTCTGGAATTTGACTACAATATTCCTAGGAGTTTCTCTTTATGGATCCCTTTCAAGAGGGGATCAGTGAATTCTATCAATATTTATTTTACCTTCTGGTTCCAGAATATCAGGACAATTATCCTTGATAATTTCATGAAAGATAATTTCACCAAGAAATTAACCTTCTATTGTCTTATTCTTTTTTCCCTTTGGGGAGCATTTTCCCAGCCATTTACTTGACTTTTGAGCTCTTTGTCAAGGGGAGGGTATTCTCTGGGGACCTGTAAGCTCTCAGTTCCTCCAAGGATTTTATTCCTCTCCTGACCTGTACTCTCTAATATTATTCATTTTGAAAATGAGGAAACTGAGGCAAACAGAGATTTAAGTGACTTGCTTAGTGTGGCATAACTAGTGAGTTTCTGAGGCAGGATTCAAACTCAGATCTTCCAGACCCGACACTTCTCACCCCTATTTATTGTGCTTCCTAGCACAAAGGGAAAAGACCAACCAATAAGATGAAGTTGGAAAGCTCTGGATACCTTTAACCCAGAGAACAGAAAATGAGTCAGGGTGAGAAGAAAAGCATAGGGGAAGAGATGTTGTTCACTGCCTTTCAGTATGGGAAGGATTGTTCAGGTAGGAAAAATGCAGTTTGTTCTGCTTAGCCCCAAAAGGCAGAAACAAGAAGCATTGAGCAGAAATTTCTAAGTGAATGATCTTGATTGAAAACAAGAGATTTCTGACCGAAAATATCTCACCATCCATGAAATAGCTGATATTCTGATGCTCTTTGTTCTAAGGCCCCTTCCAACTTCTACATTGTGTGCTTTAAGGTTCCTTCCTACTCTAATGTTCTATCTTACCTTGTTCTAACAATCACTTTCTGGGCAGAATTTTCTTTCCCCCTTAAAGTCTAGATTTTGGGAATAGTGGTGACTAACAGCGCTTTATCTTTTCATTTCTTCTACAGGAAAAGACCTGATCCTGTGGATATCCAAAAAGTAGGGACCTGTTGAGGAACCAAAATATCCTGAGTCCCAGTGGGACAACAATATGGCTGGCCAGCCTGATTCTTTAATAAATGCATAAGATTGATTCCTGCAATTTATGAGATTTCTCAAGATAAAAAATAAATTGGAAAAAAGAAAGTGTGGCACCTTTGATTGAAGACTGGCCTGTGGGTCAGTTCAAATTCTGCTCTTGACACAGTATTTTTTTAAATGTTAATTTTTTTTTAATTTTTTGTTTTCAACATTCACTTCCATAAATTTTCAATTTTCTCCCCTCCTTCCTCCTTTCCCAAGAGAGCATGCAGCATGATATGACTCTACACACACAGTCCTAATAAACAAATATTTTCATTACTCATGTTGGATAGAATAATTATAATGAAATGGAGAGACAAGGAGAAAGAAAAAAAAGAAAAGAAAATTGTCTCCTTCACTCTGCATTCTGACTCCATAGTTCTTTTTCTGAATGTGTATGGCATTTACCACCATGAGTCCTTTGGAATTGTTTTAGGCCTTTGCATTTCTGAGAAGGGCTAAGTCTATCAAAATCAGTCATCACACACTGTGGCTGTTTCTGGTTCTCCTGGTTCTGCTCATTGCACTCAGTATGAGTTCATATAATAAGTCTTTCCAAGATTTTCTGAAATCTGCCTGTTCATCATTTCTTGTAGCAAAATTGTATTCCATTGCATTCATGTACAATAACTTGTTCAGCCTTTCCTCAATTAAGTAGCCCCTCAATTTCCAGTTCTTGGCCACCACAAAGAGAGCTGCTATAAATATTTTTGTACATGAGGGTCTTTTTCTCATTTTGATGATCTCTCTGAGATACACCTCTAGAAGTGGTATTGCTGGGTCAAAGGGTATGCACATTTTTATAGCCCTTGGGGCATAGTTCCAAATTGCTCTCTAGAATGGTTGAATCAGCTCACAGCTCTAGCATCAATGAATTATTGTTCCAATTCTCCCACATTCTCTCCAACATTTATTTTCTTTTTTTGTCATGTTAGCCAATCTTATAGGTGTGACATGGTACCTCAGAGTTGTTTTGATTTGTATCTCTCTAATCAATAGTGATTTAGAGTTGTTTTTTTTTTAATATATGACTTACGGTAGCTTTAATTTCTTCCTCTGAAAACTGCCTGTTCATATCCTTTGACCATTTAACAATTGGGGAATAATTTATATTCTTATAAATTTGACTCAGTTCTCTATATATTTTAGAAATGAGGCCTTTATCAGAGACACTAGTTGTAAAATTCCTTCCCAGTTTTCTGCTTCCCTCCTAATCTTGGTTGCATTGAATTTGTTCATGCGAAAAAAAAAACTATCTCTTGTTTGGTCATAAATTCCTCCATTTTCCATTAATCTGACAGATAAACTATTTCTTGCTCCTGTAATTTGTTTATATTTCTTTTGTCAATTGTCTACCCATTTGGATTTTGTTTTCGAGTACTGTTTCAGACTTTGGTCTATGCCCAGTTTCTGCAATACTATTTTCCAGTTTTTCCAGTAGTTTTTGTCAGATAGTAAGTTCCTATCTCAGAAGCTAGGGACTTTGTGTTTGTCAAATAGCAGATTGCTATAATCATTGACTACTGTGTACCTAACATATTCCACTGATCCACCCCTCTAGTAGTCAATACCTAGTAATTTTGATCATTGCTGCTTTATAATACAATTTAAGATCTGGTATCTCTGGACAGCCTTCTTTAGCATTACTTTTCATTCATTCCCTTAATATTTTGGATCATTTGTTCTTCTAGATAATTTTTTATGTTATTTTTTTCTAGTTAAATAAAATTTTTTTTGGTAGTTTGAATGGTATGGCACTGAATAAGCAACTTGGTTTAGGTAGAATTGTCAATTTTATTATATTAGTGTGGCCTACCCATGAGCAATTGATATTTTCCCAATTATTTAATTATGACTTTATTTGCATGAAAAGTGTTTTGTAATTGTTTTCATATAGTTCATGGGTCGTTTTGGTAGATAGACTCCCCAATATCTTATTATGTACCTTTAAATGGAATTTCTCTTTCTATCTCTTGCTATTGGGCTTTGTTAGTAATATATGAAAATGCCAATGATTTGTGTGGGTTCATTTCATATCCTGCAACTTTGCTAAAGTTGTTTATTATTTCAAATGGTTTTTTTTTACTTCATTCTATAAGATTCTCTAAGTATATCATCATATCATCTATAAAGCCTGACAATATTTCTTCTTTGCCTATTTTAATCCCTTCAATTTCTTTTTCTTCTCTTATTGCTAAAGCTAATATTTCTAGTACCATATTTATCAACAGTGATGATAATGAACATCCTTGTTTCACCCCCAATCTTATTAGAAATTACTCTAGTTGATCCCCATTATATATAATACTTACTGAAGGTATAGGTAGATGCAACTTACCATTTAAAGAAGGCTCCAATTATCCCTATGGTGACTAGTGTTTTTAATAGGAATGCATTTTACATTTTGTCAAAAAGATTTTTCTGCATCTACTGAAATAATCATGTGGTTTCTGTTAGGTTTGTTATTGATATGATCAATTACACTGACAGTTTTCCTAAATGCACTCTGCATTCCAGATATAACTCCTACTTGATCAAAGTATATTATTCTTTTCATAATTTGCTGTAATTTTTTGTTCAAAATTTTTGCATCTATATTCATTGGGGAAATTGCTCTATAATATTCTTTCTCCATTTTGACTCTTCCAGGTTTAGGTGTCAGTACCATTTTTGTATCATAAAAAAAGAATTTGGTAGGACTCCTTCTTTGCTAATTTTCCTAGTCTACAGAGTATTGCAATTAATTGTTCATTAAATGTTTTCTAGAATTTGCTTGTAAATCCATCTTGCTATGAAGATTTTTTTCCTAGGGAGTTCATTGAGGGTTTCATCAATTTATTTTTCTGAGGTGAGGTTACTTAAATATTTAGATTCCTCTTCTGTTAATCTGGGCAAATTATATTTTTGTAAACATTCATATATTTCACTATGATTGTCCAATTTATTGGCACACAGTTGGGCAAAATAGCTCCTAATTATTATTTTAATTTCCTCTGCATTGGTGGTGAATTCACCCATTTCATTTTTGATGCAGATAATTTGGCTGATTTTTTTCTTTTTTAAATCAAATTAACCAAAGATTTATCATTTTTTTGTTTTGTTTTCATAAAACCAGCTCTTGTTTTCACTTATTAGCTCCATAGTTTCCTTAATTTAAATTTTATTGATCTCTCCTTTGGTTTTCAGTATTTCTAATTTGGTATTGAATTGAGGAATTTTAATTTGTTTTGTTTCTAGCTTTGTTAGTTGCATGCCCAATTCACTGATCTCTTCTTTCTCTATTTTATTCATATAAGCATTCAGAGATATAAAACTTCCCCTATGAACAGCTTTTTGCTGTATCCCATAAATTTTGACTTGCTGTTTCATTATTGTCATGCATTTAAATGAAGTTATTGATTGTTTCTATGATTTGCTGTTTGACTCATTCTTTGGGATTAGATTATCTAGTTTCCAATTAAGTTTTAGTCTATCTTTCCATTGTCCTTTATTACATATAATTTTTACTTCATCATTATCTGAATAGGATGCATTTAATATTTCTGCATTTCTGCACTGGATTGTGAGGTTTTTATGCCCTAATACATGGTCAATTTTTGTGTATGTGCCATGTGCCACTAAGAAAAAGGTACATTCATTTATATCACCATTAAGTTTTCTCCCTAGGTATACCATATCCACTTTTTCTTAAATTGTATTCACCTCCTTACCTTCTTTTTTCTTTCTTTTTCTTGCTTTTTTATTTTTTAAACATACATTCATTTTATTTATTTTTCATGCTCTACAATAACCACCATAAAATTTAGATTTTTCCATTTACCTACTCCCTACCACCCCCCCTTCCCCAAGAGGGCATACAATTCTATATAACATCTACACATACATTGCTATTGAATACGTTTTCATTATAGTCATACTGTGTAGAAGAACAAAAATAAATAGGAGAAATCATATAACAAACCAAAACATAATACACACACACACACACACACACACAAATGATATACTACATTCTGTAATAGAATTTCATAGTTCTTTCTCTGAATGTGGAAGGCATTTTGCCTTAGAAGACCATTAGGAATTTTTTTTTTATGTCCCTGCATTGCTATGAAGATCCAAGTCTTCCAGAAAAAACTCTCACACACTGTGGTCGTTGCTGTGCACAAAGTTCTCCTGGATCTGCTTCTTTCACTCAGCATCAGATCATATAAGTCCTTCCAGGCCTCTCCAAAGTTTTCTTGTTCATCATTTCTTATGGCACAATAGTATCGCATTACATTCATATAGCATAATTTATTCAGCCATTCCCCAATTGATGGGCATCCCCTTGATTTCCAATTTTTTGGCCACTACAAAGAGTGCTGCCATAAATATTTTTGTACATGTGGGACCCTTTCCCATTTTTATGATCTCTTGGGGATACAGTCCTAGAAGTGAGATTGCTAGGTATGCACATTTTTGTAGGCCTTTGGGCATAGTTCCAAATTGCTCTCCAGAATGGTTGGATCAGGTCACAGCTCCAATAACAATGAATTAGTGTTCCAACTCTCCCACATCCTCTCCAACATTTATAATTTTCCTGTTCTGTAATGTTTTCCAGTCTAATAGGTGTGATGTGGTACCTCAGAGTTGTTTTGATTTGCATCTCTAATCAAAAGTGATTTAGAGCATTTTTTCATATCATTATAGATACCTTTAATTTCTTCCTCTGAAAATTGCCTGTTCATATCCTTTGACCATTTATCAACTGGGGAATGACTTGTATTGTATTTGACTCAATTCTTTATATATTCTAGAAATGAGGCCTTTATCCCCGAGATAAGCTGTAAAAATTCTTTCCCAGTTTTCTACATCCCTCATAATTTTGGTTACATTGGGCTCAGTTGTGCAAAAAATTTTCAATTTAATGTAATTAAAATTATCTACCTGAACTTCATAATGCTTTCTAGCTCTTCTTTAGTCAAAAATTCTTCTTTTCTCCATAAATCTGAAAAATGCACTATTCCTTGCTCCTCCAGTTTGTCCATAGTATCAATCTTTATACCTAGATTGTGTACCCATTTGGACTTTATTCTTATGTAGGGTGTCAGGCAAGGATCTATGCCTAGTTTCCACGACACTGTTATCCAGTTTCCCCAACAATTGTCAAACAGTGAGTTCTTATCTAAGAAGCTGGGGTCCTTGGGTTTATCAAACAGGAGACTGCTATATTCTTTGCCTACTAGAACCTAGTATATTCCACTTTTCTACCCTTCTGTTTCTTAGCCAATACCAAGTGGTTTTGATAATTACTGTTTTATAATACAATTTGAGGTCTGGTAGCGCTAGGCCACCTTCCCAAGCATTTCTCTTCATTAGTCCCCTCGATATTTTGGACCTTTTGTTCTTCCAAATGAATTTTGATATTATTTTATCCAACTCTAAAAAATAATTATCTGATAGATTAATTGGTATGGCACTAAATAAGTAAATTAATTAAGGTAGAATTGTCATTTTTATGACATTGGCTCAGGCTACCTATAAGCAACTGATGTTTTTCCACTTACTTAGATCTGAATTTATTTGTGCAAAAGCTGTCTTGTAATTGTGTTTATATAGTCCCTAGGTTTGTTTTGGCAGGTAAACTCCCCGGAACTTTATAGTGTCTACTCTAGCTTTAAGTGGGTTTTCTCTTTCTGTCCCTTGCTGTTGGATTTTGTTGCTAGTATATAGGAATGCAGAAGATTTGTGTGGGTTTATTTTGTAACCTGCAACTTTGCCAAAGTTGTTTATTATTTCAAGTAGTTTTTTATTTTACTCTCTGGGATTCTCTAAGTAAATCATCATATCATCTGCAAAGAGTGATAACTTAGTTTCTTCTTTGCCAATTCTTATTTCTTCAATTTCTTTATCTTGTCTAATTGCTACAGCTAATATTTCTAGTATCATACTGAATAATAGTAGCGATAATGGACATTCTTGTTTCACCCCTGATCTTATTGGAAATGCATCTCGCTCTTCTCCATTGCATAATGCTTGCTGAAGGTTTTGGGTAGATATTGCTTGTTATTTTATGGACAATTCCCTTTATTCCTATGCTCTCCAGTGTTTTTAATAGGAATGGGTGTTGTATTTTGTCGAAAGCTTTTTCTGCATCTATTGAGATAATTATGTGGTTTTTGTTAGATTTGTTGTTGATATAATCAATAATGATAATAGTTTTCCAAATACTCAACCAGTTCTGATTTCTAGTATAAATCCTACCTGATCATAATGTATTATTCTCATGATAAGGTGCTGTATTCGTTTTGCTAAAATCTTATTTAAAATTTTTGCATCTATATTCATTAGAGAAATTGGTCTATAATTTTCTTTCTTTGTTTTGTCTCTTCCTGGTTTGGGTATCAAAACCATATTTGTATCATAGAAAGAATTTGGGAGGACTCCTTTTTTCCCCAATTTTCAAAAATAGTCTATACACTATTGAAATTAACAGTTCTTTAAATGTTTGATAGAATTCACTTGTAAATCCATCTGACCCTGGAGAATTTCTTTTTCTGAGATGGGGTTGTTTAAGTATTCAACTTCCTCTTCTGTTAATATGGGCAATGTGTATTTTTTTAAAAATACTCATCCATTTTATTTATATTGTTGAATTTGTGGGCATAAAGTTGGGAAAAATAATTTCTAATTATTGTTTTAATTTCCTCCTCATTGGAGGTGAGTTCACTCCTTTCATTTTTGATATTAGTAAGTTGATTTTCTTCTTTCTTTTTTTAATCAAATTGATCAAAGTTTATCAATTTTATTAGTTTTTTCATAAAACCAACTATTAGTTTTATTTATTAATTCAATAGTCTCCTTAATTTCAACTTTTTTAATCTGTCCTTTGATTTTCAGTATTTCTAATTTGGTATTTTCTTGAGGATTTTCTAATTGTTCTTTTTCTAGCTTTTGAAGCTGCATACTCAAGTCATTGATCTCCTCTTTCTCTATTTTATTTGTGTAGGCATTCAAAGATATCAAACTTCCCCTAAGAACTGCTTTTGGAGTATCCCATAAGATTTGGTAGGGTGTCTCATTATTGTCATTCTCTTGAATGAAGTTGTTGATTGTTTCTATGATTTCCTTTTTAACCCACTCCTTCATTAGGATTAGATTATATAGTTTCCCATTGATTTTTGGTTTATCATTCTATGGTCTTTTATTATAAATAATTTTTATTACATTATGATCTGAGAAGGATGCATTGATTATCTCTGCCTTTCTTCGCTGAATTGTGAGGTTTTAATGTCCTAGTACATGGGCAACTTTTGTATGTGTGCCATGTACTGCTGAGAAAAAGGTATATGCTTTTCTATTGCCATTCAGTTTTCTCCAGAGATCTATAATATCTACGTTATCCAGAGTTTTGTTTACCTCCTTAACCTCTTTTTTGTTTATTTTGAGGTTAGATTTATCAAGTTCAAAGAGGGAGAGGTTGATATCCCCCAGTAGTATACTTTTGCTATCAATTTCTTCCTTCAACTCCCCCAACCTCTCCTCTAAGAATTTGGATGCTATACCACTTGGAGCATACATGTTTAGTAATGATATTGCTTCATTGTCTATGGTGCCTTTAAGCAGGCTATAGTTTCCTTCCTTATCTCTTTTGATTAGATCTATTTCTGCTTTTGCTTTATCTGAGATTAGGATTGCTACTCCTGTTTTTCTTACATCATCTGGGCACAATATATTCTGCCCCAACCCTTGACTTTTACCCTGTATGTCTCCCCCCATTTCAGATGTGTTTCTTGTAAACAACATATTGTTGGATTATGACTTTTAATCTGTTCTGCAATCCGTCTCCATTTTTTGGGAGATTTCATTCCATTCACATTCACCGTTATGATTACAATCTGTCTATTTCCCTCCATCCTCTTTCCCACCATTTGTACTTTTAGCTCTCCCATCTCCCTTCCCCTCCTCAGTAGTTTTCACTTTTCACCACCACCTCCTACAGCCTTCCCTTCCTTCTTTTAGCACCCCTCCCTTTTACTCCCCTTTACCATTACTGCTTCTTCCCTCCCTTTTAGCTTCCCCTGCCCTTTCTTTCCCCTTCCCCTTCCACTGCCTATAGAGCTAGTTAGAATTATATACCTCAGTTTATTGTTCCCTCCTTGAACCAAATCAGATGAGAGTACCTCAACAGTGCTCATCTTCCTCCCCTCTTTCCTTCTACTATTATTTTGTATTTCCTCTTGTGAGGTAATTTACTATTTTCTGCTTCCTCCTTTTCACACCTCCTGTTACAATCACTTTGCATGCTTACATCATATTTTTAACATATCATTGACTTTATACCTGTTTTCTCTATGTATATCCCTTTTATATTTCATAATAGATGTGTAGTTCTCAAGATTAACAGGTATCATCTTCCCTTTTATGGAGGTAAACAGTTTGCCCAAATTGAGTAATAAGGTGTTTTTTGTTTGTTTTTCCCCCCGTTTACCTTTTTTGCCTCTCCTAAGACCAGCATTTGAAGTTCGAATTTTCTATGAAGTTCTGACTTTTTTGTCAGGAGGTCTGGAAATACCTTACTTCGTTGAATGACCATCTCCTTGCCTGAAATGTTATGCTGAACTTTCCTGGGTAGTTGATCCTTGGTTTTAGTCCCAGCTCCTTTGCCTTACAGAATATCAGGTTCCAATTCCTTTGATCTTTTAATGTAGAAGCTGCAAGGTTCTGTGTGATCCTGACTGTAGCACCTCGATATTTGAATGGTTTCTTTCTGGCTACCTGTAGTATTTTCTCCTTCACTTGAAAGTTCTGGAGTTTGGCAATGATATTTCTTGGGGTCTGGGGTTTGGGATCCCTCTCAGGAGATGAATGGTAGATTCTTTCAATTACCATTTTGCCCTCTGGATCTAGCACTTCTTGGCAGTTTTCCTTGATGATTTCCTCGAGGATATTGTCCTGACTTTTCTTCATTATGGCTTTCTGGCAGTCTAATAATTCTTAAATTTTCTCTCCTGGATCTATTTTCCAGGTCAGTTGGTTTTCCAGTTAGATATTTTACATTTCCTTCTATCTTTTCATTCTTTAGATTTTGTTTGCCTGATTCTTGCTGTCTCATAATTTCTCCTTGCCTAATTCTAATTTTTATCAAATTGTTTTCTTCAGTTAACTTTTCATCTCCTTTTCCATCTGTCCAATTGTTCATTTTAAGGAGTTATTCTCTCCAGCTAATTTCCGTTTCGATTTGTCCAATTTTCCCAATTAGGTTTTGTGTTTCCCTTTCCATTTGTCCAATTTTTCCAGTTAGTTTTTGTGCTTCCTTTTCCATTTCTTCCATTTTCCTTTTTAAAGAGATGTTCTCATCAGTTAATTATTTTTTCAAACTTTTAAAATCATTGGCCAGTTTCTCTTCTATTTCCTTCTTCAGCTTTTCCAGGAGAGCTTTTTGTGCATGTGAGCAGTTCATAGTCTCTTCTGAAGTTTCAGATGAAAGAACAGTCTCACTACTGATCTCTTTGGTATTCATGTTTTGGTCCTTGTCCCCATAGAAAGATTCTGTGGTTTTTTGTGCTTGTTTTGCTTTTTCTTTTTCATGATGGTGATTATGTGTTTTGGTTCTTTCAATTAGAAGCTGAAGAACTTGGTGTTCCACTGACTTGTGTGAAAAAGCTAAAAGCAAGTGTCTTGGTATCTTTTTGTTTTGTGTTTCCCCTATCAGCACTGGGGTTATCTTGTTAAATGTGTGGGAGGGGTGGTCTGGTCACTGGAGATCTCCTCAGCTGAACTGAAGAAAAGGCAAGCTCAGGGGATTGTGATCCCAGGTGCCCTATTCTCTTCCCATTTCTCCTGGAGTACTGAGGCACACCTGGGTCCTAGTACTAGTTTGCATCCCTCCTGGGTGTCCTCTCCTAGCACTGAGGCTTGTTTGAGTCCTAGTGCGAGTTTCCACTGCCGTGGGTCCCCTCTCCTTTCGGTTTGCCTCTGCCACAGTAGGAGGAATCCCCCTTAGCCATTTTCCTAGCCTCAGGTGTTATGAGACTATTTGCCACCTCTGCTGTTTCCACTAATCCAGGATTTTTCTGGGGAAATATTTTATAATTCTTTTGAGGTTATCAAGTAGGGAGGAGAGAACATTTACTGATCACTCTGCCATCCTGGCCCCGCTACTGCCTCAGGTCTCCCCGGGGCGCTCCTGCTCCTCTAAGCTGAACATGCTGTGCTGTGTGCTGTGGTCTCATCCCCACGGAACAGATCCTTCCCGTGGACCTTCAAGTCTGTCCTGGGCTGTGAATCTGCACCTCCAAAATTTGGTCAGATTCTCTTTTTAGAGGTATCTGAAGGAGTTTGTCTAAGAGCTTAGGTGAATTGTTGCTCTCCACCATCTTTGCTCCGCCTCCCCCCCCCCCAACTTCTTTCTTGTTTTGAGGTTAAATATATTATGTTCAGAGAGGGGGAGGTTGAAGTCCCCCACCAGTAGAATTTTGCTATCTATTTTTTCCTGTAACTCCCTTCATTTCTCCTCTAACCATTTGGGTGCTGTGCCATTTGGTGCACACATATTTAATAATTATATTACTTCATTGTTTATGTTGCCTTTTAGCAGAATATAGTTTCCTTCTCTATCTCTTCTGAATAGATCTGGTTTTTCTTTTGCTTTGTCTGAGATTAGGACTGCTACCCCTGCTTTTGTTTTTATTATTTCAGCTGAAGAATGATATATTCTACTCCAATCTTTAACCTTTACCTTGTGTGTTTTCCCCCTCTGCAGATATGTTTCTTGTAGGACTATGGAGTTTAATCCATTCTGCTATCTGGTTCCATTTTCTGGGTGAATTCATCCTATTCAAATTCATAATTATGATTACTTGTTTTACAGATTACTGTCTGTATCTTTCTCTCCATCTTATGGCCACCCTCCTTATCCTTTTATTTCTCCCTTCTCCCTTACCCTCCTTGAAACAATTCTGCTTTTGACCACCTCCCTCTATCTGCCCTCCTTTCTATCAGCCCTGCTCCATTTCCTTTCCCTTTTCCCTTACTACTTTTTACCTCCCTTCTGACAACCCCCTCTCTTTTCTTTCTCCTTTCACCTCCCACTGACTGTAGGGCAAGTTAAATATCTGTATTTAACTAAGTATGTTATTCCCTCTTTGAATCGAATCTGATGTGAGTAAAGTTCAAACAATGCTCATCTCCCTCCCCCTTTCCCCTCAACCAAAATATTTTTATGCATCTTCATGGGATGTAATATACCCTTTTCTGCCTCCTCCTTTCCTCTTCTCCCATTCCGTTCCCTTTTCACCCATTAATTAGGTATTTTAATCGCATCAGTTAATTTATACCCACAACCTCTATATATTTATAACTCTTTTAAATGGTATTTTTTAAAATTTTCTTCTACCTTTTTAGTTTGACTTTTAAAATCCTTCCTTAGCTCTTCCAAGAATGCTTTTTGGACTTGAAACTAGTTCATGTTCCCTTTTGGATTGCAGATGTGCATGTAGTGTCAATGCTACCCTCTTCTGAAACCATATTTTTATCTTCCCTGTTCCCAAAGTAAAAATCTATGTTCTTTGCTTTTCTAATTTGTTTTTTGCACATAGTGGTTGCCTTTTTCCTGACTTTTAAAATCAATCTCTGCTTCTGGGGCACAGGGACTCTGTTCCATGTTTCTTGTACTGAGTGCTAGGAGTCTGGTTACTGGCTTTTTGTGCTGTAGTGTCTGGTGCTGGCAGCTAGAAACTATGTAATGATGTAGCTTACCTGGTACTTAGTTTGAGTTGACTGATGTGTGCTAGAGCTAAGTGCAGTCTCACTGTGTTTCTCCAAGATTACACTGAACATCTCAGTATGAGGTGAAGTAGAGGGGTGGCCTGGCCACTGCAGGTCTCCTCCTCTCCTTAGGCTTCATTACTGCATAGGTAGACTCACCTGGTACTGAATACCTACCCATGCTATTGTCTGCCAATTCCCCTGGCTGTACAAAGGGACACCTGGGTTCCTGCTGTTGGTACTTGTCTGCTACACAACCCTGGGGCTCTGGATCTCCCACTGGTCAGCTGAGGTGGGGATTGTTGCTGAATTGCCTCTCTTCCTCTACTGTTTCCCTTCAGTCATAGCAAGAGGTTAATTTCCTGAACCTCCTGAGCTACAAGATTGCTATGCCCTTTCAGCTCACTCCTCCATTCAAGAACTTTTCTCTGAGGCTATATTCTCTGGATTTTTGAAGGTCACCAAGGGGAGGGGCTGAGAGAATTTAAAGTTTATTCCACTAACTTGGCTCCTGGAAGTTTAAATAGATGAGTTTCAAACATTCAGTGTATAGGCTGATAGCCCCAGGAGCAGCTGTTACTGCTGCTGTAGTTGGGCTGTGCCTCTCTCATACCCAGTTCCATAAGACCCTGCAACCTGCTCTGAGAAGTATGTAGATCACCACTGCCATCCTGGGCCCTTGTTTCCCAGTTGGGCACAACAAGTCCTTCCTGTCAACCCCCTATGTTGTCCTGGGTTGGAAATCTGCCAGTTCTTGTATCCCTATGAATTCTGGCACTCCAAAATTCACTCATATTCACCCTTAGAGGTATTTGAAAGAATTTGTGAGAGACCTCAGGTTAGTGTCTGCTTTCACTCTGCCATCTTGGATCCACAATCCCACCACCACCTCCTATTGACTGTGTGGGTTCAAGCCCCCTGCCTTTCACCCCTATTGCCTTCATGAGACAACACCTCTCAGTCCCCAAGTAACTCTCCAAGATTATAAAATTCAGAGAGAATGCAGACTTGTATTGGTAAAAAAAAAAAAAAAAAAAAGAGCTACTCACCAGAATTTTCATATAATGATAAAATCTTAGCTCTCATTTACAGAAGAAAAAAAAAATAGACAAGTTCTGGAGGAGGGATTAGGAACAGGGACCAAAATCACTATAGTTAATTACATTTTTATAGGGATTTATAGCAATAAAGATGTGTAGATTAGTTTATAACATTCAGTGCTCATTAAAGCCCTCTGTGTAATATAAATATTTTCATCATCATTTTATATGTAAGAGTTCTGAATAACATTAAGGAGAAGTGACTTGCCCAGAATCATATCGCCAGTTGATTAGAATATAGCTCTTCTGAGTGCTAATCCAAGGTTCTTCACATTGCATTACATTATCTTTCAAAGTCACAGCCTGTAGGATGGGGACTTCACAGAATCATAGTAGTTTAGAATTAGAAGGAACCTAATAGACCATTTATTCAAATCCTGTCATTTTAGTTCGCTGGTCACATGACAAACAGAAGATCAGAGAGGTTCAATGATTTGCTCAAGATCACATAACTAGTTCACAGAGATGAGATTCAAACTCTGATTGTCTGTCTTCAAATCCATTAATATTTCCATTATATCACCCTTTCAATAAGGACACTCTGATTAAAGGGAGTGGATGACTTTTTTCTCCCTGATTTCCATGAAAGTTGCATTGCATATTAAAAAGAAATAATCATTAGAAGAAACCTAGGAAAAGAAGGGAGAAAACATGATGTAGGGCCTTCTGGTGGTGATCAATGAAGGGAAAAAAAATAAGATATTGTGAATGAATGGATGAATAAAAGAGGAAACAAGACCAGAAGATGATAAAGAGTTCAGGAAACAAAACCCAAACATGGCGTGGATGCCAACTATAGTGCCAAATGAGGATTTCATTGGATTCTCTGAAGGCCCCCAGGAACTCCTTCTCAAGCCCACATGAGAACAGCTGACAGATTCTTGACTTGCCTTTAATGATCATTTCATTCTCCCAAAGCCTCGTTTCTAAGTTCAAGGCAGACAGAAATACAACTCATGCTAGTGTGACCTTGCTTCACTGAAGTTAAGTAAGAACAAAACTAAGGATATAGTGAAGGGCATGTGCCAGTCTCTTTGAAGTCACCCAGGTCCAGACCTGTCTCCTCCTCCTGCCATGTAGTAACAACAGACATGAAGTTCAACCTGGAGATGTCCAGGTCAGTCAGGACTGATAGCTAACTGACCATAGGTGCCCACTGTCCCCTGCCAAGGCAAATTTGCATCAAATGAAATATCCAGAGGAGTTTCTCAAATATGCAAAACCTCTATCATTACGTTGTTTAACAATCAGAATCATAAATAAGCAGCAAAAGAACATATAATTTCTTCAGGGCTAACTGCTAATACCTTATCTATAAAGGATCTCTAGTAACCTGTTCTCCTCATCTTCCCCTGGGGATAAGGAACAACTGTGACTAGACTGGTTCAAGAGGAAATGAGATGAAAGGAACATCCGTTCTAGACCTGATACTGAAATTTGGCAACACTGGTTATTGAAGGAGAAAAGACAGGAACCTAGAGAATAAGCTACCACTCCATCATAGTTTGTGAGTGAAAGACAATATGCATATAAGCTGACACAGAGCCTGGTTGTACGGAGGGCAAATGTTAGAGAATTCAGAGCTCAAATCTGCCCTCAAATACTTAGTAACTGGACATTTGGTAGCTCCGAGTCCACAGCCCATAGATTTCCTGTAAAAAGAACTCCTGACAAATTCTGGAACAGTGGAAGCCGCGCAGCAACACAGTGAAGGAGATTTCCGTTGCAGAGAGCCCTGAAAAACCGACTGCAAAGGTACCCCAGACGGGAGCGGAGCCCTGCCCTGCGGAGTCCTCCCCTCCCCCGCCCCGGCCTCACCACACTGAGAGGAGCGAGCAGAGCCCAGCAGGCGTCAGGGACCTGAATCTCCGGGCGGCCTCGAAGGTCCTTCCTCCCACAGACGCACAAGTCAGTGAGAGAGATGGGCTGAGAGGGGAGCGGGGTATCTCTGGGACTCAAACCCCCTCGGGAGGCTGCGGCCACGGCAGAGGCCGCTGGGCCAGAGGCCCACAGAGCAGGCAGGAGCTCCACCCCAGCTCCATTACAAAAGATCTCTGCATAAACCCCCTGAGGAACTGAGCCTGAGAGGCGGCCCTGCCCCCGACCTGAGCACCACCAGATAAGCTCCCTTTGACGAGCAGTCAGGCCTGCCACCAAAAGCCCTGAGGCTGAGGAGCAGCATTTGAATCTCAGACCCCAAGCACTAGCTGGGCAGACCTAGGCCTGGGGTGGAGAGGACTCTCAGAAGTCAAGTAACTGGCTGGGAGCATTTGAATCTC
>CM053769.1:360655353-360701884 GCA_028658325.1 Potorous gilbertii | reverse complement strand
CAGATTGGTGATATGGGTAATTAGAATATCCAGTGTATCGGGGAGGGGGGAGGGGACAAGTGGGGAGAAAATTTTGGAACCCAAAATCTTGTGAAAATGAATGTAAAAAGTTAAATAAATTTATTTAAAAAATAAATAAATAAATAAATAAAAATACTTAGTAACTCTGTGACATTAGTCAAGTCACTTCACCTTATTTGCCTTAGTTTGCTCATCTGTAAAGTGATCTAAAGGTGCAAATGGCAAACCACTCAACTCTCTTTACCACAGAAACCACAAATGGAGTCACAAAGGGATACAACTGGACTGATTGAACAACAACATAAGTAATGTCCTTTTGTGACAGGGTTACTGAATTAGTAGATCATGGGAATGGCTCAGGTGTAGCACATTTGGACTTCAGTAAGCCATTTGACAAAATCTCTCATTCTGTACTTGTAGGCAAGATAAAGAGATAAGGGCTAGAAGAAAATATATTTAAGTGAACTCAGTATTGGTTGAATGACTGGATTCTGGTGAAATCAGTGTCACCAAGGAAGGAGGTATCTAGTGAGATGCCTTAGGTCTCTGTCCTTTGCTCTATTCAGTACACCAGAAGTGCCAGATATGCTGCTGGGTGTACTACAACCAAATTAAAGTATAACTTGGTAACATTTAACAAAAGTAAATAAAGTGCAATAGAACATAGATGGTATTACTAAGTGGTTTTTAAGTCACTATAAGGCAAGAAAGATCCTTATGTAGGGTGAGTTTTATACCACTATAAAGCATTTTTAAGAAGTCAATGACTTGAATAGAGTCACATATGGCATACTTATTAGATTCCGAGGTGATGAAGATCTATGAAGGATATTTAACAGATCAAGTGAAAAGATTCAGATCCAAAAGGATATCAATAGATCATAATAGTAGGCAAAATTTAGTGAGATGACTTTTCTAGGGGTTAAAGTCCTTCACTTGGCTACTGAAATCACTGAAATTAGGGGTAGGTGGTGTAGTGGATAGAGCACCAGTGCAGGAGTCAGGAGGACCTGAGTTCAAATCTCACCTCAACCACTTGACACTCACTACCTGTATGATCATGGGCAAGTCACTTAACCCCAATTGCCTCATCCTGGGTCATTTCCAGTCATCCTGATGAATGTCTGGTCACTGGATTCAGATGGCGCTGGAAGAGAAGTGAGACTTGTAACCTGCATAGCCCTCCCTCACTCAAAACAAAGTCAAGTGCAAGTCATGTCATTATTTCTCCGATGGCATGGTCCTCTTCAGCAACAAAGGAGGAACATATCCACATCCACCAAAATCACCTGAGAAGTTCAGGGTAGAGGAAACAAAGCTAGAAAATAAATTTGCAGGAGAAAAAAAACTAGGCACTTCAGTGGACTATAAGCTCATTGTCTCCAATATAACATGGCATCTAAAAGCTAATATAGAGATTAAGTTAAGTGCTTGCTTACTCTTGCCAGGCACTTTGAAAAGCACTAGAAACATACAGACAAGCAAACAAGACAATTCTGTTTTCAAGGAGCTTAGGCAGAGGAGCTGGAAAGTGGGATAAAGGACCTCAGAAAAGGTATCTTTCTAGGTTGGGTAGGCAGTTGATTAAGAAGGGAGAGAAGTCCAGTTTCAGTTGATTAGTTGAGTTAAATGAGGAGATCTTGGATTGCATTAAGAGAAGCATCAGGTGTCAAATAAAGAGTCCTGCTGCACTCTACTATGGTCAGGCCACATCTTCAGACTGGGTGGCAGGCAGACCATTGAGATACAGTAGAAGAAAAACTTATGTTCAGTTCTAGAGTTAGAACAGTGACAAGCTGGAGAAGGCCCAGAGAAGCACATATAGCAGAACAATGGGAGCCCAAGAGGTCATTCCATTTTAATCAGTTGATGGAGCTCTGATCAAGGGGGAAAAAAAACTTATATGCAACATAATGGTTCTCAAGGGAAGGAATTTGATCTGCTGGACATAGAGTACAGAAATTAAAGAAATGATTCAGTTACATTGGGTAGAATTTAGGAAGAATATCAATAAAGGCTTCCTAAAATTAACATTTGTCCAAATGAGAATGAGGTTGAGATATATATAGTAGGGTCCCATTCCTGGAAGCCTTTAAATGGAAATACTAGGATCACTTGTTAGGGGCTTTGTAAGGAGAGATTCAGGCTAGTTACTGGTTACTGAGTCTGATGACATCTAAATTTAATTCAATTCTGGATATCACAGTTTAGCCAGACCCACCAGGGGAATACAGAGACTTGGGCAAAAATTTTGGTGATTTGGCTCAGCCTTGTCAATCTATACCCACTATGCTGGGTCATGTGGGAAGCAAATGAATTCCTCAAGTAAGGCTCATTGGATAAATATCTTTTCCTTCTCTACCAAATTTCTTTGGCTTCCAAGTAATAATTGGAGGGAGTTCTTGAAATGCCAGAAGAACAAGGTGGTCCTGAGATTTAAATCGATGCACTAAGGGGATACATGGTTCCATTCTCTGTCTGCCTTTTCCTACACACCAAGTATAGATATCTACTCACAGATCAAGGTAACATGGTTGCCAGGGAGGGTTGTACTCAAATATTGTAAAGCATCAGCTTGTGGCTAGAATTAGATTTGCCATTCAAACAATATCCAAATTGGAAAAGAAATCAAAGTGCTTAAGAAAACATTAAATGTCAGATCTTCAAGCAAAGATTATAGTATGCCAGAACTCAGATGATCTTAGGTCAGAGAATGCAGACTGTAACAGCTGAAAAGAAAGATCAAAAGCATCGAATGTGTAACCTGGAAAGGGCTCCAGAAACACAGAACATAGAGGAGAGATAATAGGATATAGATTTATTCTTCATCTTTTAAAATTTCTTTCTCCATTAAATGTGAGCACTCTTAACACTCACTTTTTGAAAAGAAAACTATTGTATTACATATTCTTTCCCTCCATCCTTCTCTTCCTTTCTCCCTTAGAAGGCAAATTATTTGGTATAGATAATACTTGTGTATTAACTTTCTTTGATTCTTAAAGTACAATAGCTTCCCATAATATTCATAAACTAAAATTTGTTCAGTCTTTCCTTTTTTCATGTTATTATATGACTCTCCTTTTTCAGTATGTGGAGTTTTTATTATTTTTATTATTTTCTTTTTAATAATTAATTTATTTTTAGTTTTCAATATGCAGTTTGAAAAGATTTTGAGTTCTGAATTTTCTCCCCATCTCTTTCCTCCTCCCATCCCAGGAGAGCATTCATTTTGATTACTATTCTCCCAATCTGCCCTCCCTTCTACCACAAACACACCCCTTCTCTTATTCTCTTCCCTTCTATTTTCTTGTAGGGCAAGATAGAGTTTTATATCCCATTGCCTATATATCTTATTTACCAGTTGAATGTAAAAACAATGCTTAACATTGCTTTCAAAAATTTTGAGCTCCACATTCTCTCCCTTTCTAACACACCCACCCTCTTTGAAAAGGCAAGCAATTTGGTACATGTTATATATGTACAATCATGCAAAAAACTTCCATAACACTAAGGTTGTGAAAGTATATTTTCCTCCTTCCTAACCCCCCATTTATTCTATCCTCTCCTTTGACCCTGTCTCTCCTTAAAAGTCTTGCTTCTGATTACCTCCTCCTCCATTTACTATTCCTTCTAACAACTCAATCTCTCTTTACCACTTTTCTCCTACTTTCCTCTAGGGTAAGATAGATTTTTCATACACAATTGTGTGTGTCATTCCCTTCTTACGCCAAATTCAATGAAAGGTTCACTTATTCCCTCTCACCTCATCCCTCTTCTCTCCCAGTGTAAAAGTTTTTTCCTGCCTCTTATATGTGAGATAATTTACCCCATTCAATCTCTCCCTTTCTCATTCTCCAATACATTCTCCTCTCACCCCTTAATTTTATTATTCTCTCCAACTTCAATAATATTGAAAAAGGTTTTCTTAGTTACAAATATCATCTTTCCATGTAGGAATGTAAGCAGTTCAAATTTAATAAGTCCCTTATATCTCTTTCCTGATTACCTTTTCAGTCTTCTCTTGATTCTTATATTTGAAAGTCAAATTTTCTATTCAGCTCTGCTCTTTTCATCAAAAATGCTTGAAAGTTCTCTATTTCATTGAACATTTTTTTCCTCTGAAGTGTGACACTTAGTTTTTCTGGGACAGACATTATCAGTTTTAATCCCGACTCCTTTGACCTCTTGAATATCCTACTCCAAGCCCTCTAATCCCTTAATGTAGAAGTTGCTAGATCTTATGTTATCCTGATTGTATTTCCATAATACTTCCATTGTTTCTTTCTAAATGCTTACCATATTTTCGCCTTGATCTACAAACTCTGAAATTTGACTATGACATTCTTAGGAGTTTTCATTTTGAGATCTCCTACAGGAGATGAATGGTGTATTCTTTCACTTTCTATTGTGCCCTTTGATTCTAGAATATCAGGACAACTTTTCTTGATAACCTTTTTGAAAGATGATGTCCAGGCACTTTTTTGGCCATAGCTTTCAGGTATTTGGTTTTGTTTTATAATTTATTGGTTTCTCATCAATGAATTAACTTCTATTTGCACCACTCTAATTTTTAAGGATTTATATTTTCTTCAGTGAGCTTTTGAACCTCCTTTTCCACTTGGCCAATTATGGTTTTTAGTTCATTTTTCTCATTAACATTTTGGACTTCATTTGCCATTTGGGTTGGTCTGTTTTTTAAGATGTGATTTTTCTTCAGCTGTTTAGGTTTTTGTTAGCAAAGTGTGGACTTGATTTTCATGATTTTCTTGCATTATTCTCATTTGTCTACCCAATTTTTCCTCAACTTCTCTTATGTAATTTTCAAAATTCTTTTTGATTTCTTCCATGGACTGCAATCAATTCTTATTCTTCTTTCAGGTTTTGGATGTCAGAATTTGACATCCAAATCAACTTCTGGTTGGATGTTTTGACCTTCCTTGTTACCAAAATACAATTCTATAGCTGGATTTTTTTTCTGCTGCTTGCTTATTTTCCCAGTCAATTACTTGACTTTTTAGCACTTGGAAAATATATTCTTCCAAGGTTACGTGATCAAAAGATAGATGTTTCCTCCTCTAGTGGTCTATGCTTTGGTCTGTGAGTGACCACAAGCACTTTTTTTGCCTTGCAACTGTGAGGAGGATTCCATCTCCATGGCCACCACAAGCTCCTCCATGCCAGTACTTCTCCTCTCCCCAGGACTACCAACCAGCCTACAACCAAGATCCAAGCGCATATGAAGTAGGAGACTCCTGCCACAGTGCCAACAAAGAGTTGCAATACCCCTCTGATCAACTGCTTGAATCTCTTCTCTGTCTGTGAGCCCAGAACTCAAGTAGTAGCCACTGCTGCTGCTGTTGCTGCTGTTGCTGCCACCCTGGGGCTGTGACTTGACAGAACACCTCTCTCACCCAAGTCTGATGAATTTTTCCTACTGCTCTCTGAGTTGTCTTTGATATTTGTGCATTAAGAAGTCTGGAATCCCCCAGAGTTACCACTAATTCAGTGCCCTGATTCCTACTCTGTTTGCCAGGGCTCCATGTGTCCAGCATTGCCCACGCTGGACTTCCCTTTTCTCTTAGACTGGTGCAGTGGACCTTTTTGTCAACCTTCCAGATTGTCTTGGGCTAGACATTTGTTTTTCTCTGTCATTTTGTGGGTTCTGCTGCTCTAGAATTTGTTTAGAGTCATTTTTACAGTTATTTGTAGGGGTTCAGCAGAGACTTGAAGCAAATTCTTGTTTTTACTACACCATCTTGGCTCCACCTCTCCTAAACTAGGATGTAGATTCAGAGCTAGAATCACCTCATTTTACAGATGAGAAAAATTGAGATCCTGAATGGACAAATGACTTACAATAGGTCATAAAGGTATGAGCAAAATCTGAGTTCTAACTGAGACCCTCGGGTTCCAAACTTCAGATTCCTTCTATTGCACCTTACTACTCTGCCTCCAATGTATCCATTTACAAATCATCCTACAAACTACTGCCTTATTAGCATTTATCCTTCAAAATGAGAAGGGGAGGAAAGGAAGGCAGAAATAAAAGGGGAAAGATGAGGAGGGGGAAGAGAGACAGAGAAGGCAAAACCAAAGACTTTCATCCAACATGGCATGTCTACCAATTGCATGCCCCTACTTAAAACCCTTTCAGTGGTATCTCAGCTGTGTAAATATCTGAGTCTAGAATTCAAAGCTCTTCATAGGAGGGAACTGTGAACTTAGATCTCAGAGGGGCAGATCAGGTAACAGGAACCAGTCGCATGTAACCACTGTGTGCAAAGAGGTGTCTGTCACTGCAGGAATCATAGTATGATCCTGTTGCTGGTCTTGCCACATGAAAAGCCCATTACTCTCTGGGCGATTTTGATGTCCAAGGTCCACCCACATGGATGTAGCTGTTTTTACTCATTCTTAACACTTGTGATAGCTATGTAAGCCACAAAAGCAAGAGGGAAGTCACAGAAGGGAAGCTTTAGGGTACATTCAGTGAAAAGGAAGTCAGTTAAATTTGGGTGATACAGGGTGTCCCACAAGTCTTCGTATAATTTGAAACTTTAATAATAGTGCATTAACTTTTGAGAAGTCCTTTTTAAAGGGATGGATGAGGAAAGGTGTTGTCTTTTCACAGCATCCATCCTTCTGAACTTCTCTGCAGCATTAACATTTCCACTTATTCAGATTTCTGTATTATTTATCTGAACATCTCTTCAGTTTTATTCATTGGGTCATCATTCCTGAACCACCATGTAAACATGACTGTGATCCAAAATTCTTTCCTGGGCCCCTCTTCTCCTCTTTCTCTACAGGTTTTCTATAAATCACACCAATACTCATGAGGCTAATTATGATCTCTATCCAAATGACCACCACATATGCATAGCAATTAATCAAAAAGCATTTATTAAGTACTTAGTATGTGATAGGTAAAGTACTAAGTGCTGTGGATACAAGGAAAAAGTGTCCCTGTCTTCAAGGAACTTATATTCTAAGGGAAAGACTTATCTATAAATAGGTACATGAAAGATATATAGAGAATAGAAGGAAGATAGTTTTACAGGAGAAGATGCTCGCAGTTGGAGAGACTGGGAGAAACATCCATCCTGCAAAACTTAGTAACTGAGCTAGATGCTAAAGGAAATCAGTCCTAATCTCTCTCCAGAGTATCAGTCCTATATGACATTCCACACTGGCTGTCACATAGGAATCTCTACTTGAACATCCTTAACAAAATCCGCTGTCTTTCCAGAATTCTGTGCCACACACATTTCTCCCCTAACTTTCATGCTATTAAGTATTCCAGCATACTCCAGTTGCCAAAGTTTGCAGCTTCAGAATATTCATTGATTCTTCATTGTCCCACATTCGCTATATCCAATCAGGTGCCAAGTCTTATTGATTTCACCTCTATGTTAGGTTAACATATCATAAGGACTCACTGCCCTAATCAAATCACATATGCAACGTTGTTTCCAGTTCTGGGCCCCAGGGTCTATGAAACACATTGATAAGCTGGAAAGCATTAAGTGAAGGAAAACGAATGCTGAAGGGCATTAGACTATGCTGTACATTGATAGGTTGAAGATATGGAAGACATATAGACTAAAAAAGAGAAAACTCAAGAGGGGCTTGATAGCCTTCATTATTTTTTTAATATCTGTCATATGGAAAAAAGATTAAACTTGATGTATTGACCCCAAGAACAGAAACAAAGGCGGAAGCTATAAAAATGCCAATTTAAGATTGATGTCCTAAAGCTACAACTATTCAAAAATAGAATGAGCTGCATGAGGAGACAAAGGTTTCTTTCTCATTGTGATCTTTGAGCAAAGGCTCAATAGCTACTTGTTAAGTATATTATACTGAGGAACTTATCTTTAAGTAGGCATTAACTAAGGTGGTTACTAAAGTCCTTTCCAAGTCTAAAATTCAGAGATTCTATGGTCTTGGAGAGATCACTGGCATGTCAAATGCCTGGCTCAGGTATTATGTCTCATAGAAATTTGCAGTTTCCCCAGAATAGTGTTCTAGATACAGCAAGTACTTAATAAATAGTTTGCTGAGTTCATAAAAGCTAATTTTAGCTTAGTAGAATTATAATGAGGGTGACAGAAGTAATAGTCTTGCTCTTCACTGTCCTTATCACGTCCCATTTGTACCCAATTCAATATTATTCCTGGTGTCAAATTTGAGGAAATTAAATAAGTAAATCCAAACTTTACTTTACTTTTTCTGTCCTGAAAGATCTTTCCTTCTACTGTGAGAATATGTGAGAATACTTGTTCACTATATGTATGTATGCATGTGTGTTTGTGTATATACATTTGTATATATACATAAGTATATATGTATATATGCATGTACATACATGAACACACATATACATATATACACAGTTGCACATTTGTAAACATATACATACACATATACATATATACATATATAAACATATACATATACACACATATAAAACTACAAAGTGATTTGGAGTTGTGGGAGGGGAGGAAGTTGGCTAACAACTCAGAGCATTGGTAAGTGTCCCTTAAAGGAGCTGACCAATGGAGCTGAACCTTAAAGTGAGATGAGAGTTCCTCAAAAGAGGATGTGAGGTATGAGCACACTCCAGTGGGAGATGAAATGTTATACCCAGAGGTCAGTTTGGATTACATGTGAGGAAGTGGTGTACACTCTGTACACTCAAAGGGTAGATTAAATCACATTGTGAAAGCCCTTTAATACCCCGCAAAAAGTCTGCATTTTTCAAAAGTGTGAGCCTATGGATACTCTTGAGCAAAGGACTGCTGGGATCAGACCTGTGCTTTAGGAATATCCATTTGTCAATCATGAGGAGAATAGATTGGAAAGCAGAGAAACTTCATTTAGGAAGGTCAATCATAAAATGATTGAAATAATTCGATTAACTCCCCAGCAAAATGATTAAGATGACTAAAGAATAGGGGAAAGGGAAAAGAATTTATTAAGCTCCTAGTCTGTGTCAGCACTATGCCCTAGACAAAAATATTAATAAGAAAAATAAGAAATTTGGTAAAAAGAAGTAGATTTGGAAGGAAAGGCAAATTCAATTTTGGAAATGTTGAGTTTGGGGTAGGGGATATCCTTGTAGAGATGTCCACTGAGCAACTGGAGATGAGTAGTGGGTCTCAGAGGAGAGATGACAACTGGATTTAGATTTCAGAGTCATCTGCCCAAAGAAGATATTTAAATTCATGGGAGCTGATGAGATCACCAAAAGTGAGTACAGAAAGATATAAGAAGGCCTAGGATAGAACACTGGTGGTATGCCCTCAAATAGGGGGTGAGAGAACGATAGTCCTTCCAAAAAATGAAACTGAAAAGGAGCAGTCAGGAAGGAGGCAAAATGAAGAGAGAACAATGTCATCAGAACCCCAGGAAATGAAAGTATCCAGAAGAAAGGAGTAGGTGATATTCTGATTTTGCAGAAGACATTACAGAAAAGGATGATTTCTCCATCATCATTCTTCTTGATCTCTCTATGGGCTATCATACTGTTGGTCATTCTCTCCTCCTTAGTACTCTCTTCTCCCTAGGTATATGAGACATCACCCTCTCTGGGTATTTCTATCAGACCTACCTCACCACTCCCTCTATATTTCCTTTACTAGATCCTCCTGTAGATCCCTCCCTCCAATCATAGATGTTCCTCAGGATTCTGTCCTGGACCTTTTCCTCTTCTCCTTCTATATTACTTCTCTTAGTGATCTGATGAGTTCCCATGGATTTAATTGCTATCTCCATGCTAATTATTCTCAAATCTCTTTCCTGTCCTAGTCTTTCTACTGATCCAAAATCTTGCACCTCCAACCCCCTTTCAGACATCTTGAATTGGATGTCCTATAGATATCTACTAAACTCTGACTGCTCAAAATAAAAATCCTTCCCCCAAACCCTCCCTACCTTGTATCTTATCTATTACTATAGAAGGCAATACTTTCCAGCCTTTGGGATCACAACCGAGGAGTTATTGTGGCCTCCTCTTTATCTGTCATCTCAAATCGAAGCTGCTGCCAAGACCTGCCAATATCACCTTCAAAATATCTCTCTAATGTGCCCCATTTTTTCCTCTGACACTGCTCCCACTCTGATGTAGGCCTTTATCACCTCACTGCCTTATTACAATAACTGGCTGGGTAGTCTCTTGACCTCAAGCCTCCAATCCATTCAGCATTCAAGTTACCAAAGTGATTTCCTCAAGAGGCATGTTGGATTATGTCACTCTCTTACTAAATACAGTCCGGGGACTTGCTATTGTTTCCAGGTACAAATATAAAATGCTCTGCTTGGCATTCAAAGTCTGTCGATATTTACCCTGCTGCCCTTCCAGTTTCCTTACACCTCACTCACCAACACATCTTACTCAATCCAGGGACACTAGCCTCATGACTGTTCTATGAACAAGATACTTCATCTCTTAGGTCCATTATCCTCTCTGGTTGTCCCCATGCCTGAAATTCTCCCCCTCCTCCACAGCAACTACTAAACTCTCTGGTTTCTTTTAAATTCCAACTAAAATACCACCCTGGTGCGGGGGGGGGGGGGGGGGGGGCGGATGGAGTTAAGATTACAGAGTAGAAAGAAACACATATGCAGGCTCTTCCAACACAGTCCATAAAATACCTGTAGAAAGGGACTCCCAACAAATTCTGGAGCAGCAGAAGTGCAGAACAATAGAGTGGAGCAGATGTCCAGCCCAGGGTGACCTGAAAGACCCATGAGAAACATCTGTTGCACTGGACTCAGAACAGAGCCCAGCCCAGTCTTGGCTACCTGACCTGGCTCTGGGAAGAGGACACCTCAGGGCCGGAATATCCAGTCACAACAGCAGCGGGTTCGCAGATCCCCCAAGCCACAGGTGACAGAAGTCAGTGATAGGGTTTTTTCAGCTGGCCAGGAAGGGAGAAGGACCTTCCCATACCTACTGCCTCAGGCAGCAGTCACAGAGGCCACCCTTGGGTGGGGGAGGGGGGGAAGGGGGGAGGGGTTGGGGAGGGGGAGGTCAGTCCCTGCAGCAGCACATTTATTGTTGGATCGTGAAACCCCTGGGGGCACTGAGCAGCCCATTCTTATTTCAGCTCTATGTAGAGGCCCTGAGGGAGCGATCTTTATCTCACACTGAATGGCAGCCCTGCCCCCACAGCTTATCTGAAAATCAGCCCCCAGTCCTGGCTTGGTGGAACTGGAGGCCAGGTGGCTGTGGAGAGGAAACTGCTAAGATTCTGGGCACAAAAGTCTCTTCCAACTCCCAGACAGGGTACACGTTTGATTGTGACACTTTGGAGGAACCGAGATCTTACAGATTCCTAGAGTATACCCTACTCTTGCCAAAGGACCCGAAAGTCAAGTAACTGGTTGGGAAAATGCCCAAAAAAGGGGAAAAAAAATAAGACTACAGAAGGTTAATTTCTTGGTGAACAGATATCTTCTCCCATCCTTTTGGATAAGGAAGAACAAGTTGGAACTCAAAGTTGTAGCAACAACTGTTGAGTATTGTTCTTGCATACAGGTAATGGGGTATAGAAAGTTATCTTGCCCTACCTGACAAAAAAGAAGATGAGGATAAGGGAAGGGAGGGATGTTAGAAGGAAGGGCAGATTGGTGATAGAGGTAATTAGAATACTCAGTATTTTGGGATAGGAGGAGGGGAGAAATGAGGAGAAAATTTGGAACCCAAAATTTTGTGTAAATGAATGTTGAAATTTAAATAAATTTAAAATAAAAAAGTAAAATAAAATAAAATCCCACCCTGACCCTTTCCCAACCCATCTTCACTCCAGTACTTTCTCCATTATTTTCTACTTATCCTCCATATAGCTGGCATTGTATATATTTGTTTGTATGTTGCCTCTCTGATAGATTATAAACTCCTTGTGAGCAGGAGTTATCTTTTGGAACTTTTTGTACCCGTAGCATGTAGGAGGTGATAAGGAATGTTTATTGAATTGATAAAATGATATTAGAAGCACCTATTAAAATGGATAAGAAAATGGAAGTAATGATTATAGGCAATCCACGCTTCTCAACCCTATCTTAGCAATTTAACTAAAGAAGGAAAGACAGATAGAGAGTGGGTTAGTAAGGTTGAGTGAAAGGTTTTGTTGTTATTGCTCTTTAAGGATCGGGAAGATTGAGCTATGACTGTAAGACACAGGGAAGAACCAGTGGATGAAGGACAAAATTAGGAAGAGAGAAGAGGCTGATGAAAGAGTAACATGATTGGAGACTTGGAGCCAAGAATGCAGAGTAAAAGCAGGGACTTACTTGGACACTCTCCCAAATATCACCAAATACCTGTAAAAAACTACTCAAAAACAAATTCTGAAGTGGCAGAACTCACAGAATGATGGTATGAAGCAAATCTCTAGCCCAAGACAACCTGGAAGGTCAAGAGGAAGCATCTACCACACCAGCCAGGGAGATCAGATCAGCATGGGTCAGGCTTCAGGGTGACAGAAAAGACAATGTGGAAGGTTATTGGAGAAAACCTGTGTGACTTGCGTGAGAGAGTAGCATGGTCTGGCCCTATCCCCAGTACAGTGAAGGGGGCAGAGGAGCCCAAGGTGGCCACAGCAGCAGTGGCAGTGGCAGCAGCTATATCTGGAGTTTTAAGCCACAGATTGTGGTGGGGATTGAACAGCTGACAGTACACCCTCCCACTGCTACTGGAAGCAGAGAACTATTTTGACAAAGAGCTCAAAGATGAAGTAATTGGTTTGAAAAATGAGCAAAAAACAGAAAAAAAAAAGACAATAGAATCATACTTTGGTGACAAGGAAGTTCAAAACATACAACGAGAAGACAACAAACTCGAAATTCCTACAACCAAAGACTCTAAGAAAAATATGACTTGGTCTCAGAGATCAGAAAGGACTTTGAAAATAAAGTATGAGAAGTAGAGGAAAAATTTGGCAGAGAAATGAGAGTGATGCAATAAAATCATTGTGCCCAAAGGGCTACAAAAATGTGCATACATTTTGACCTAGTAATATCGTTTCTAGGACTGTATCCCTAAGAGATAATAAAAGTGGAAAAGGGTCTCACATGTACAAAATTATTTATAGAAGTTACATTTATGGTGGTCAAAAACTGGAAATCAAGGGGATGCCAATCAATTGTGGAATGGCTGAACAAGTTGTGGTATATGAATGTAGTGGAATACCACTGCACTATAAGAAATGATGAACAAAAAGACTTCATGGAGGCCTGGAAAGACTATTATGAACTGATGCTGAGTGAAAGGAGCAGAACCAGGAGAACTTTGTATACAGCAACAACCATAGTGTGTGAGAAATTTTTCTGGTAGACTTGTCCTTCATAGAAATGAAAAGACCTGAAAATTTCCCAATGGATTTTTGAGAAAAACACCTTCCATATCCAGAGAAAAAACTATGGAATAGGATCACAGAATGAAGCAGACCATTTTCTTTTGTATTTTGTTTTGTTTTGTTAGGTTTTATGGTTTCTCACATTCATTTTAATTCTTCTATTCAACATGACTAAGGTGAAAATGTATTTAATAGGAATGTATCTGTAGAACCTATATGAGATAGCACACTCTCTCAGGGAGAGAAAAGAAGGTAAGAGAAGGGGAAAAATCTAATATATATAGAAATGATTGTAGAACACTGAATTCAAATAAAATAATAAAAAATTAAAAAACAAAATCATGAAAAATGAGTCAACCACTTGATGAAGGTGAACCAAAAATTTCTGAGGAAAATAACACCTTATAAATAGGTTGACCCAAATAGGAAAAAAGATCCAAAAACCCAATGAGGAGAAAAGACAGTGGATTCCCCAACTGATAAATGGTCAAAGGATATGAACAAGCAGTTTTCAAAGGAAGAAATTAAAGATATCTAGTCATATGAAAAAATGCTCTAAATCACTATTGATTAGAGAGAGGCAAATCAAAGCATCCCTGAGATATCACATCACACCTATCAGATTGGCAGACATGACAGAACAGGAAGATGATAAATGTTGGAGAGGATGTGGGAGAGTTGGAACACTAATTCATTGTTGGTGGAGCTATGAGCTCATCCAACCATTCTGGAAAGCGGTTTGGAAGTATGCCCAAAGGGCTACAAAAATATGCATACTCTTTGACCCAGCAATACCAATTCTAGGACTGTATTCCCAGGAAATCATAAAAATGAGAAATGGTTCCACATGTACAAAATATTTATAGCAACACTCTTTGTGGTGGCCAAAAACTGGAAATCAAGGGATGCCCATCAATTGGGGAATGGCTGGATAAATTGTGATATATGAATGTAATGGTATACTATTGTGCTATAAGAAATGATGAACAGGAAGACTTTAGAGGGACCTGGAAAGACTTATATGATCTGATGCTGAGCAAAAGGAGCAGAACCAGGAGAACTTTGTGCACAGCAATGATCACAGTGTGCAAGAGTTCTTTTCTGGTAGACTTAGAATTTCATTGCAATGCAAGGACTTAAAAAAATCCCCAATGATCTTTTAAGGCAAAATGTCTTCCACATTCAGAGAAATAACTATGGAATTCAATCACAGAATGTATCAGATCGATTTCTTTTGTATTGTTTTGGTTTGTTACATAATTTCTCCCATTTATTTTAATTCTTCTACACAGTATGACTATAGTGAAAATGTATTTAATAGGAATGTATGGATAGAACCTATAGAAAATTGTATGCCATCTCGGGGAGGGAGGGGGAAGGTAGGGGTGAGGGAAGGGGAAAAATCTAAGTTATATGGCAGTGATTGAGGAACGCTGAAAATAAATGAAATTAATATAAAAAAGGAGAGTGGACCAAATGGAAAAGGAAGTCTAAAAGATCACTGAAGAACATAATTCTTTTGAAAATAGAACGGATCAGATAAACTCTAACGACTTTATGAGAAATCAAGAAATTATAAAACAAAACCAAAAGCATGAAAAATAGAAGAAAATGTGAAATATCTCATTGGAAAAACAACTGACCTGGAAAATAGATGCAGGAGAGACAATTTAACAATTATTGGACTACTGGAATGTCATAATCAGAGAAAGAGCATAGACGTCACCTTTCAAGAAATTATCAAGGAAAACTGTTCTCATGTTCTAGAATCAGAGGGTAAAATATATATTGAAAGAATACACCCATCACTTCCTGAAAATATCCCAGAAAGAAAACTCTAGGAATATTTTAGTCAAATTCCAGAGCTCCCAGATCAATGAGAAAATATTTCAGTCAGTCAGAAAGAAACAATTCAAGTATTGTAGGAACAAAATCAGGAGAACATAAGATCTAGCAGCTTCTACTTTAAGGGATCAGACAGCTTGTAGTAGAATATTCCATAGATAGGATTAAAACCAAGAATTACCTTCCCAGCAAAACTGAGTACAACTCAGGGAAAAATTGGTCATTCAATGAAATAAAGGACTTCCAAGCATTTCTTGAGGAAAAGGCCAGAGCTGAATAGAAAATTTAACTCTCAAAAACAAGAATCAAGGGAATCATGAAAAGGTAAACAGGAAAGAGAAATCATAAGAGACCTACTCGAATTGAATTGTTTACATTCTTATATAGAAAGATAATATTGTAACCCTTGTGAGCTTTCTCAGTATTTGAGTGGTTGGAAGGATTATAATTATAGATGGAGGGCACAGTGTGAATTGAATATGAAGGGATGATATTTGAAGCAAATAAAATTAAGGAGTAAGAGAGGAATATATTGGGAGAAGGAGAAAAGGAGAAATAGAATGGGGTAATTTATCTTCTCAAATAAAATAGGCAAGAAAAAGTTATTAGAATGTAGGAGAAGAGGGAAGAACAAAATAGTGAACCTTACTCTCTTTGGATTTGGCTTAAGGAGGGAATAACGTGCACACACAATTGGGTATGAAAGTCTATGTTACTGTAGAGGAAAGTAGAGAGCAAGGACATAAGTGGGCATGGTGGAGGGTGTGGTGGGAGTGAGGGCAAATGAAAAGAGGGTGTAAGTAGAAGTAAATGCTTTTGAGGAGGGACAGGGTAAAAAGAGAGAATAGCATAAAAGAGGGCAGCATAAGATGGAGGAAAATGCTTCTAGTATTTCACAGCATGACTGTTATGGATGTGTTTATCACGATTACACACCTATAACCTGTATCAAACTTCTTGCCTTCTCAATAGGGATGGGTGTGGAGGGAAGAAAGGAGAAAAGTTGGAACTCAAAATTTTAAAAATGAACGTTAAAAATTATTTTTACATGTAACTGGTAAATAATACATACAGACAATAGGGTAGGGAAATCTACCTTACCCTATAAGAAAATAGAGAGAAAGGGGATGAGAGAAGGAGAATGTGGTAGAAGGGAGGGCAGGTTGTGGAACAAGGTCATCAGAATGGAGACTTTGTTGTGGTGGGGGAAGGAGAGAAACAGAGAGAACATTTGGAACTCAAATCTTGTGAAAGTGAATGTTGAAAATAAAAAATAAATTAATTTATTAAAAAAAAGAATCACACTATTGCAAAAGAAAGGAGGGAATGGAATGAAGAGCACAAACAGCTCAGTGAGCTTCAATATCTCCCTAGTACCTTCAAGATCAAATTTAAATTCCTTGTTTCACATTTCAAACTCATCCTAACCAGGCCCCTTCTCAGGGGCAGCTAGGTGATACACTGGATAGAGCACAGAGCCTGGAGCAAGGAAGACTCTTCTTCTTGAGTTTAAATCTGAACTCTACTTATTAGATGTGTGATCCTGGATAAGTCATTTAACCCTTTTGCCTCAGTTTCCCCATCTATAAAATGCACTAGAGAAGAAAATGGCAAAGCACATCTTTGCAAAGAAAACCCCAAAAGGCATCATGACTGGACATAACTGAACAGTAACAACCGGGACTCTTCCTACCTTTTCAGCCTTCTTATACTTTACTCCCTCTCACACATTCCACAATTCAGCTATACTTACTCCTCCTCAAACACGACACTCTTTCCCAGGTTCATGCTGTGTCATGGCCTGAATGTTCTATCACCCCACTGCTGCCTCGTCATATCTCTGACTCCCTTTAAAAATCAATTTGAAGCTTTTCAGGAGTCCTCTCTTGGTCATTCCCCTCCCACTGGCAACTCATGCCTTCCTTTCTATTACCTTCCATTTACTCTGCATCTGTCCTGCATAAAAGTAGTTATTGTACAAAAAGTTTCCTTCATTAGAATGTATGTTGGGGGCAGAGCCAAGATGGCATACTAAAAAGACATACATATACTAGCTCTTCCCACACAGCCTATAAAATACCTGTAAAGAAAGACTCTCAACGAATTCTAGAGCAGCAGAAGTGGAGAACAACAGAGTGGAGGAGATTTCCAGCCCAGGATGACCTGTAAGGCCAAAGGGAAATGTCTGATACACCAGACACAGACCAGAGCCCACTCCAGCCTTGGCCATGCTGCACGGCTCTGGGAGGAGGACATGAGCAGGCCTCAGGGTCAGAATCCCCAGTTGCAGTAGCAGTGGTTCACAGATCCCTCAACCTACAGGTGCCAAAGGTCAGTAACAGGGTTTTTTCAGCTAGCCAAGAAGGGAAAAGGGTCTTCCTATAGCTCTGGCCTCACACAGCAGCCTCAGAGGCCACATCAGGCAGGCAGGCAGGTGGCAGCAGTTCCCACAGCAAACCCTACAGCAGCACGCATCCATTGTTGAATTCTAAAACCCCTGGGGGCACTGAGCAGCTGATTCTTACCTTAGCCCTGTGTAGAGGCCCTGCAGCAGCTGATCTTTACTTCAAACTGAATGGTAGTCCTGCCTCTGTCCCTTATCTGAAGATGGCTTGGTAGTGATGGCTTGGTAGAACTGGAGGAGAGGTAGTTGTGAAGAGGAAACTCTACTAAGATTCTGGAGACAAAAATTTCTGCTTGCTCCCAGACCAGTGTACATGCTTGATTGTGCCACCTTGGAGGAACTGAGATCTTACAGATCCCCAGAGGATATGCTACTCGACAAAGAACTTAAAAGTCAAGTAACTGATTGGGAAAATGCTCATAAAGACGGAAAAAATAAGACTATAGAAGGTTACTTTCTTGGTAAACAGATATCTTCTCCCATCCTTTTGGTTGAGGAAGAACAATGCTTACCATCAGGGAAAGACATAAACATCCAAACATCCCAAACATCCAAAATAAATATTCAATGGTCTCAGGCCATGGAAGAGCTCAAAAAGGATTTTGAAAATCAAGTAAGAGAGGTGGAGGAAAAATTGGGAAGAGAAATGAGAGAGATGCAAAAAAAATAATGAAAAGTGGGTAAACAACTTGCTAAAGGAGACCCAAAAAATGCTAAAAATAGGATAACTCAATTGGCAAAAGAGGTTCAAAAAGTGAACGAGGAGAAGAATGTTTTAAAAAGCAGAATTAGCCAAACGGAAAAGGAGGTTCAAAAGCTCACTGAAGAAAGTAGTTCTTTAAAAAATTAGATAACAGATGGAAGCTAATGACTTCATGAGAAACCAAGAAATCACAAAACAAACCAAAAGAATGAAAAAAATGGAAGATAATGTCTAATACATCATTGGAAAAACAACTGAAAATAGATCCAGGAGAGACCACTTAAAAATTATGGGACTTCCTGAAAGCCATGACCAAAAAAAACAGCCTAGATATCATCTTTCATGAAATTATCATGGAAATTTACCCTGACATTCTAGAACCATGAGGCAAAATAAATATTGAAAGAATCCATGATCACCTGCTGAAAGAGATCCAAAAAGAGAAACTCCTAGGAACATTACAGCCAAATTCCAGAGTTCCCAGGTCGAGGAGAAAATGTTGCAAGCAGCTAGAAAGAAACAATTTGAATATTGTGGAAGTACAATCAGGATAACACAAAATCTAGCAGCTTCAATGTTAAGGGATCAAAGGATGTGGAATATGGTGTTCCAGAAGTCAAAGGAACTAGGACTAAAACCAAGAATCACCTACCCAGCAAAACTGAGTATAATACTTCAGAGGAAAAGATAGTCTTTCAGTGAAATAGAGGACTTTGAAACATTCTTGATGAAAAGACCAGAGCTGAAAAGAAAATTTGACTTTCAAACACAAGAATCAAGAGAAGTATGAAAAGCTAAACAGGAAACAGAAATCATAAGGAGCTCACTAAAGTTGAACTGTTTATATTCCTACATGAAAATACAATATTTGTAGCTCTAGAATGTATGCTCCCTGAGGAAAGCATAGTTTTGTTCTTTCTCTTTATCTCTAGTGCTTAGAGCTGTGCCTAAAATATTAACTGTCACTCTGTCATTCAGTCATGTCTGACTCCTCATGACTCCATGGACCATAGCCACCAATACTTTCCAAGGGCATTTCTTGGCAAAGATACTGGGGTAGTTTGCCATTTCCTTCCCAAGGGTTTCAGGTAAAGATATCTTAAGTAACTTGCACAGAGTCATACAGCTAGTAAGTACCTGAGGTTGGATTTGAATTCAGATCTTCCTGACTCCAGGACCAGCAACTGAAACATAATAGGTGTTTAATATGCTTGTTGACTAACATAAATATTTGTCACCAAGAAGAATTGACATTAAGGAGCAGAAGCATACTTTATCCTCTAAGATTGCAATAAATGATGAAAGAAGCCAGAATGTTGAAATTATTTGAAATATGGAATTGGGGAAGAGAAGAAGGAAGGTATTTGGAATCAATTGATTCAGTGAGGCAACATCTTTTCTTGGTAGAAGGAGAGAAGTTGGTGATATAGGAGGCATGAGGATAGAGAGCTTTTGGAACAGTAGCTGGTAGGAGTGCTACACACACTCAATCAGAAAAAAGTAAAAGGATCAATGTGCACCCTTGACATTTCTGTTGAAATGTCAGCACAAATTTGTAGTGTGCCCTGCAATAGTAGGACCCTGGTCCACATGTACAAAAGAATTTATAGCAACTCTTTCTGCGTTGGTCAAAAACTGGATATTGAGGGGACTCCCATCAATTGGAGAATGGCTGAATGAGTTGTGGCATATGAATGTAAGGGATTACTATTGTGCTATAAGAAATGCTGAGCAGGCAAACTTCAGGGAGACTTGGAAAGACATATGAACTGATGTCAAGTGAAGTGAGTAGAACCAGGAGCACATTGTACACACTAACAATCACAGTGTGGAAGGACTGATTTTGATAGACATAGTCCTTCTCAGCAATAAAAGGACCTAAAATTTTCCCAAAGGACTCATGATGGAAAATGCCATCCACATTCAGAGGAAGAACTATGGAATTGGATTGCAGATGGAAACAGACTCTTATCTCTTTTATTTCATTTTATTTTGCTTTCTTTCTCATGGCTTCTCCCATTGGTGATAATTCTTCTATGGAAACTAACTAATGTGAAAAAATATTTAATAAGAATTTATGTGTAGAGCCCATACTGGATTGCATATCATCTTGAGGAGGGAGGGAGGAAAGATGAGGTGAAAATTTAAAACTTTTTGAAGTGAAAGTTGAAAACTGAAAACAAATAAATTAAACACTAAATAACAATAACAACAAAAAGAAAGCAGGACCCTAGGAATTCCTAGGTTAAACAAAGGCTTCTGGGTGTGATAGAGACTATGAACATGAAGAAGATAAAAGAAAATGTGTTCTCATAGAAAAGAATGCTGTTGCTGGGAAGGATGAATCTAGGCACCAGAACAACTGGCAGTATTTGTTTATCCAACTATCTATTATTCATTTATTTATTTATTCATTTAGCTACCTACCCATTTATTTATTTATTTATTAGTTTATTTGTTTGTTTGTAGTTTTCAACATTCATTTCCACAAGATTTTGAATTCCAAATTTTCTCCCTATCTCTCCCCTATCCCCACCCCAAGGCAAAGTGCATTCTAATTACCCATTCCCCCACTCTGCCATCTCTTCTATAATATCCTTCCCTTCCCTTATCCTCATCTTCTCTCTTTTCTTATAGGGCAAGAGAGATTTCTGTACTCCATTACCTGTATCTCTTATTTCCCAGTTGCATGCAAAAACAATTCGCAGCATTCATTCCTAAAACTTTGAGCTCCAACTTCTCTCTCTTCCTCCCACCTCATCAATTCCCACTGAGAAGGCAAGCAATCCAATATAGGCTATACATGTGTAGTTATACAAAAGACTTCTATAATAGTCATGTTGTGAAAAACTATTTCCCTTCATTCTATCCTGTCCTCTATTTATTATATTCTCTGTTTTGATCTTGTCCCTCCCCAAAAGTGTTTACTTGTAATTACTCCCTCCTTTCTATTTGTCCTCCTTTCTATTATCCCCCCACACACCACTTATCCCCTTCTCCCTTACATTTCTGTAGTGTAAGAGAGATTTTCATACCAAATTGTCCATTATGAGTTCTCTTTCTTGTTTACCTTTTCATACTTCTCTTGATTATTGTGTTTGAAAGTCAAATTATCTATTCAGCTCTTGTTTTTCATCAAGAATGCTTGAAAGGTCTCTATTTCATTGAATGACCTTTTTTTTTCCTTGATATATTCCCTAGAGTATTCCCTGCAGGGCAGGTGATTGTTGGTCTTAATCCTAATTCCTTTGTCTTCTGGAATGTCATATTCCAGGCCCTTCAATCCTTTAATGTAGAAGCTGCTAAATATGGTGCTATTCTGACCCAAAGAGGAAAAATGAAAGATTTAATATTCCTAAATACATTATCCTTAAATTCTATCATTACAAGGATGAAGAAAAACAATCTCTAGGTACCAGGTGACAGGAATGATCTATTGAGGAATAATAAATCCAAATCAAATCAGATTTCTCCACAATAACAAGAAAATTGATCAGCAAAATTGGAATACAAAGAGAAAATTCTAGGAAGATGGTAGAGTAGGTCAGTAAATTTCAAGTTCTCAAGATTTTCCCCCACAAAAGAGATAAAATAGCACCTTCGGTGAAACAAAATATGGGTAACAACAAATAAGAATAGTGGCACAACCAGCGTCTTCCTGGTTTTTAAAAGATTAGAAGCAAAATACCAGGACAAGCTTTTGTCCCTGTAAAGAGTAAACACCTCCAGCCTATGGTCTGGGCATCAAGCCCTGGGGTTAGTTGGTTTGAGAGGCTACCTCTGACCCAGTCACAGGACCTTTTGTCCCCTAGGATGGTGAGGGGAATTGGGCTTTTGAAGCTGAGAAGATCTAGGGAACCTCTGCTCATAAGGAGTCAGATCCGGCTCTGCTGCTCAGAATAGCCAGGTGTGATAAGGACCCAGCACACACTAAGTGAGTACAGAAGCACAGGGACAGAAAGTCCCTGGTTGTGGGCACTTATAAGAGGTTGGAGGTTTGGCTTTGGTTCCAGGCTAGAGGGGACAAGTGAATATCTGGGGAAAGAGGCTCTATTTCTCATACCCAAGGGCTAGAGGTGATTATAAACATTAAGTGATTATTACAAAAACAATACACAGGAAGGTGAAATAATCGAACCATAGAAAGTTAATATGGGAAAAGAGAAGACTAGGGTTAATCTCCAGAGAAGGATGCTGAAGCAAAGAAACTCCCAAAGAGGAACTTCAAATGGTCACTTGCCCAAAAAAGAATTCACCAAGATCTTTAAAAAGACTTTAAAATCAAATAACAGAGATGGAGGAAAAGCAAAAAAGAAAAAGAAGAATCCAAAAAAACCAAGAAGATTATGAAAAGAAAGTCAATCAATTAGAGAAGGAGATCCATAATCTTAAGGAAGAAAATGACACCTTGAAAATTAGAATTGGCAATATGAAGCCAGCAAAATTATAAGAGATCAAGAAACTATTAAATAAAATATGAATAATTGAAAAATAAGAGAAAAAGTGAAAAATCTTATAAGAAAAACAATATATTTAGAAAATGGCTCAAGAAGAGATAAAATAAAATAATTAGACTAGATTACAGTTATGATCAAAAAAAAGAATTTGGTAAAATACTACAAGAAAATTGTCCTGAAGCATTAGAGCAAGGGAGTAATGTAGAAACAGAAAAAGTTCTATGATCGCCACTTAAAAGAGATTCTGTGAGGAAAACTCATAGGAATATCACAGTCAAATTCCTAAAACCCCAGCTAAAGGATAAAATATTAAAAGCATCAGTATTAAAACAAAGCAAATATGATGGTGCCACAATTAGAATCACATAAGACTTAGCAACAAGGACACTAAAGAACTACAAGACTTGGAACACTTTATGTCAAAGAGCAAAAGAATTGGGGCTCTGCCTGAAAAGTAAAAAAGATAGCATAATCCTGAATGGAAAACAGACATTTGATAAACTGTCAGACTTTAAAGATTTTGTTTAAAAAAACTTGAACTTTATAGAAGATTTGACATACAACAGCCAAGAAATATATAAGATACACACGAAAGTCCAATGGTAAGGGATTCAAAAGGACAGACTATTTTTTTATATGTGTAAAATGTAAAATATATGTCTAAGATTCTTATTAATAATTGGATAAGTCATAAGAAAGATTGGGGTAAACCTGAACATGATATGAATTTAAAAAGTAAAATCATTTAGGCAGTTAAAAAGAATATTTTGAATGAGGTGCAAGGGGAGAATCAGTACAAAGGAATTAGATGGGAAGGAGGATGGGCAGTTCTGATAACCTACTATCTTCAGGAATGAGTTAAGAGGAAACAATACAAATATATTTACAAGAGTATAAAAGTCTTGTAAATTCAGAAGACATAAAATGATAGGGGCATAAGAATGAAGGTCAAGGGAGGGATCTTTAGAGGGCAGGGTGAGGGAATAGGTAAAAGAGGGGGGTGGTATAGGAGGGTGGGAGAGGGATCTTTGAAGGGGGTTATGCAAGTAATAGGAAGGCAAGGCAAGTGGGTAAAAGTAAAGTGGAGGAGGCAGGAGGGATGAGGTAAAAGAGATAAGCACAAACATAAAAACAAATATCAGGGGTAGAATTTGGTTGGGAAAGTATGTGTCTATGTATGTATATACATATATCTACACCTATAGAGAAACATAATAAACTTAATTGTAGCCTTAGGGAGGGGAGGAGGGAATAAAGAACAAAGTAAAACGGCGCCCAGGAGAGAACAAAAGGAAACTTACCTGGAAGCAAAGAAAAGATGGACAATTCTCAACACAATGAATTATTTATGATATAGGCTTTATTGAAATGCAAATTTATTGTTACATATTTTGAATTCTCATATTTTGATTTCTCTCTTATTTTCTGCTATGTACATGACAAGCTTTTTTCTTTCTTACTTTGTATTTAAGTTCCAATATTTAAGTTTATGAAATGTTTTTGTTTCTTTTCTATATTCAATATTTGTGTTCTGGTCCTTGAATCTAAATAAAATTTTTAAAGTGGAATAAAACACATATAAAACTAAGATGCATTGGCCATGAACCTTCAATTATCTCCCCCACAAAGCATGGCACACTGTTTCAAGGTAAGATAAATATTTGAGAAGCAGTCATCCTGAAATACAGGGAATTAGAGGCAACACAGTTGAACTCTTTTAACATTTCTCTCCAAAGAAATTTGAAGTAATGCTCAAATCAGATTTTGGGGTGCCAAAGGCAACAAAAGTTTAGGCTGAGTCATTTTCCAGACCTGATAAAACATGGAAGGTCAGTAGGACAAGTTTATGACAGTAGGGTAAAAAGCCTATGGGTAGCCCACACAATCGATTGCAACAACAATGGCCACAGTAGCAGATTCAGGAGGTCCCAGCCCAGACAGTAAAGCATCAGAAAAACTGGAAAGTAAAAGATTACAGGGGACCCTTCACAAGCACTGCATACAGCTGGCACTGATTGGCACCTGTATTACCGAAATACAGTATTTGGTCACAGTTTCAGGGTACAAAGGATTGCTGAGTGTTGGTCATAAGGGAATGGGGTCTCTGCTCACAATTCTAATGCAAGGAGAGAATGATAGCTAGAGCTTCTGGTTACAGGGGAAGAGGGGCCTTCGCAAGTAAAGACTAGACTGCAGAACAGAATAGTAGTCAGGAACCAACTGGGAGGATCATCAGATAGAAAGATCTATCACACACAGGTGAAAGGGAAACACAGTCCAGGATGGGAAGAGGGTGCCTAAGCAAACAGGCAGCCAAGAGTCAGCACCTGCTCACCATGCTTTTGCATAGCCCCAGGCAAAAATCCGGCCTCTAGAGGCTAGACTACCACTTGCTTCATGGCTTTTGATCATTTATCAATTGGGGAATGGCTCTCATTTTTATAAATTTGACTCGGTTCTCCTTATGTTTGACAAATAAGCCCTTCAGAAGAAAAGAAACCCCGTGCTATCCACTGCACAACCTACCTATCAGTCTTTCAATAAAAATAATGAAAGGAAAATGTTGCTCAAGGACATTATTTCAGGATCCATAGTTAAAAAAAGTGTTTTTCATGCGGATTAGATAAAAATTTTCTGACTAAAGTACTGAGAAAAATGATTTTCTAATTTTTTTAAGGGAGCAGGGACCTTATTGCGCTTCAATGTTTTCATCTTTGAGAAAGGGAGTGAATATTTTGTGAATTTACCCTGAAAATAATCATGCATATTCACACTAGCTGCTGTGGGTATTGCACTGGTATTACACAGATGAGGAAATTGAGGCACTGAGAGATCAAGTAACTCTCTTAGGGTCTCACAGAAAATAGTATTTAAGATCATATACCTTGAGTTACAAAGGCCTTTATAAGGAGTCTAGTACAACCCCTTCATTTTCCAGATGTGGAAACTGAGACCCAGAGAGAATGTGACTTTCTAACAGAATTCAAGAACTAGAAGTTACCTTGGCAGTCATGTACTTAAACTCATTCATTAAAGGAGTCCCTAGAATAACATGCTTCACAAGACATGCTGGGAAGCAGTGTGATTCCTTGGAAAGGATGATAGAGGTTTGGGATCAGAAAACAGGTTTGCTTTCCAGCATTACTACGTTCTCTATCTCCTGACTCATACTCCAGTTCTTTTCCAGAAAAATCACACAAACTCCCAAGTGTCTTTTTTATTTAATATTTATTAAGTTTCTACTATACTCAAGGACATGTGAATATCGATATGGATAGATGTATATTTCCCCTTGTGCACTTTGTGGTTTTCACCTGTCTATCAAGAAGTAGGTAGCAAAGTTCATCATTAGTCCTCCAAAACCATGATTATTCATTATCTTGATCAAAAGTTCTAAATCTCTCAAAGTTGTTTGTCCTTATAATATTGTTACCATTGTGTGTATTGTTCTACTGGTTCTGGTCAGTTTATTCTGCATTGATTCATATAAGACTTTGAAGGTTTTTCTGGAACCATCTACCTTCCTTAGTTCTTACAGCCCAATAATATAGCATCACATTCATATACCATATGAATGATTCCCATTCTTTGTCATCTCAAAAAGAGCTGTAGATATTTAGATAGACAGACAGACAGACAGACAGATAGATAGATAGATAGATAGATAGATAGATCGATCTTCAGAGTTTGCTGTACTTAAGACTAATCCTTTACTTGGCCTGCCTTCCTTCTATTTCCCCTTTGTACTCTCACAACTTTACCTCTTATTTCCCTGTTGAGTGAAAAGGATTTCTGTTATTTAAAATTATTTAGTATTTTATTTTTCCCCAGTTACACATAAGAAACAAGGAAACATAGAACAAAATTTAAAAACAAAAAATATATAAAATACAAATGTATGCCTAAATCTGTATACAGTTTTTTTGTGAGATGGATAGCATTTTCTATCATAATTCCTTCAGAGTTTTAGATTGCTGCACTGCTGAGAATAACTAAGTTATACATAGCTGATCATCTTACAATATTGCTTTTGTTTACACAGTACAGTTCATTTTGGATTAGTTCATGTAAGTCTTTCCAGGTTTTTCTGAGAGCATCCTGCTCATCATTTCTTATACTACAATAATGTTCCATCAAAATCACATACCACAATTTGTTCAGCCATACCCCAGTGGATGGGCATCCCCTCGATTTCTAATTCTTTGCTACCAGAAAAGAGCTACAACAAATATTTTTGTACATATAGGTCCTTGTGAAAAGTATTTCATTTAACTACTTGGGTATCTCTTTGTATGTGTTCTCTTCTTTGACCAGCTCAGATAAGAGTGACTTTCAAATATCAGCTGCTCCTTTTCCCCCACCCTCACCTTTCTTGTATGGATTTCTACATTCAGGAACTGATTGAATAAGATAATGCTCCCTAAATCTTCCTTTTCTTCCAGCAATCAATGTATTCCTTCCCTCCCTTCTCTCTTTCCCTTCTTATTCTAAGATAATCAAGTCCTAACAAAATCACTCCCAAAACTTCTGTCTAATTAGATTCCCTCTATATTAATAATAGGGTTCAGATGAGACATATAGATCATCATCTCCTATTAGAATGAAACCAGCTTGTACTTGTTTAGCCCTCTATCACATTTATGTTCAGTTCTCTTTACCTTTTTTTACATTTCTCTTCATTTCTATGTTGGAACTTGAAAGCTTCTATATAGTTCTGGTCTTTTCACCAGCAATATTTGGTAGTCTTCTATTTCATTAAAGATCTATTTTTTTCCTCTGTAGGATTATATTCAGTTTTTCTGGGTAAATTAAGCTTGGCTATAAGCTTATTTCCTTGGTACTTGAATTATTTTTTTCTGTCAGCTTCAGTATGGTTTTGCTGATCTAGAAGTTCTGAATTTTGACTATAATGTCCCTGGGAGTTTTCATTTTGGGGGTTTCTTTCAGGAGGAGACCTATAGATTTTTCTACTTTCACTTTGTCCTTTGTTCCTAAGAGATATAAGTAGCTTTCTTTTAATAGTTCTTGAAATATTATGATTAAATTTTTTTTTGTTACACCTCTCAGGTACTCCATTAATTCTTAAATTATCTCTTTTCAATCTGTTTTCCAAGGCAGTTGTTTTTGCTTTGAGATATATTCCCTTTCCTTCCATTTTTTTAGACTTTTGACTTTGTCTCAATGTCTTGCTATGTGATGTAGTCACTGGTTCTTATTTGACCCACTCTAATTTTTAAGGAGTTTCTTCCTTGCATAAGATTTTTTAAAATATTTTTTTTTACTTACTTTTAGTTTTCTACCCTCATTTCCACAAGATTTTGAGTTCCAGATTTTCAACTCATCTCTCCCCTCTCCCCACCCTGATATGACCTGCATTCTGATTAGCCATTCCACCAGTCTCCCTTCCTTTTATCACCCCTACATTCTCCCTCTCCCCCTTACTTTCTTGTAGGGCAATATAGATTTTTATAGCCCATTACTTATATATCTCATTTCCGTGTTGCATGTAAAAATGATTTTTAACAGTGTTTTAAAATGCTGACTTTCAAATTCTCTTCCTTCTTCCCTCTCCACCCACCCTCATTGAGAAGACAAGCAATTAAATATAAGTTATACATGTGTAATTATGTGAAACACTTCCAAAATAGTCAACCTGTGAAAGACTATATTTCCCTCCATCTTATCCCACCCCTCACTTATTCTATTTTCAATTTTTCCCCTCTCCCTTTTCAAAAGATTTTGCTTCTGACTACCCCTTTTGCTATCTGCCCTCCTTTCTATCATTCCTCACACACCCACTTTATCATCTTCCTCCTTACTTTGCTATAGGGTAAGATATCCAATTGAGTGTGTATGTTATTTCCTCCTTAAGCCAAATTCAATGAGAGTAAGGTTCACTCTTTCCCTCTCATATCCCCTGTCTTCCCCTCCATTGTGAAACCTTTCTCTTGCTTCTTTTATATAAGATAATTTACTCCATTCCATCTTTCCCTTTTTTCTTATTCCAATATATTACTGTCTCTATTTCATTGAATGACCATTTTTCCCCTGAGGGGTTATACTCAGTTTTGCTGGGTAAGTGATTCTTGGTTTTAATCCTAGTTCCTTTACAGAGTATCATATTCCAAGTCCTTTGATCCCTTAATGTAGAAGCTGCTACATCATATGTAATCCTGATTATATTTCCACAATTCTCTAATTGTTTCCTTCTGACTGCTTACAATATTTTCTCCTTGACCTGGGAAATCTGGAATTTGGCTATAACATTCCTAGGAATTTTCCTTCTGGGAATCTCTTCCAAAGGGAGATCTGTAGATGCTTTCAATTTCCATTTTACCATCTGGTTTTAAAACATCATGGCAATTTTTCTTGATAATTTCTTGAAAGATGATGTTTAGCCTCTTTTTTTTTTGATTATGACTTTCAGGTCTTCCAATAATTTCTAAATTCTCTCTCATGGATCTATTTTCCAGATCAGTGGTTTTTCCAGAGAATGAAAAAAAAAGAAGACACTTTATATTGTCTTAATTTTTTTTTCATTCTCTGGATTCTGTTTTATAATTTCTTTATTTATCATAATATCATTAGCTTCCATTTGTTCCATTCTAATGAAGAAGGAATTATTTTCTTTAGTGAGCTTTTGGAAGACCTTTTCCATTTGACCAATCCTGTTTTTTTTAAGGTATTTGTCTCTTCATTAGCTTTTTGAACCTCTTAGCATTTGTGTTAGTCAATTTTTTAAGTGTTATTTCCTTCAATATTTTATGGAGGGGGGGTTGTCTCCTTTAATGAGCTGTTGACACATTTTTCATGATTTTCTTGCATCACACTCATTTCTCTTCCCAATTTTTCTTCTATTTCTCTTACTTGATTTTCAAAATACTTTTCAAGTTCTTCCATGACCTGACACCAATTCATATTTTTCTTGGAGGCTTTGGATATAGGAACTTTGACTTTGTATTCTTCTGGCTGTATGTTTTGAACTTCCTTGTCGCCAAAGTGAGATTCTATAGTGTGAGTTGATTTACAATGTTTGCTCATGATCCCAGCCATATAGTTGTCTTTCTAACTCTTTGTTAAGGTAGAACTCTGCTTCCACTGGGGATGAATGTATTTTCCCAGGCTTCATCCCCTGTCATCTGTGAGCACAGAACTCTGGAACCAGTTGCTGTTACAGATGTCACCACCACCTCCATGGCTACTGCGTCTTCTGCCATCTCCACCAGGACCCTTTTCTCTTTCTCCTAGTGTCTAGGGCCAAAACCCAGCCAGACCAGATTCCACAGAGTTTTTTCACTGACCTTTTATACTGTCCTTCATGTTTGTGGGTTGAGAAGTCGGGAAATTGTTACAGCTGCCAGAGATTCAGTCCCCTGAGACTTGCTCTGACCTGTCTGTGCTGGAATGGCCTATAGTAGATTATGCTCCACTCCATCCTCAGTCTCATTAGATAGATACTTCTTGTTGCCTTTCCAGGTTGTTTTCAGCTGGAGATTTCTTTGACTCCATCATTATTTGGTTTCTACCCCTCTAGAATTTGTTTAGAGTCATTTTTACTGGTATTTGTAGTGGTTTAGAGGAGAGCTCAAGCAACTGCTTCTTTTTCCTCTGCCATCTTTGCTCTGCCCCAATCTGTGCTCCTTTCAAATAATTGGATCAAACCACCATTTGGTTCAAGTACCTTCACTAAGTGTAAGCAAGTTTTCTTGTCATTGAATCAAACAATCAGAACTGAGTGTTATCATGACCCACCCACCTGAGTCATCAATGTCATTACATGAGTGATTAGGCTATCACTTCCATGTCAAATGGCAAAGCTTTCTCAGAATTGGGAAGAAGATAGTGGGAATTTCAGGAACCAAGATGGTGGAGTAGACAGTAAATTGCTATAGTTCTCCCATATCCACCTCCAAATGACAAACCAGCTATAAAATAATACTCCAGAACAAAATCTGGAATAGCAGAGGCAACATGAAAATGGGGTGGAGTGGCCTTTTACCCTGGGAGACTTAGAAAATCAATGAGAAAGATCCATCTCACTCTGGTAAAAGGAGAGTGCATAAGAAGACCGGAAGCACCCCAACAAGACAGTAGGAAACACCACCTCAGCAAACCTGTGGGAGATTCTGAACCCCAGTGTACTAGAGCAGGCAAATATCAACATCAACATCCCCATGTGCCTTAGCATAGCCACTATTACCAGCAGAATCCAGCTCTGAGAACTACCACGTTTGGGAGAATTCCCCAGGTAGGCAGGTATCCACTAGTATCTGGATCTGCAAGTACTTCAGCATAACTCTGGCTAGGCAGATTTCATCCAGTGATATGACCTTCCAGTGCTTCAATGAAGCCCAAGGCATAGATACATCCTCCAATGTAGCCCTGAGGAAATAAAGAAAAGAACCTGGCAAGAACTGAAAGATTCCAGCTCCAAAGTCTGCCATATGGTTTAGTGTGGCCCCAGACAGACAGGGATGGCCAGATCTCCAAATGTTTCAGCACAGCCCCAGGCAAACTGGTACACACATACCATATGGGTGCCTAAGCAAACAAGCAGCCAGCAGTCAACACAAGACTCCCATATTTCAGTGTAGCCTCAGGCCACCAGGCAGCCTCCAGAGACCACACTGGCACTTGCTTCAGCATAGCCCTAAAGAAACATAGAAACAACCCACCAGGCCCCTCCACACATGCCAAACATCATGAATAGGAGCCAAACTTAGCCCCAGGTAAGCTGCCAGACCCCTACAGCATCTAGCTGCCCCAACTACCCACCATTGCATTCACTTAGACCAGCACCAAACACAAGTGCAGCACCAGGTAAAGAACCAGGGTCTGGAGTCACTGGCACAAGATGCCTAAGGCAGTGCAATTTTCACCCCAGGAAGATAGTTCAAATTTAAAAGAAAGTAAAGGAGCCAAAAAAATTGGGAGAGTGAACAGAAAGCAACAAATAAGGAATATGAGTATAAAAAGTTATTATTGTGACAGGGGATACCAAGACTCAAATGCAGAAGAGGGGAACAATCTCAAAATATTTATGGACTAAACCAAAAGAAAAATGGGAAGTTATCTCAAGTCCAGAAAGAACTCATGGAAGAGATCAAAAAGGAGCTTTAAAATCATATAAGAGAGGTAGAAGGAAACGGGAAAAGAAATGAGAATGATGCAAGAGAATTATGAAGAAAGACTGAACAGTGTGGAAAATTGCTTAAAAAGTACAATTGGCCACATGGAAAGGGACATACAAAAATTCACTGAAGAAAACAACTTCTTAAAGAGTACAGTTGGCCAAAAGAAAAAGAAGTACAAAAACTCATTGAGGAAAACAACACTGTGAAGGTTAGAACTGGGCATGTAAAAATCTAATGACTCTACAATACATCATGGATCAACCAAAGATATTCAAAAGACTTAAAAATAGAAGAAATTGTAAAATACCTTATAGGAAAAGCAACTGTCTTCTATCATCTTTTAGTCCTGGTCACTCTTTCATTCATCCATGAATTTTATCTTATTTGTTTTTCTTCCTTCACTGATCCCCTTCAAAAGTCTCTCCACCATATTTTCTCCTTTCTGTTCTTGGATTTCCTCTAATGATTATTTCGTTTTAATATACAATGCAACTTTCATGGGAATAAGAGAGGAAAAACATCATCCTTTTCTTTTCATCATAGTGTCCTTAATGAGAGGGTAGTATAATGGAAAATTCAATGGATTTCGAGGCAGATGATCAGTTTGAATCTCATTTCTTTGTACTAGTTGTGTGATCTTGGGCAAATCACTGAACCTCTCTGATCTTCCATTTGTCAAGTGACCAATTAACATAAAATGACAGGATTTGAATAAATTATCTATGAAGTTCCTTCCAATTCTAAACTACTAGGATTCTGTGATCTCCCCAACCTATAGTTTGTGACTTTGAAAGAGAATAAAATGCAATGTGAAGAGCCTTGGATTGGCTGTCAGAAGAACTGTATTCTAATCCTAGCTGTCATTAACTGACTGCATGACTCTGGACAAGTCACTCCTTTCTGACTTCAGAATTCTTGCATATAATATAATGATGAACATATTTATGTTTCATGGAGGGTTTTAATAATCATTGAAAGCATAAACTACCATAAACAGCTCAATTACTATAAACCCCTAAAAATGTAAGAAATTATAGTGATCCTAGTCTCTGTTTACAACCCCTCCTCTGGATCTTATCAATTTATTTTTTCTTATTTGAGAGTCATAATTTTGTCATTATATGGAACTTCTGATGAGTAGCTCTTTTTTTCCAGTACATGTAAGCACTATCTTGGCAATTTATAAACTTGGAGAGTTACCTGGTGGACTGAGAGGTGATGTGTCACACAGACAGTAGGGGTCAGGAGCAGGGATTGAACCTACACAGACAATAGGGGGTCAGCAGCAGGATTTGAGCTGATTCAGAATCCACTCTCCTATCCACAATACCACACTTTCTTTTTCCAACATATGTTTTTCTTTTCATGAGAAATCACATAAATGTCAGGAATCAATCTTAAGCATTTCTTAAAGAATCAGGCTGGCCAACCATGATTCTGTCCCATTGAGACCCAGGATATTTTGGTTCCTCAACACTTCCCCTCTTTTTCGATGTGGACACTTCCATACCTGTAGAATAAACGAAAAGATAGATCACTCTGAGTCACTATTACAAAAATCTAGTCCTTGAAGTGGGAAAGAAAATGCTGCACCGAAAGTCATTACTAGAAGACAGTATATAACATAGTAGGAAGGAAATGTAAAAAACAGAATGTAGAAGTTAGAAGGAAGATTAGAACAAAGAACTTCAGAATGTCAGGTACTTCATGGATGGCCAGATTTTTTTGGTGAAAAATTTATTTTGAACCAAAATCAGTTTCTTGGAAATTTCTGCTCACTGTTTCTGGTTTCTGACTTTTGGGGATAAGCAGAACAAAGTGCATTCTTCCTACCTCAACAATCCTTCCCACTTCAACAATCCTTCCCATATTGAAAGGCAGTGATTAATCTCCTCTCCCCTATGCTTTTCTTCCCATCCTGATTCATTTCCTGCTCTCTGAATTAAACATATTCAAAGCTTTTCAACATCATCTTATTGGTGATTTCTTTCCTCAGTGCTAGGAAGCACAGTGGATAGATTTGGGGATCCTGGATTCTAGAAGAACTGAGTATAGATACAAATTCAGACACTCACAAGCTATGTGATCCGATGCAAGTCACTTAATCTCTGATAGCTTCAGTTTCTCTAATTTTAATGGTGGGTGCTGGAGGGAAGAGTTAAAGATTTTCCCTGCATATTAATTGGCCTCAGACACCTTTTTTAATTTCTAATGAGGCACAGAGTCATGAAGTCCTTAATCTCTAGCCCTGAAAACAGTATATGTACTTGAGGTGAGGTTTTGCTTTGGGGTTTATTTTTTTTTAAAGAAGGGTGTTGTGACAGATAAGACTGAGCATCTCTTTTAAGAAGAGTTTTGAGGGCAAAGTCATGGCTGAGTAGAAAGACACACATATGCAGGCTCTCCCCAAGCCCATAAAATACGTGTAGAGAGGTACTCTCAACAAATTCTGGAGCAGCAGAAGTGGAGAACAACGGAGTGGAGGAGATTTCCAGCCCAGGGTGACCTGAAAGACCCATGGGAAACATCTGTTGCACTGGACTCAGAACAGAGCCCAGCCCAGCCTTGGCTGCATAGTGTGGCTCTGGGAGGAGGACACCTCAGGGATGGAATCTCCAGTCACAGCAGTAGTAGGGTCACAGATCCCTCAACCCACAGGCACCAAACATCAGTGACAGGGTTTTTTCATCTGACAAGGAAGGGAGAAGGACCTTCCCATAGCTCTGGCCTCAGGCAGCGGCCCCAGAGGCCACATCTGGCAGGAAATGGAGTGGGGCAAATTATCTCTCATAAAAGAGGCAAGTAAAAGATTTTTCAGTGGAGGGAAAAAGGGGGGAGGTAAGAGAAAAAACATGAAGCTTACTCTCATCATATTCGACTAAAGGAAGGAACAAAATGCACACTCATTTTGGTATGAAAATCTATCTTACAATACAGGAAAGCAGGGGAGAAGGGGATAAGCAGGGTGAGGGGGATGATGGAAGGGAGGGTGATGGGAGGAGGGAGTAATTAGAAGTCAACACTCTTGGGGAGGGACAGGGTCAAAAGAGAGAGCAGAAGAAATGGGGAGCAGGATAGGAAGGAGGGAAATATAGTTAGTTTTACACAACATGACTATTATGGAAATCATTTGCAAAACTACACATATATGGCCTATATTGAAATCCTTGCCTTCCCAAAGGGGATGGGAGGGAAAGGAGGGAGGAAGAGAAGTTGGAACTCAAAGTTTTAGCAACAACTGTTGAGTATTTTTCTTACATACAACTAGGAAATGAGAAATACATGTAATGGGGCATAGAAAGTTATCTTGCCCTACCTGACAAAAGAGAAGATGGGGATAAGGGAAGGGAGGGATGTTAGCAGGGAGGGAAGATTGGTGATAGGGGTAATTAGAATGTTTGGCACTTTGGGGTGGGGGAGGGGAGAAATGGGGAGAAAATTTGGAACCTAAAATGTTGTGGAAATGAATGTTGAAAACTTAAATAAATAAATTTAAATTTAAAAAAAATAGTTTTGAAAATCCAAATGTTGGTGTTTCTCTCCCTAGTAATGATATACATATGTCATCTGTATGGTCAGACAGGTGAAAGCCTGTCTGTTGGTCTTTCTGCTTATAATTGCTGCTTGCAATTTCTGTTTGTATTTTGTCTGAAGGTCAGGGTGCTCACTTTTTTCCTGAACCAAGTGAAAGATACATGTGTTTAATTAAAATAGTTGACCCCCCAAAATCTACTATCCTTTTAGAAAAGCAGATCTAAGAACCTCTACAGCAGGAAATCCTTTGTATGCCAGGGGCCTTGCTGATAATTTCCTCATCTTCAAAATAAATAATATCAGCACCATCCTCCCATGGTTGTTGTGAGGATCAAATAAGAATAATTGCAAAGTACTTGGTGCATTTCCTTGCACATTGTAAATGCTATATAAATGGTAGCTATTAATATTTGTAAATGCCTCAGGTTTCCTCCTTTCTTCCTGTCCTCAGTTTCCCCAAGACTCCTATTTCCCACATGAATTAAGTCCACTACTATACTAGGATCCTGCTCTCCTTCAGTTTAATCACCTTAATCATTGCTTCTGCCTATTATCTACTTTTTTAAAAAGAAATATGTTACATTTAAAATTTACTTGAGACTATATAACCAAATTAATTTAAGGACTATAAATTGCTTACTTTGATGCACAACAAAATATAACATTTTCATCACCCTGAATTTGTCAATCAGTCCAGTCAGGAAAAGTCTAGCTAAGCTTTTTTATTTGGGGATCTGGAAATTTTTTTTTAACATTTTTGTTGATTATTTTCATTTCCATTGTAATCCTATGGGTTTTTTTATTTTATGCCATTAAAAATAAGATTCTGTGTAGGGTTCCACCATACTTACAAAGGGATTCAAGACACAAAATGAAGAATCCTTGATTCAGACCTTTACCTAGACCTTTCCTAAAGGTTCTAGTAAATAAGGAATATTTGTATAAGTTATAAGTACATTTTAAGGTTTTCTTTTAAGGTTATTTCTAGTTCTGACATTCTATATTCTATGAGAGAATGATTTTACCTTGGAACCTGGTAGATTTCTCAAAATCAAGGATACTTTATATTTTTGTTTGTTCCCCAACCTCCAATACTTACTAGCTGCATATTCCCTGGGCGAGTCACTTAACTCTACCTGTTTCAAATGAACTGAAGAAGGAAATAGCAAACCACTCCAGTATCTTTGGAGTTACAAAGAGTTGGACATTACTAAAAATGACTCAACAACAACAACAACAAATTACATAGACTACATATAGGATAAATTGGAAATCATCAATAGAGGGAAGGCACTAGAATTAAGCGAGATTGGTAAAGACTTCCTGTAAAAGACTGGATTTAGCTGAGTCAGCACTTAACAGGGAATCGTCTTTCCAATATACCTGCTAAAAATTCATCCAGCCTTGGCTTGAATACTTCTACTGTGCTTATGGATTTCTTTAGGAAAAGACCATCCACTCACACAAGGCTGCCCTGAAGAATCTGTTGAGGAGATTCTCTGAGAAAAGATGACCACCACAGGTAAGTCAGTATAATTGCTTGCCTATGTGAAGTTTCCTGGTGATCAACACCTCCAAACTGGTCTACCTGGTGTTCCCCATATACTACATTCCCTTTCCTAGAACCTTGGTACCTTTGTAAAGCCTGTTCCCAGGGCCTTAAAAATTCTAATTTCTCACCCTGTTTAGCATACCTCCATCTCTTTCTAACTCAACTCAAATAAGATCTTCTACATGAGGCATTTCTTGATTTCTCCTTATTAGTGCTCCTCTTCTACCTGAAGTTACTTTGTATTCATTTTGAATGGATTCTGGAGGTACTTCTCTGTGCAAGGTACTGTCCACATAGCCTATCACAGAGTCTGACCCCTTATTGGGAGTTGGGGGTGGAAAGGACTTGTTATTTACTTGGTACATGGAATTCTTGGTGAGGAACACCTTTATCTTTGCAGATCTGTAACTGTTCTGGAAGAGTTAATTATAATCTTTTTTTTTACTGAGGTTACCTCAAGGTTAAGTGACTTACTCAGAGTCACACAGACAGTAGGGGACAGATACAGTGCTCTAACACAGGTCTTCCCAACTTCCTAACAGGCCTGTTCTCTATCCTTATATCATGACTGTTATTACCTGACATGCAGAAAGTATTTAATAAATGCTTATTAAATTGAATTTTGGGGGCTATATGAGGAATCAAATGACTTCAGTTTATGCCTCAGTCTGGCCCTGTGACCTTGGACATGTCACTTGGCAGAATGATGGTATTTCAGAGTGAGAAGAAAGTTCAGAAGAGAAAAAGTCCAATAATTCCTAAAATGAAATATCTACAACAACCTCCCAGAAGGGCTTGTCCAGACTCTGCTGAAATGCGTCCATTGATAGAGAGCTCTCTACCTCCTAAGGCAGACTATTTTAACCAGTGTAGATAAAGGTTTTAGATAGATACTGCTTATTATTTTACCTAAAGTTCCATGTATTCCTATGTTCTCCAGTGTTGTCATTAGGAATGGGTATTGTATATATTCAAAAGTTTTTTCTGAATCTGTTGAAATAATCATGTGGTTTCTGTTAAATTTTTTGTTGATATGATCAATAAAATTAATAGTTTTTCTAATATTGAACCAGTTCCACATTCCTGGTATAAATCTTACTTGGTCATAATGTAGTATTGTTGTGATAAGTTGCTGTATTCTTTTTATTAAAATCTTATTTAAAGTTTTCCATCTATATTCATTGGAGAAATTGGTCTATAATTTTCTTTCTCTGTTTTGGCTTCTCCTTCTTTAGGTATCAAAACAATATTTGTAGCATAAAAATAATTTGGAAGGTTGTGTCATTATTGTCATTCTCTTGAATGAAATGCTTGATTGTTTCTATGATTTGTTGTTTAAGCCACTCATTCTTTAGGGTCAGATTTAGTTTTCAACTAATTTTTGGTCTATCTTTCCATGGCCTTTTGTTGCATATAATTTTTATTACATTATGATCTGAGAAAGATGCATTGACTATCTCTGCCTTTCTGTGGATTGTGAGGTTTTTATGCCCTAGTACATGGTCAGTTTTTGTATATGTGCATGTACTGCTGAGAAAATAAATATTACATTTTATTCCCATTCAGTTTTCTCCAGAGATCTATCATATCTATCTTATCCAGTGTTTTATTCACATCTTTAACATTTTTCTTGTTGCGGTTAGAATTATTAAATACAGAAAGGGAGAGGTTGAGGTCCCCCACTAATAGAGTTTTGCTGTCTATTTCTTGCTGTAATTCCCTTAACTTCTTCTCTAAGAATTTGGATGCTATAGCACTTGGAACATATATGTTCAATAATGATATTGCTTCGTTGTTTATGGTACCTTTTAGCAGGATATAGTTTCCTTCCTTATCTCCTTTGATTAGATCAATTTGTGCTTTGCCGTTGTTTGAGATTATGATTGCTACCCCTGCTTTTTCATATCAGCTGAAGCAAAACATAGTCAGCTCCACTTTTACTTCTACCATGTGTGTATCCCCCTGTTTCAAATGTGTTTCAAAGTGAACAAAATATTGAAGGATTGTGCTTTTAATCCATTTTTCTATATGTCTCCATTTTATAAGAGAGTTCATCCCATTCAGATTCACAGTTATGATTAGTATCTGTGTCTTTCCCTCCCCCTTCTTTCCCACCATTTGTGATTTTAGTTCTCCCTACTCCCTTCCCCTCCACAGTAGAGTTTTAATTTTTCCCCACCACCTCCTGCAGTCTTCCCTCCCTTCTTTCCACCCCCTCCAGTTTAATCCCCTTTTCTCTTACTACTTCTTCCCTCCATTTTAGCGTCTCCTTCCCTTTCTCTTCCCCCTTCCCTCCTACTGCCTATAGAGCTAGTTAGATTTATATAGTTAATTAAGTTTGTTGTTCCCTCCTTGAACCAAATCAGATGAGATTATCTCTCAAGCAATGCTTTTCTCCCTCCCCTCTTTCCCTCTACTAAAATATAATTTCTTTGAGAAACCATAATTTCCCCTGAAGTATTATACTCAGTTTTGCTGGGTAGGTGATTCTTGGTTTCAGTCCCAGTTCCTTTGACTTCTGGAATGTCCTATTACAAGCCCTTCAATCCCTTAATGTAGAAGCTGCTAGATCTTGTATTGTTCTGATTGTATTTCCACAGTACTTGAATTGTTTCTTTCCAATTGCTTGCAATATTTTCTTCTTGACCTGGGAACTCTGAAATTTGGCCACAATATTCCGAGAAGTTTCTACTTTGGGGTCTCCTTCAGGAGGTGATCGGTGGATTCTTTCAATATTCATTTTTCCCTCTTGTTCTAGAATATCAGGGCAGTTTTCCTGGATAATTTCATAGAAGATAATGTGTAGGTTCTTTTTTTGATCATGGCTTTCAAGTAGTCCCATAATTTTTAGATTGTCTCTCCTGGATCTGTTTCCCAGGTTAGTTGTATTTCCAATGAGATATTTCACATTATCTTCTATTTTTTTCAATCTTTGCTTTTGTTTTGTAACTTCTTGGTTTACTGTATAGTTGTTAGCCTCCCTGGTCTCCACTCTCATTTTTTAATGAACTATTTCATTCAGTGAGATTTTGAACCTCCTTATCCATTTGGGTAATTCTGTTTTTAAAGCCTTCTTCTCCTCATTAGCTTTTTGGATCTCTTTTTCCAATTCAGTTAGCCTATTTTTAAAGGTGTTATTTTCCTCAGCATTTTTTTGGTTCTCCTTTAGCAAACTGATGACTTGCTTTTCAAGCTCTTCTACGGTCTGAGCCCATTTCATATTCATTTTGAAGGTACTAGAGGCAGAAGCCTTGACTTCCTCTGACAATATGGATCGTTCTTCCTCATCCTAAAGGATGGCATGAGATACCTGTTCACCAAGAAAGTAACCTTCTATGGTCTTATTATTTTTCCCATTTTGGGGCATTTTTCCAGCCAGTTACTTGACTTGTCCAATTCTAATTTTCAACAAATTATTCTCTTCAGTTAACTTTTGCATTTCCTTTTCCATCTGTGCAATTATTCTTTTTAAGGCATTATTTTTTCTAGTTACTTGCTGTTCTTCCTTTTCCATTTGTCCAACTTTCCTTTTTAAAGAGTTGTTCTTTTCAGTGAATTTTTTTTCTTACTTTTAAAATCATTAGCTACTTTTTCTTCTATTCTCTTCTTCAGCAATTCCAAGAATGTTCGTTGTGCATGCGAGCAGTTCATAGTCCCTTCTGAAGTTGCAGATGGGGCTACAGTCTCAATACTGACCTCTTTGATATTCGTACTTTGGCCCTTGTCTCCACAGAAAGATTCCGTGGTCTTTTCTTTCCTGCTTTGCTTCTTACTCATGATGATGATGGTTTGTGTATTGTGGACTCTGGTTCTTTTAGCTAGATGCTAAATAACCTGGTGCTGAGTTGGCTGGTGTAAGAAAGCATAGGCCAAGTGAATTCTTTGTGTCCGTGTATTTCCCAGGATTAGCCCTGGAGCTAGCTTGTTAAGTGTCGGGGAGGGGTGCTCTGGTGATCGGAGATCTCCTCAGCTGAGCTAGAACAGAGGCAAGTTCAACAGTTGGTGATCCTAGCTGCTCTCTTTTCTTCCCATTTCCCCTGGAGTACACTCCAGGGGTTTTGATGTTGGTGGTTGTGAGTCTCCACCCTCCTGGGTCTTCAGATCTCCTCTGAGTTCCCTGAGGTGGGGCTGCCTGGGACAGGTTCAGTCCTCCCCCACAGTCAGAGGAAAATCCTTTAGTGATTTTCGTTGCCTCATGTCCTATGAGACTGTTTGCCTCTTCTGCTGATTCTACTGATCCAGGATTTTGCTGGGGAAATATTTTATGGTTTTTTCAAAGTCAACAAGGGGAGGGGGAGAGAGCATTTACTGATCACTGCACCATTTTTTGGTTCTGGAAGTTCAAGACTTACAGACATTTTATCTGAGGGCTGATAATCTCAAGAGCAGCCACTGCAGATACCTGGGGCTCTGTGGCTCTCACTTGCTTGGCTCCACTGGACTCCCACCCTGGGCTAGTAGTCTGCCATGCTGCCACTACCTCCGACCTCCCCAGGTCTTTCCTGCTCAGCCCTGTCACAGTGGGGATGGGCTGTATTGGGTGCTCCTCCATCCCCACAGAACCTTGTATAAGCTTTTGAATGATTTTGGAAGATCTACCAAATTTATATCTGTAACCTAATTTGTTAAAATATTTTAACTCTAAAGTGAATTGGGCTGATACAAGTTAAGATAAGGGAGACCCAGAATTTTATGGCTCCAGGAAACGCTGTGATATTTTAAGACAGAGATCCTCCTGGCACTCTCCTCGTTTCCTACGCTCCTGCCCTTTCTAAGTCTAGTCACTATTACAGAAGGACTTCTTAAAATCTAATCTAAAGTCAGCACTGCCCAGATAGGTGTGGGAAAAGAGGAAAAACTCTTTCCTATTGTTTAGTGATGTGGAAATTGATGTCTCTTTAATTGAGATCAAGTAACCTACCTAAGTCACTGCTTGAGACCTCATTTTATTATAGCTCCACTCCAACTTGGATCAAGCTTGTAAGATAGCCAACTAAACTATTTTGGGTTACTGTTTTAACACTAAAACCTAAAACTGATCATTGATTGCTGTGTGCGATGTATGGAAAGCAGGGTTCTGCCCATTCAGAACAGTTCTCATGGCTAATCAATAGGTACAGTCACCAACAGCTCTAAGGAGCTTGTTTGAGTCATGAAGTTCCTAAACAAGGAACTTGTTTTGGTGCTACATGATCTCTAATGATTGGCTTTAAGGGCAAATTTAAATTTTGAGATGTGAATCCTTGTAAATTTTTGATTAGCAAAACTTGCCATCTGAGGTAAAAGCTCTTGGAACTATAAGGAACCATATTTTGAGTTATCTGATGGATCATAAAAATAAAAAAAGAATCCATCAATAGTCAATATTTAATAATCCTCCATCTGAGAGAAATGTCACTAGCTACTCAGAGAAAATGTGACTATTACAGGTGGCTATCTTCATCTAGAAAGCTGAGAGGACAATCCTAGCCTCTGCCTAGGATGGAAGCCTCCTGACTCAGTTTTCCCATTATGTTCCTCTGAAAAGGAATGATTTCCCACCTGCCTATTTCTGAGTCTGGCTATAAAGTGGAGATGATATCTAGTTAGGTCCTTGTTTTCATCTTTATGGAATGTTTCTATAATCAAAGCAGATAGTTTAAGATGTGAGCACAATACCAGTAGTGAAATCCTGATGTTTTCAATTAAATAATTAGGTAACTTGTTATACTGGCATAGTCTCATGAAAAATAAAATCCCTGGAATAGGAAATTCTTTCTAAATGTTATGGGAATAATTAGATAAAAGAAAGGAAACAAAAGAATAAATGTGATGTTGAATCATTGTTCCATAGAACAAGATTGAGATTTAAAAGTTAACTATAATAAAAGTGTATCTGTATGAAATCGTTGAGGTTAGGGGTGCTTGAATCCCCAAAATAGTGACATGCTGGCTCCTGCTCAAATGAATTCAAAGACTTCTTTCAGCCAAAGAGAGTCAAAGTTTATCAAGGTTTCTCAATATTTTATAGACTCTTAAGGAATCTCAACATTTGCATTGCTAATATCAGCAGCCAGACCGAGCTGTCAGCCTTTATAATGCTCATATAAACCAGTTGGATGGAGTCTGAGCACTTTCAGAAAAGCAAGGTGGATCTTATTTACAGAAGGACTGGGGAAGAAGTCCAGGGATCAGGGGCTCTGGGGGTTCCAGGGATGGTCTTGATGGGAGTGACCAGTAACTGGACAATTGGTTTGATAGGATTAACGGCAGGAAGTAGAACAGAGATTTGGGCAAAGCAATAAAGAAAACTTTATGGGTCTCAAGAGAGCCAGATTAAGTTGAAAATCCAAGGAGCTTTCAAGGTGAGGCTTTCCAGGGCCCTTCAGACAAATGGGACTAGAACTCTTTTGGAGTGAGGGACAGAGGTCCCTACTTGGACCTATGCCTAATTGGAATAAGTCCTTGCAGGTTTCAAAGTGATGTAAGAACAATTGATTGAAATGATTAATGAGACTAAATCAGAAACATCTTCAGTTTAAGAAAAAAAATTTCATTCTTAGAGGCAGGTAACCTCTGGTAATATTTTGCATTGATGGAAATTTGATGGAAAATTTAAATGTTTCTGTTTTGAATTGAATTCATTTCATGAATATAAGTTGAAGCTAGTGTTCACACATGGGAGTGTAACTCATTCTTTTAGAATGAGTGTGGTTAGAAAGAAATAGAGAAGCTTCAGAAAGAGATGTAACTCTATTAGGGCAATAACAAGATTTTAATGGTAAATTTTATTTTATGATTACTATTTAATCAGGAACTAGAACAAGTATGGAAAAGCATGCAAACTATTTAAGACTTGCCTTAAAGAAGTTCCTCAGCCAATGTGAAATTATAGTCATATCTGAAACTGACTATTGGAACTTGCTATTTTAAGATTTTATGGGTTTATTAACTAACTGTTCTTCTGAGTCTAACCCCAGTTATGAATACTAAGAAAGGCTGTCTGAATCATGATCCATGATGACAATAAGCCTGTGAGATGCTAGTATGAACTGCAAAAGGTAATTTCATGGCAAGGTTGGGAGAATGGCTGCTCCACCTGAGCTGAGGTATAATTCTCCTGACTCAATTTCTCCACTGATACCTGGCAGACTTTAAGCCTGGATAAAATGCCAGTTGACAAACTACTCCTGACTGGAATTCATGTGAAGTTAAGGAGATGTTTTCCTGTTATGTCTCTACATTTATCTATAATCAAAAGTTTTGTAAACACAATACCAGATCTATTAAATAGTAGGTTGGTAGGGGAACATCTGAGATTAGGATTTTAAACTAACAAGAATAAGTTAGCATACTTAGTTAATATTATTTTTGTCTCAGTTGTTTTGTGGTTTATTTTGTAAATACTTTAAAAGAAACATAACATGACTAGAAGTTAGAATTGTTTTATGACATGATTAGATAGTATGTTTAAAATTTCTTTTTATATTTATGTAGGTATTGAAGTCTATTATTAATTACTTGGTAATTAATCCCATCCTGTTGATGAGGCATTAAATACTTAACTAATGTAAATTGTAAAAACTGGGTTCTAATGGGAATTTCTTAAATGTGACAATTGGGCAAAGTTGTACTTTTTATTCTGTAAGAATGATAAAGGTATAAGGCTTAGAAATGATAATCTAAAATTGGATCAAGGTCAGTTTTGTAGGAGAATGGACATCCGTATTTCTGCAAGAAGATGAAGAGAAGAAGATGCTGAGATTCTGTGCTGAAGATGACTTGAATGAGAATCCAGATTAGAAAATTGCATCAAATGATGTCCCTCCCCAGATTGCTGTGAGAGATGAAACTTTTAAAAGGAAAAATCACGGATATACTTTTTCCTTTCGAGTCTCTGTGTCTGTACTAATGATAGGGGACTACCCCATTGTAATTTGTCAATGCATTGATCAACTTTGCTGCCTTCCCATATTCACATATATGGGAGACAGATGAGGGGAAGAATTGGTATGGGAAAGAAAGTGAGGAGGCATTGATTGGAATTAGGTGAGGAAATACAAACTATATTCAAAGAAAAGGACGGATTGTGAGAGACAGAAAGAGTTAAGTTTCCAGAGAGTTACAAGTTGCTGAGGTTATTAAAATAAGTCAGATAAGAAAGTTAACAAATTACAGGTGGCCCTGACCAATCAGAAAATGCTTAGTGACTTTCAGAAAAACTCAAGAAGAAGATAAGAACTGGTTCAACTTAAACCAACTGGGGTCAATGACAGGACAACCTAAAATTCCAACTCCGCTTGCTCAGATTGTGACCCAAAAGAGAATGGACCAATTCATCCTTTGATGGGAGGATCTGTCCTGAATTAATAATATAAGAACACTCTTACTTCTGTAACCAGGACTCCCTACTGTAGAGGGGTGAAGTCAGCTTTGGCCGAGATGTTCAAATCCCCTGAACTCGGCAGTAATAAATTTTCCTTGGTGCCTTTTTGTGTGTCAAACATGTTTCTAACATGGTGGAAAAGCTATGGAAAAATGAAGAATAATGCAAGACAAACAAGAAGATTATGAAAGGAAAGTCAACCAATTAGAAAAGATTTATATGAATTGATGCTGAGTGAAGTGAGCAGAATCAGGGGAACATTATATACAATAAGAGCCACAGTGTGTGAAGACTATCTGATAAAGTTAGCCCTACATAGCAATGCAAGTAACTAAAACATTTCCAAAGGACTCATTATGCAAAATGCCATCCACATCTTGACAAAGATCTGTAGCATCAGAAAGTAGAGTGAAGCGGACTATTTTCTCTTTTGTTATGTTTTGTTTTGGGTTTTCTCATGATTTCTCCCATTCCTTTTAATTCTTCTATGCAACATGACTAATGTTAAAATGTGTTTAATAAGAATGTATGTGTAGAATGCATATGAGATTGCATGCCATCTTGGAGGATAAAGTGGAGAAGGAGGGGGAGAAAATTTGAAACTTAATGCAAGTGATGGTTGAAAACTGAAAACAAATAAATTAATTGTAAAAAAAGGTAAAATAACCTGTAAATAAAATAGAAGATTTATTAGCCAAAAAGGGTAAAATATGTAATTATTATATACAAATGAGGAGCAAGGGAAGAATTGAGAAATTAGATGGGGAGGAAGGCTGCTACTTCTGGTAACCTACTTTCATTGGGAATAGGTTGAAAAGGCAACAATAACTATATTATTAGATGAGTATAAAAGTCTTCTAAATGGAGAAGAAATAAAAATTTAGAGGCATAGGGAGGGGAGAGAACCAGAGAGGGATGTCTAGAGGGGAGAGTGAGGGAATAGGTAAAAGGGGGTATAGAAGGGTGTTTAGATTTGTGGGAATGGGAGGATAGGGGAGGGATGTTTGGAGTGGTGTAGGCAAGCAATAGGAGAGCAAGTTAGCATATAGAAGTAAAGTAGAGGAGACAGGAGGGATAGGGAACAAGAGATATTCACAAACATAAAAACAAAGAATAGGAGTAGAATTTGGCAAATATGTCTACATATGTATATAT
>CM053769.1:360638988-360654853 GCA_028658325.1 Potorous gilbertii | reverse complement strand
CATTTAGACTAGATATTATAAGTTGATTTGCCTCCTTGGACACACAGTAACTGTTATTTCCCCCAAAACCAAGAGAATCAATATACTGAATCCTCAGTTTCACTGTGTGAATAATGGATCACAATAAACAAAGCTCTTTTCCCGAAGATCTTTTCCCAACCTGATAAAAAGACAACAAGGATTTCTGGAAGATCAGTGTCCCAAAATGCAAAGTATGGTTAAGTATTCTGCAAAATCTATATTAACTGGTTCCTTTTTTATTTAGCATGTACTTTAGATTACTTTCTTCAATTCACTGTACAGGACAAGCAAGAAAGCTCCACCCATGCCTCTAAAAATATTGGACCAGGCATTTTTGAGAAAAGCTTTGCCATGCTCATTTTAGCAATCTTCTTTCAGAAGTCCATTATTCCAGTGTACATGATCTCAGTTCCTTTTGTACCCAGGCTGCATCATCATTCGCGGAAGCTTTCTTGTATGAAAGGGAAAGGAAACCACACCTACTACAACAGCCGCTGATCCTGCAATCATCTTACTTATCACAATAAGTATTCTTCAGCTCTAAGAGTATACATTTTGCTATATCATAGATTCCAACAATCTATAACATAGATTCCAAGCTGCTGTACAGATAATGACAACCTGAACTGAGACATTGAAACATTGATAAAAGCCACGAATTCCATCAGGCTTTGTGATTTTCACAAGGCAGTCTCCCAGATCTTGGAATTCACTCTCAGTGCCAAATTTCCCAACACCAGTTGCCAAGCAAGTTCTCCCAAAATCCAAGAGGTACACAAAGCAGAGAGAAGTGACTCCAACTGTACCACCAAAGGCAAGGTTGCCAGCAAAATAACTCTACAACTGTGGGTGCTTGTCCACTCCTCCCCCCCAAAAAATGCCTCTTTTGCTTATCATTAAAGGCAAAGTTAAGGGTCTGGGTCAGGAAATATCTGAAGCCTTTTCCTAAGTTACCCTGCCAGAAGGAAAGCATCCCTTGTTCCTTTGAAATTGAGACTGTACAATTCATTTGTACTGCTTATCTGCAGCAATTTCTTAATTTGCATGCTACACCTGCAATAACAGCTTAATTTCCTAGGTGGGGGGCACTAAAATCTTGGACAAAGCAGCAGCATTGCCACCAGCCAGAACGTCCTTGGTGAAGGAGATGCCCGTATTATACTATCATGGTTACAGAGGGGAGAAGTGTTGGAGGTAGAGAAAGGAAGCCAATGAGAGAGGACCAAAAGCTAGGGAACTATTGCTGCTTGCATAGCAACTTGCTGCAGCTCCAACCAAAAGGAAAGCTGTCAATACTTAAAGAAATCAGTTCAGATGATTCACTGAAAGGTCAAATAGAAAAGTCAATCACATGAATGTCAGAAGTCAGGTAGCAAAGTTCATCATGAATCCTCTTGAAAAAAAAATGGTTGGTCACTGTACTGATCAGAGTTTTTAAATCTTTTGTTGTTTGCCTTTACAATATTGTCATTAGATGATTTTTTTTCTCCTGTTCTGCTTACTTCATTCTGCAGTGATTCATATAAGTCTGCCTTGGTTTTTATGGAATAGCTCCTTGTATGATTCCTTATATTACAATATTTTTCTCTCACCTTTGTATTCCATAACATGTCCAGTCATTCCACAGATTATGGCAATCTCTCCATTTTCAAATTCTTTGCAATCACAAAAAGAATTACTATCAATAATTTTATATATAAGGGTTATTTGCTCTTTCTTTGATGCCTTTGCACCTCCTGGTAGTATTACTGGGTCAAAGGGTTTGTGCACAGTTTAGTCACTTTTTCACCATAATTCCAAAATACTTTCAAGGACAGCTGGTCCAAGCAGGGCCTGTCTCCTTTCTTCCTGATCTATATTTTGCCATTAATTTCAAATGGATCCTTTTGGGGCCTGGCTGTCAGCACTGGAGCCATTCCCTTTTCCTCAAAGCTCCCACCTACTACAGCAGGGCAGACAACACAGAAGGTAGAGCCAGAGCACCTACCCTCACAGACTAGGCACAGGGGAAGAACCAGGGCCTGTAGGAGCTGAACCTGACCAGGGTCACAGAATGGGACTTTGACTGAAGGAAGATTAGAACTCACCCCAAACCCTACCATCATGTACTAGTCCTCCAAACTCCCCCCACTCATGGGCTTCCCCCAGAGCCCTGGAAGCCCTCAAGGGTTAAAGTGATCATATTTCAAAGAAAAGAAAATAATCATACCTTCACCAATTTCCTAACTCTACTTCCATCTCCCAGCATTTTACTGTATCTCTCCCCATTGATCTTTCAACTCTGTACCACCTTTGACTCTACTTATTTGACCTGAATATGTCAATTAGCATCCATAGGTCACAGTTTCCTCATCTGTGAAATGGGAGGACTTGAAAAACATGGTTTTTAAGGTCCCTTCCATTCCCAGATCTGTGACTCTTTCAGCCTATGTGTGCAGAGTAGGACTCTCTTCTGCAGTCTTTCATGTCACTATCTTAGTCAGAATCCCCCTTCAATAGTATATTTTGAAATTGAGTGCCTAACCTTGCAGAGTATCAAAGGAAACACAGATGGAAAGAAATATGAGAATTCCCAATTGATATCCTCAAATAAATAAATAAAACTTTCAAGGAAGAATTTATGCAAGTAAAAAAAATCAAAAAATCAAATGAGGCTAACAGAAACTAAAATAAAAAGAAAATCATAGGAGGAAATCAAGATAAAATTAAAAGATAGGGAAGAAATCATGAAGAAAATAGAGTCAAAAAAAGGAAAAACCTGAAAGAGACTATAGAACCAACCAATAACAGTCATATTATAGTAGTGAATAGATTTCTGGCCTGACTAGGTTGGCTGGAGAAAGATACAAGTGCTAAAATCACTGAATTATCCCAAGAATTAGAAAACATAGAGTAATAAATCATGGGCCTGGGTGAAGCAATCTCACAATTTCTGATCTCTCATAAATTTAAGAAAAACTAAAGAATTTGAAATCATCAAAGAATACATCCTTGGCCTAAAGCAAAAATAAAATATGATACACAAAGGAAAAGAATCTACAGGACCCCCAACAGGAAAATGAAAGATTTAATGTTCCTAAATACATTGTCCTTAAAATCCACAAGGATGAAGTTTCCTCTCAAGCTGTTAGGTGACAGAAATGATCTACTGAGAAGCAACAAATCCAACTCAAAATATATTTCTCAACAAGAAAAAGAAAAATTAGCAGCAAAATTGCAATACAAATAGAGAATTCTAGTAAGATGATAGAGTAGTTCAGAAAATTCCAAGGTCTCAAGATTTTCCACCCTACCAAAGAGATAAAACAGCACATTGGAATGAAAAAATGTGGGCAACAAAAAATAAGAATAGTGGCACAACCAGGGTCTTCTTGGGATAATTTGAAATCAGAAGCAAAATCAAAGGACAAGGTTTGGACCCTGTAAACAGTAAACACCACCAGGCTAGGGTCCACTTTAACAACAAGTTGGAAACTGCTTAATTAACCAACAAGCAGCAAGCCCTGGGATGAGTTTGTTTGAGAGGCTACTTCTGACCCAGCCACGATAACATTTACCCCCTGGGATTTTGAGGGGAGTTGGACTTCTGAGCCTGGGAACCTCTGATGATAAGGAGCCTGACTCAGTTCTGCTACTGAGAGCAGCCAGGGCGAATAAGTCCCCATACACACCTGGTGAATGTAGAAACTGTGAGGCAGATACCCCCTGGTTGTGGGCACTTACAAGAACTTGGAGATTTGACTTTGGTTCCAGGCTACAGGGGAGAACTGAAGATCTGGAGCAAGAGGCACCATCTCCCACACCCCAGGGCTAGAGGTGATTACAAAAATTATGTGATTACTACAAAAAAGCAATGCACAGGCAAAGGTGAAAGAACCCAAATATAGAAAGCTATTATAGGAATAGAGAATACCAGCTTCATCTTCAGAGGAGGATGTTGAAGCAAAGAAACCCCCAAAAAGTAACATCAAATGGTCACCTATCCAAAAATAATTCACAGAAGATCTTTAAAGAAGGCTTTAAAAATCAAGTGACAGAGATGGAAGAAAAGCTTAAAAAAAAAAGAATATTCCAATTAAAAATGAGATTGTGAAAGGAAAGTCAATCAATTAGAAAAGGAAATCCAGAATCTTGAGGAAGAAAATGGCACCTTGAAAATTAGAATTTGGCAATGTGAAGCCAGCAAAATTATAAAGAAATCAAGAAATAATTAAACAAAATATGAATAATGAAAAAATAGAAAAGAAAATGAAGCATCTTATGAGAAAAACAATAAATCTGGAGAACAGATCAAGAAAACATAAAAATAATCAGACTAATGGAAAGTTGTGATCAAAAACAGAATCTTCACACAGTATAAAAGAAATAAAGAAAATTGTACAGAAGCATTAGAACAAGGAAGGAAAATCAAAATAGAAAAACTCCATCAATCATCACTTATAAGAGATCTTTTGAGGAAAACTCATAGGAATATCATAGTCCAAAACAATCCTTAGCTCAAGGAAAAAATATTAAAAACATCAATATTAAAACAATTTAAATATGATGTTGCCACAAATACAATCACACAAGACCTCGCAGTGGAGACATTAAAGGACTGTAGGTCTTGGAAGACTATATATCAAAGAGCAAAAGAACTGAGGCTCTGGCTAAAAATTACAGTTATGATTAATCAGGAGAGTTAAGCATAATATTAAATGGAAAAAATAGACATTTGATAAACTGTGAGACTCAAGATTTTGTTTAAAAAAACTTGAACGTAATAGAAGATTTGACATACAAAAGCCATTTATCAAAGATTGAATAAGGAATTCATAAGGACAGACTGTTTACTTTTTACATATGTAAAATATATATCTACGATTATTATTAATAATTGGGTAACTCACAAGAAAGATTGGGGTAAACCTGAGTATGATATGAATTTATAAAGTAAAATCATTGAGGAACAGCTAAGAGGAGTAATTATTTTATACAAATGAGGGACAAGGGAAGAATCTGTTCAGAGGAATTAGATGGGGAGGAAGACTGGTAGTTCTGGTAACCTACTGTCATTGGAAATTGGTTTAAAAGGGAACAATACAAATATATTTAGAGTATAAAAGTCTAAATTTGGAAGAAATAAAATGGTAGTGGCATAGGGAGAGGAAGAGGACAAAAGAGGAGGGTGAGGAAATAAGTAAAAGGGGGTATAGAAGGGTGTTTAGATTTATGGAAATAGGAGGATAGGGGAGGGATCCTTGGAAGGAGTAGGTAAGTAATAGGAGGACAAGACAGTGGGTAGAAATTAAAAAGAGTAGGCAAGAGGGATGGGGAAAAAAGAGATATGCAAAAACATAAAATCAAAGAACAGAATTTATTTGGGAAAGTAAATGTCTATATATATGTATATGTATATGTATATGTGTATGTGTATTTATATATCTATAGCTATAGAGAAATATATCCAAGCCTAATCATAGCTTTCTGGGGGTGGGGGGAAGGGATAAAAGAACAAAGTAAAAAAGTGTACAAGAGAGAACAAAAGAAAACTTACAAGGAAGCAATGAAAAGATGGACGGTTCTCAATACAATGTGAGTTATTTACTATACAGGCTTTGCTGAAGTGAAAATTTATTGTTACATATTTTGAATCCTCTCTCATGTTCTGCTATGCATGACATGTTTTTCTTCTTTCTTACTCTTTATATAAGTTCCAAAATTTAAGTTTATGAAATGTTCTTGTTTCTTTTCTCTATTTAATATTTGTGTTCTGGCCTTTGAAGCTGAATAAAATTTAAACATTGGAATATATTCATACAAAATTGAAAAGCATTGTCCATGAACCTTCAAATATCTCCCCCACAAAGCATGGCACATTGTTTCAAGGTAATATAGATATTTGAGAAGCAGTCATCCTGAAAGACAGGGAATTAGAGGCAAGTCAGCTGAACTCTCTCAACATTTCTCTCCACACAACTTTAAAATAATGCCTCAAATCAGATTTTAGACTGGCAGAGGCAACAAAGATCAGGGTGTCATTTTTCAGGCCTGAGAAAACATGGAAGGTCAGCAGGTGAAGTTTGTGACAGTGGACTATAAGCCTATGGGGCAGCAACAGTGACCACAGCAGCAGATTCAGGAGGTTCCAGACCACAGATGATAAAGCTGTTGGGAAAATGGAACTAAAGAGATTACAAGGATCCTTTCCTGGAACTGCATACAGCTGGCCCTTACTGGCATCTCTATTGCCCATAAACAGTGTTTGGTCACAGTTCCAGGGTGCAGAGTATTCCTGAAAATTGGTCATAAGGTAATACGAGCCCTTGTCACAGTTCTAAGGCAAAGAGAGAGTGCTAGAGCTTCTAGTTAGAGGGAAAGAAGGTCCCTCCCAGGTAAAGACTAGAGTATAGAGCAGAATTGCAGTCAGGATCCAACTTGGAGGATCATGAGATAGAAAGATTCATCTCACTCAGGTGAAAGGTGAGCGCAGTAGAGAATGGGAAGTGTCCCAGCTAGTCAGCAGCAAGCCCCACCTAGGAAAACAAACAAGAGACCCTGAGTCCCACAGTGGTGGGAAAAAACAAATGCCAACAGCAAAACCCCCCACCTGCCTTAGCATAGCCAGAGGAATGGGCAGACTCTAGTTCTAAGGACCACTATGTGCCTCAGTGTGGCCCCAGGCAAACAGGCAAAAGTCAGACCTACTGATACTGCTGAAATACCCCAAGGAAACAGCGGGGAAATGGTAGATACCAACTCTATGGGTGCCTAAGCAAACAGGCAGCCCACAGTCAGCACCTGCTCAACATGTTTCAGCACAGTGCCAAGCGAATAGACAGCTTCCAGAGGGCAGAACACCACTTACTTCATATATTTTGATCATTTATCCATTGGGGAATGACTCTCATTTTTACAAAGTCTACTCAATTCTCCATATGTTTGAGAAATGAGGCCTTTAGAAGATGAATCTTCTTGAACCCAAGCCTAATGCTATCCACTGCACCACCAAGTTACCCATTAGTCTTTCCATAAAAATAATGAAAAGAAATGTTTCAGGATCCATAGTTAAAGAAAGAGTTTCTCATGTAGATTAGATAGAGAACTTCTGACTATATTACTGAGAAGAATGATTTCATAATATTTCTTTTTTTAAAGTGAGTAATGGCCTTAGAATTCTTCAATGTCCTTTTTAGTGACTTAGGAGCTCAGCAACCTTTTCATAAAGATCGTAGGAGACACTCAATAAACTATCCATATAGTCCTTCATTTTACAGATGAAGCAATTCAGGCCCAGAGAGATCAAGTGACTCTCTTAGGGTCACACAGACAATAATATTTAAGACATATACCTCAAGTTACAAAGGACTGTATAAGTGGTCTAACACCTGCATTTTACAGATGAGGAAACTGAGACCCATGTGACTTTCTTGCAGAATTTAAGAACTGGAAGGGACCAGGATCCATCTACTCAAAGGAATCTACAGGATAAAATGCTTCACAACTTATGTTGGGAAACAGTGTGGTACACTGGAAAGGGGAATAGAGGTTTGAGGGTAGGTTTGGTTCTGTCTTTATGGCTTTCATTGATATTTTACATAAATCACTTAACCACTCCGATTTTCAGTTTCTCATCTGTAAATGATATAAATGGGCTTAATGTTCCCTAAGATTCCACCCTAAATCTTCTCTCCTAATTGGTCCCTTAGGGACACACAGATTGTGACTAGAAGACCAGGGATTCAAACCCAGATTTCCAAACTCAGCATGAAATACTCTTATTATTCAACTACATTGCCTGAGTCATGTATAAAACACAGAAATCTGCCTCACTCAACAGGGAAGTAGGAGGGAAGGAGATTAAATAAGGGGTGAGGGGATTGACAGAAGGGAGGGTAGATCAGGGAAGGTGGTAGACAAAAGTGAAACACTGGTCATGTGAGAAAGGGAAAGAGGACAAGCAGGAAGAAGAATAGGATGATGGGAAATATACAGACAGTAATCATAGTGATGAATGTGAATGGGATGAATTCTCCCATAAAAAGGTAGCAGATCGTAGAGTAGATCAAAAACCAATATCCTACAATACATTCCTTACGAGAAACACACTTAAAGCAGAGAGACACACAGAGAGTAAAGGAAAGACTTGTACAAACTGCTGCGAGGTGAAATGAGGAGAATCAGGAAAACACAGTATACGGTATCAGTAATATCATGTAATAATCAACTATGACTATAGCAGCTTTCCTCAGCAACATGATAATCCAAGACAAACAACAAGGATGCTTAAAGGAAAACATTATCCATATCCAGATAAAGAACTGACAGACTCTGAATGTAGATCAAAGAATATTCTTTTCACATATTTTATTCCTTCTTGTGTTATTGTTTTACTTTTGATCTGTATCTTCTTCCACAACCATTATGAACATGGAAATATGTTTTATGTAACAGCGTATTATAAACTATATTAAACTACCTACCATTTTCAGAACAGGGGAGGGGAAAGAGAGAGGGAGAAAATTTTGGAACTCAAAATCTTGTAAAAATGAAAGCTCAAAATTTCCTTGACTTATAATTGGCAGGAAAATAAAATACTATTTAGAGCAAAATACCAAAATGAATGGGGAAGAAGAGGTTCTGAAGTTCTGGACTTAAGAACAAGCATGGAACAAAGGCAGAACTGAGTTTTGGTGGAGAAAGGAGGTCCAACAAAGATTCCTGACTCTATGGGCATCATAAGGAGGAAGATCCCAGGATAAGACAAAGTCAGCTACTCCAAATTCTTCTCTATCCACAAATATTCCAACATAATCTCATGTGTATTGCCCAAATGGAAAGTGAGGCAAATAGGGTTAAATGACTTGCCCAGGGTCACACAGTTATTACCTGAAGCTGGATTTGAATTCAGATGTTCCTGACTCCAGGGCTGGTGCTCTATCCACTTTACCACCACTTTACTGCCCAAAGAGTTAACTATAAGACATAAATATAAGTTTGGGTAAGAACCTATGCCTACATATTAGGATTTTTTTTTTCCAACTAGGGCTTGGAGAGCTAGTGACTAAACTCAGAACATTTCTTCTAAAATAAACTCCTGAGAACCAAAGAGAAGGAAATCCAATAGATGAGCTAATCATAATTGCAGGGTGTTAGGCTAAGAGATAAACATCCGTCCCTCCCCTTCTCCCATGTACAAAGAAAAGGAATAGAGAAACGGGGAAAGTGAAATTGAAACCTGGGAAATGAGAAGACCTGATCCAGAACCAAGAAAGCCAGCACAACTTCAGAGACTTATACAGCATGGAACTTGCCACTGTGATTCTTTTAAAAGTTGTTTTGGGTTTAGATGAATATTAACTAAGTCCATGTGTCTAAACTCTCTAAACCACCTATACTAGTGCGTTGCAGGTGGCATTGGATCCACACTTTTCTCTTCTTTAAGCAGCTGCTATAAAATGCCAGGGAATATGGAAATATAAAGAGCTCTCAAGGCTTTGCTGATTCTAGGAAAGAGTCTCACGTTATTCCAGCTGTAAGGTCATGGTGAGTTTCAGGATTCTCACAGAGGAAGCAAACACAGGCTAATCAGACTGTTAGGAAACACTTAGAGTGATGTCACAGACACTCAGGGTTATTTCAGTAAGAATAAGGAGACCCACATCTTCCTCCATGGGCCCTGAAATCCTGCTCTAAGGCCTTGCTTTACAGATGAGTAGAGACACAGGACTCTTGGGTGAGCAGCTCTTAATATAGCCCAGAAATAACCCAAAGGACAACCTCTCCAAGAGGCTTTTAATCTCAGTTCCTGAAATGATTCCTATTTTCTGAGAGTTTCTATAGTTCGATTCAATGTGAATGTTGCTCAAACTCTCCATTGTATAGATGAAAAAACTGAGTGCCAGAAAGAAGTGACTTGCTAAGAGCTAGTTGCCTCACTAGCTCTTACTAACCAGGACAACCACCCAGACTTCCCAACTCACAAACACAAATATTCCATTTTGTTCTTCCTTGACTTTTCAGAGTCATAATTACCTCTTGGGTAATAGTTGTTTGGAGGAGATGTTCTGAAGTTTGCATCTATTTTTGCTGTCTTGGGTTGCTCATTGTGAGGTCCCTTCCACATCTGACATTATTGGTTTCATTTTCTAAGTCATGGTCAGTCCATAAGCATGAATTAATCTCCTATCATGTGCCAGATACCGTGCTAAACCCTAGGGACACACAGAGAGAAAAAAGACAATTGTTACCCTTAAGGAGCTTCTACTCTAACAGGGGAGACAATGAGCAGATTAATATGTATGAATAAGGCACTCATGGGATAAATTAGAAAGAATTAAAAGAAAGAAGGCACTAGAATTAAGAGGGGTTGGGAAAGACTTTCATAGAAAATACAATTTTAGTTGGAATTTGAAGGACGCTAGGGAAGCCAGGTGATGGAGAGGAGAGGCAGAGAATGGGCACGGGGGAGAGTCAGAGAAAATGCCCAGAACCAAGAGAGGGAGTGCCTTATCTGTGAAACAACCTCACAGACCTCAGAAAGGGAGGTGTAGGAAGCCTGGAAAGGCAGGAGGGGGCTTTGTTACGCAGGACTTTGAATACCAAACAGAGCATTTATAATTGTTTCTGGAGGTGATAGAGAGCAACTGGATTTTATAGAGAGGGAGAGTGACACGGACAGACCTCAGTTTTAGGAAGATAACTTTGATGGCAGAACAGAATATTCTAGCTATAAAATTTTGTCACCTCTGGTCTAAAATTTGGAGTCAGTCAAAAGACCACACTTAAGGACCTACAGGTGGCCTTGAGGCCACAGGTTCCCCACCCCTGAGTCTCCAAATATCTGAAGGGCTGTTAGAAGTGCCTGGGGCGGCAGAGGGGGATTTGTTCTGTTTGCTCCCAAGCAGAAGCAGGGAAATGGAAAAAGTGGGTAACAATTTCAGAGAGGTAGATTTCAGCTCCTTCAAAAGAGAAACAACAAGAGTCCCCCAAAAGTGCGATGGCCTTTATCAGGAGGTAAACGGGATTCTTGAAGCAAAGGATCCTCTGAGCACCTTTCAGGGATGCTGCCAAGTCAAGACTCGAGGTCTTGGAAATTCTCTTCAAGTCTCAGTTTTAATGGTATGAGGATTAAATGACTTCCCCTCTCTCTGCTTTGGGGGTGTCATCTATATAACGAGTAGGAAACAAAACTGTTGTTTTGTCATTTCAGTCACAGTTCTTTGTGACCCCGTTTGGGATTTTCTTGGCAAAGATAATGAAGTGGTTTGCCATTTCTTTCTCCAACTCAATTCGTAGATGAGAAAACTAAGGTAAATGGGGTGAAGTGACTCACCCAGAGTCACAGAGCTATTAAATGTCTGAGGCTGGATTTGAACTCAGGAAGATGATTCTTCCTGTGTTTAGGTCTTTCACTCAGTCCACTCCTCTACCTACCTGCCCTAAAACAAGACTTGATGGTCCCTAATATACTTTCTATTTCTGAAGCTCTGTGTAACTTGCCAATTTAGAGAAGACTCAGAATGCTAATCCCTCTAGCCCTGGGGCCAGCAACCAGAGATGTGCTAACGATTGGTTTGGGGAAAGGGAGGGGTGGAGAGAATACTTGTGCATATACCTAAACTCTAGAAAATAATAATAGCTGACATTTATATTGAGTTTCCCATGAGTTGGGGACTGTATTCAGTGCTTTACAATCTTTCTTATCTCACAACAACTCTGGGAGGTATTATTCCCATTTTATAGATGACCAAACTGAGGCAAATACAGGTTAAGAGACTGACTCAGGGTCTCACAGTTAGCAAGTGTCTGAGGCTGGATTTGAACTCAGGTCTTCCTGATCCAGAGCAAAAACAATACATACAAATATTACCCAAACCCTGAAATGTAGCTATTGCAGGTTTCTGTGGTGTAAATACACACTGAAATTTAACGATCAATTCTGCAAGGAGTTAGAGCTGGCTCTAGCATAGGGAACCCTAACTTTTAGCTAACGCAGATTCCAGAGGCTTTGCTTTCCCAAATTGAAAATCTCTGAGCCAAAGATTACGTAGACATTCTCTTTTTCCCCTTTGCCTTCACAAAAATACTTTTACGGATATTTTTTCTTTACATATCTCCTTTATTTCCAAAATGTATACTTCCCAGCTCCCTGATTCAGAGGAACATTCCTTGTCCACAGGCACAGTCACCACCTCCATAAAGAATAGCACAGACACTCTCAGTGAAGCAGAGTAATGAGATTGGGGGTGGGGGGAAGGATGGGAAAGGATTAGAAGGAAGAAATGAAATGAAATGAAGAAATGAAACAGCCCATATTCCTAAAGTCCTCTTTTCTACTTCAGGCTAACTGGAAGGGGAGAACAAGAGTAAAATATATTTGCAAAGTTCACAAATTCTCACAGCTGATGCCCAGAACCAGAGCCAATACTACAGTTGTTTTCTAACCAGAGAGATGAAAATAGACACCTATTCATTCTAAGATGGCATTCCTATTAGATAAGCATGATTCTGCTGTATTGAAGAGTTAGTTGATGGTCACTTCTTCTCCAAGTGGGAGTAACAACAGTATGTTATTTGAGTTTCAATGTTTCTCTTATCGTTTCCCATCATCCATCTCACCAAGAAGGCATAAGGCAATTGAGGGAAAGAGATTCTTGCCTCTGATATGCTTCTATCCTCCCCACTTTCTAAATGATAGCTTACTGGACTAAGAGTTGGGAGACCACGAAGTTTAGCTTCGATTCAGCCACTAACTCAGTTTTTGATCTTGGGGAATTAATTTTAGCTCTCTGGGTCTTAGCTTTACATCCATAAATGAGGAGAATTGTTGTTGTTTTTGCCTTCCTGGCTGCTGTATAAATAAGGAGAGAGAAGGGAAGAGTTCTGAAATTTGAGAAGAGAAAAGAAGATTCTTTTCCTGGCACAATGTAGGATGTGGTATGGAGGAGACTTCAGATACTCTCTGCTCCTCTCATTTTATAAATAAGGATGCTCATTCCCAGGTAAGCCAAATCACTCCCTCAAAGTCACAAGAAATTAGGAGCAGCACAGGGGGTTTGAAACTCTACCCTCTGCTGTCAGACAGGGACTTGTCACCATTCAAGATGTTTCTGATTACCTTAAAAAATCAGATCTAAGAGGGAACTGTAGAGAATATCTAGTTCAACTCAGTCTGTAGTAGACTGGATACCACTCCTCCTTCATGAAGAAAAGTCAGGAAAAGGAAGGAAACATGCAGTTACTAAACTCCTACTACATTTCAGGCCAAGTGCTAAGAGTTGTACAAATGTTACCTCATTTGATCATCACAAGAAACCTGGGGGGGTTTTACTAACATTGCTATTAATGATGACTTGCTTATTATTATTATACAGTTGAGAAAAGTGAGGCAGACAGAGGCTAAGTGACTTACCAAAGGTCAGCGGCTAGTAATGAATGGGGACATATTTGAATTCGGGTCTTCATGACTCCAGGCCCAATTCTCTACTGACTTCACCGACTAGATGTCACACAAGTACACACATACATACACACACACTAACAAACACACATACACAAAGGATGGAAGCCTACTGGAAGGAGGCAAAAATGAGGGAGTCTCTATTACAAAAGCAACCAAGATGAGATTCTAAGAATACAAAATAACACATATAGGAGGAAGACTGAGAAGAGGCCCATACACCAAGGGGAAAGAGTAGGATCACAAACATAAGAGAGACTGGGAGAAAGGGAATACCCAAGGCTGAAGGAGGGAAAGGTTGGGAGCTGAGGGAAAGGGTAAAAACATATTTACTCACTAGACAGGGGAAATGAGGGAGGAAGAGGTAAGTCACCCACAGCCCTAGGTACACACAGACAGAACAGACTTTGGGGCTTGGGTGAGAGCAGGGCAGGTGGAATTGGCTGACCTAGGATAGTGACCAACTCTAGGCAAGTTAGGCAGGAGGGCAGAGTTCTGCATAGGGCTTCCATGAGGCAGTAGGTCACCTGAGAACATGATGTAATTCAGCAGGTGGAGCCCATGGTTCCTATATAAGGCAGCCTGCCAGGCTCCTGTGAACTCAAGACATCTACCGTCCTTTGAAATCTTTCAGTTTCAGCCTCAGCTGGAGGTAAAGAAGTCTGATCATGAAGCCTCTTGGCATAGTCCTGCTGCTCTCTCTGGTTCTGGGCTGTTTCTTGGGTAAGTTCCTCCTTGGGCACAGCTCCCTCTCACTGGGGCCAGTGGCCTCAGACAGTCCTTCATAGCCCAATTTGACTCTACTTGCACCCTCATGGGAATTTTGGCTGTACTAAGACAGCTCCTGAGGCTGGAAGTTTTCTCCACAACCATGATAGGTGAAGGAGAACAGGAGGTTTATTACCCTATTTTGCAAAGGAGAAAACAAACACCAGATAGGTGAACTGGGAACACAGCTAGTTGCTGGGAGAACCCACCTCTAAACCTAGGTTATAGTACACAGAATACAGACTGGACCCATGAGGACCTGGGTCTGGGGTATAGAGAAAAGACTTTGATAGGGATATCATAGGTGGGATTTCTGGACAGGACAGGTAAGATGAAAATTTTGCCTGATATTTGTGGAAAAAGAAAGTTAGACAGAGACACAGAGGCAGAGACAAAGACAGAGGCAGGAAGACAGATGGACACACAGAGACAGAGACAATGAGTTAGCACTCTTGGATTCAGGAACACCTGAATTCAAATTCTGCCACAGACACTAAAATGGGAATAACGGTAGTATCTCACAAGGATGTCATAAAAATATAACAAGATAAACATGTAAAGAACTTTGAAACTTTAAGTACGAGACAAATGCTAGGTGTTATTAGGTGTTGTGATAATTTTCATGATTTCATTTGATCTTAAAAACATATAAGTGTTTTAAAATTGTTGCATTTATATACACAGGGGAAAGTGCAGTTAAGTGAAACACTCAGTCATAGACCTGGTGAATGGGTCAGATTGTGGACCCAGATCTCCTGATTCTAATACCAATACCCTCATGTCCACAGTCTGTTACTTGTGTTGTTTAGGACAGATTCAAGAATGAGCTGAGATATAGTGAAAAGAGCTCTCAATTTACAGTCTGGATACCTGACTTGGAATCTTGACTCTGGTTATTAGCTGCGAGACAATGGAAAACCTAACTCATCCCTCTGAGCCTCTGTTTCCTGATCTGTAACATGAGGATAATGCTTTTGATATTATTGTGAGGGAAGGGCTTTTATACATACTAAAGTATCATCTCATTAGCTGCTAACAGAACGTTACAGAACCACAGGATCGTAAGTGGATCCTAAAAATTATCAAGTCCTGTCTTTCTCATTTTTGTAGATGAGAAAAATGAGGCACAGTGGGGTTATGTGATTTACCCAGGTACTAAATGTTTGAGGCAGGATTTGAATCTAGATCTTCTTGACTGCTAGAATGTAAGAGTACTCTCTAGTCTTGTAAGTTTCAGAGCAGGTAAGGGCCTACATTGGTTGAGGGAGTATACTTAGTGAGAGCTCCCTCCACAGATGAAACAAGTCTAAAGCACACCAGATACGATAAACTTATAGTATATTGAGTCCATCCTCCCTCCCTTGCCAAGAGTCCCTTCTGTAGATATCCCAGGAAGGAATTACCCAATCTCTGCTTGAAAAATCCCAACGAGAAGAAGCCCATTGTTTCCAATGCTATCCGTTCCATTATGGGGACAGACTTCCTTATTAGACAGCTCTTACATTCAGCCCAAACAATTACCCTCTATCTCTCACCCTACCACATTCTGTTCTATGAGGCCAAACCAAACAAATTTAATTCCTTATTGACATAGCAGTATAGAATTACAAAATACTAGCAGAGCTCCCTCAAGAA
>CM053769.1:360589367-360638488 GCA_028658325.1 Potorous gilbertii | reverse complement strand
ACTTGAGGTCTCTTTCAAGTTAAACATCTTTTGATTGTGTCACTAAAATGTCTTTTCTTCTCCAGGGTACACATTTTCTTTTTCTTTAACTAAATCTTCATATGGCCTAGCTTCCAGGTGTCTTCCCACAATTCTAGGATTGAATATATGCCCAAATTTAATATTCTAATATTCAATAATTCAGTTTCTTAATAAAAGATCCAATGATTTTTAGAATTCTAAGATTCTCTGATTGGAGAATACAAGAATGCTCTGATTCTAGGAAATTGCATAGCTGAACATTGCTTTTTCATAGTGGGACATGTTTGATACCAAAGGAGAGGCCAAGGAGCTCCAGATGGATTATGGATAGAAGTTTAATCAACTGAGTTACTTACATTAAGGACAATATGATGGATCCCTGTCCGGAGTTACCAATGTTCCATCTGGGGCCATGGTCAGACCACAGGTTCAATCTCTGCAAACACCCCAGGAAGTCCCAGTGCTAATTGCACTAGTCAAACAAAGGGAGATGGAGCCATAGAGTACATCACCGCTGATTGGTGGATATATTGGATTTCTGTTTAGTAATGAGTTTATTTCCAAGCTTGTGCATTAAGCCAATGGAGATTCCCAGACTCAAAATTGGGTCCTGGTCATGCACTGGACATGAGCTGGTCACTGTGTCTTTGTTAAGGTTTTTGTTCTGCATAATCCCTAAGTTATGACTGATAGTCATATGGAAGTAATCAGGATGGAAGTAACGATTTTTAACAGGTCAGCAAGTCCAAGCTTTCAGCTTTCGTAGAGTTTGAGTTAGTGGCTTTTCCCTTCTTAGTGTATATGATGGGTTTTCCCCAGTTAGGACTTCACACCCTGCTCTGCACTTATACAGTTACCGCCCTCATTTAAACTCTTAGCCCCTTTCAGTCCTGACTGTTACAATATTTGATCCTCTTACTGGTCTCCCATCTCTCATCTCTGCAGTCCTTCCTTAATCCAGCTCCTGAAATGATTTCCTTAAAGCATGGATCTAACCATGTCACTCCCCTACCCAAGGAGTTTTCAAAGTTCCAGCTGTTTTCTCTCATCTCTGGGGTCAATTATTAGACTCATGTGTCTGCCGTTACAGCTCTTCACTCATCAGCCCCTCCTCTTCTCCAATCTCCACATCACCCCCCTGCACATGCTCTATAATCCAGCCATATTGGACTATCTGCCCTATTCTCATACCAGACACTGCATCTCTTCTTTCCATCCATTTGCCCTGGCTGTTCACTTTGTCGAGAATGTTCTCTCTCACTTCTATCTTTTGGAACCCCTGTTTTCCTTCAAGACTCAGTCACCTTCTGCTGAAGTCTGTCTTGATCTCCCTATCAATTAGTGCCTTCCCATGCCAGATTACATAGCCTCTCATTTATATGTCCTCTTTAAACCTCTACAGGTTTGTGACCCCCATTTGAACATAAGTTCTTTGAGAGCAGAGACAGTTTGTCTTTGTATCTCAAGTATTTCAAATAGTTCCTAACATATAGTAGGTACATAATACATACTTATGGATTGACTGAACCCTGTGAGACAATTATTTTCCCCAGTTTACAAAAGAGGAAACTGAGCCTTAGGAGAAAGAAAAACGACCTACTTAATGTCATACAGCTAGTCAGTTTCAGAGCTAAACTTCAACCCCAGATTTCCTAAATTCTACTTCCAGTATGTTTTCAGCAACCCCAAACTTTCTTCCAGGCTATACACATTCAAGAAAAGTGTAGCAAAAGAAATGCTCATTCAAAGATGCTTTGTATTCATATTTGTATTTGTATTTAAACGATACTTTGTATTCATTCAGTACTTTATAATTGCCAAGCACTTTTGGGTCTATTGTCTTGTTGGAGTCCTTTACAGTCCGTTGAAATAAATAGAACAAAGGTTGCCATGTCCATTTTGCAAATGGCCAAGCTCAGACCAGAATAGAGCCGTAGCAGATCCCAGGTCATATAGCTCGGGACAGAGCCACAACTGAAGACTAGGTTTTCTTCCACCAATTACTCTGCCTTGAAAACATTTATATCCCACTTCTACTGCATAGGAAATTAAAAGGGCTTTGGATTTCTCCTGTTCTGTCCAGGAATTAGGGTTATTTACAGAGCCACAACTGAAGACTAGGTTTTCTTCCACCAACATTTATATCCCACTTCTACTGCATAGGAAATTAAAAGGGCTTTGGATTTCTCCTGTTCTGTCCAGGAATTAGGGTTATTTTTCTCCCAGATGAACTACATTTTCTGGGAATCCTCTTGAAAGTCCTGAGAAACACAATGAGTGACATAGAAAGGTGATTTTCTTACCAAGACAACTGTCAGCAGATTACTCTTAAGATTTCCAGAGATCTTAGATTTCTTTCATATGGATTCTCCTTCTTCCAGAGAAAATTTGCTGCCCCATCCTTCCCCTCACCAGACAACCAACACCACTAGTTACTGCGGCCAAAGTATGCATCCTGTAGGAACCATCCGTCTGGTGAAAGCATTAACACAAGTAGCTCGACTGATTGCTCAGAGCACCGACACATCATCTGAACTACAGCATACGTAGCTTGAAAGGACCTCCCAAAATTTGTGCTCTCCTAATACAACCTTTAAGAACTTCAACTGTTATTTCATGCCTTGATGAGTCAACGAAAGAAGATTTTAGTGAAGACAACCGAGAATAATTACTCAGATTTAGATAAAAAGACTGGCATTCAAATCTTCCGTTTATTACCTGTGTGATCGTGGTCTCCGTTTTTTCATCTTCAGAATTATTGGGTCAGATTAGATGACTCTGAGGTCCTTTTCAGCTCTGTGCCTATAATCCTACGAAGGAATGTTTCTATTTGCAAAGCATTACAACAACCCTGTTAGGCAGGTAACTAAGTATCATAACTATACTGTACAAATTAAGAAACTCGGTGTCAAAGAGAAGTAATTCTTCCAATCTCCTACAGAAGAGTGATGAGCAGAGTCAAGATTGAAGCCTAGTTCTTCCGGCTCAAAATGAGGTAATCTTTCCAGTTCTCAAAAGTGAAGGGAGGTTTCCAAGAATGAGAGGGTACAAAGAGTCTAATTAAGATGTAACTCATTTTACAAGTCATCTAGAAAAAGGGGAGGAAAAGCAATCTCTGAATTATTCATTTTACTTACTTGGAAGTATATTTAGAGAATATCAGAGCTAGATGGACCCTTGAGATGATGCAACATCCTACCCATGCATAGAGTTGATGGATTTAGTGTATGGAATAAGATATACACTCACATGTATGATCACTGGGGGACTTGTTTTGCTTGACTATTCTTATTTGCTACAATTTTTTCATTTTTTTCCAAATGAGGGGATGTGAAGAAGAAACATTAGATTTCTATTAATTTTTTGTAGTAGAAAATTGGACAGAAGTGAGGGGAAGATGCTACATATGTGATATGTTGTCTGCATTTTCAAATGAGGTCATTGCACACACAAAAAAAACTGAAAGTGACCCCCACAAAGGGACAATGAAAGATGATGTCACTTCACATTTTTGCATATATAGAATTGCTCCAGTCACTCCCTATGAATGTAATTACTGGCTGAATTTTGAAGATTTTTGATCAAGCAAAAGAAAGCAGACTATTTAATTATACAGATGTAATTAATCATTTTAAAAAAGAAACTCTAAGATGTCTCTCAAGTTGTAAATCTAGTTGCTGAGGCAAGGTATGGTGGTGCCCTTCATAAAAACATGGAAATGAGAGGAAGGATAGTTTTGGGGGAGAATATGATGAATTTTCATTTTCGACATGTTGAGATTGAGGATGCCTGTAGGACATCCAGGATAAGGTGTCTAATGGACAATCATTGATGTAGAATTAGAGCTCTGGAAAAACATGATGGCTGGCTATGAAGCTTCCTAATTCATCCACAAACATGATGTTGAACAAAGAGGATTTGATCAAGTCATCGGGAGAGGGAATGTTGAGAGAGAAGAGAACCCAAGACAGAACCCTGCAGTATGCCTGTGAAAAGAGTTCACAAGATATGTATGATGAGGCAACAAAATAGATTGTAATGGAGCTGTCAAATAGGAAGGAGAAAAACCAGAAGAGAACAATGCCATGGAAACCCAGAATGCCTAGAATACTGGCAAGAGGACAGAATGCCTAGAATGTTGCAAGTTTCTGAAAGAAATCAAGATGGATAAGAACTGTGAAAAGGACATTGAATTTAGCAGCCAAAAGATTTGAGAGAGTGATGATTATCCAGCCATATCAAGCACATTCTCATATTTATAACTACTCAGTTTTCTTTGCTTGAAATACTCTGCCTTCCTATGTCTACCTGTCAAAATACCAGTTCCAAATGCACATTCCTCCAAAACGTCTTGACATTTCCCAAAGTACTTATCAGATTTTGCATTGCCTTATATTTACTTGTTATACATATATGTATGCATATATATATATGTCTGTGTGTGTGCACATGTGTGTGCACACCTTGCCTCATGGAAAAGTCTCTTATATTATTTGTGATTGTACTCCACTCCAACTTTTCTAGTGTTATAGCATCTCAATAAATCTTGATTAAATGAAAAGAAGAAGAATATAGAACATAGGATATAGAACACAGACTATTAGAGCTGAAAGTGACCTTCAAACATGAAACATGATGTGACAGAACTGGAAGGGCACTCTTAGGCTAGCTAGTTTAACTGAAAGGAAATTGAAATGCAATGACAGAAAGAGACTAGTCCACGGTCACATAGTAATTGAGTAGCACAGTAAGGACTAAGCACCAGGGTCCTGATCCCCAGAACCAGGAATTTGTAAGTGAAATAATGGATAGAAAAACACCTGTGTCCTTGTTCAGTTGACTGCACTTTTGTCTAATTCTGCCACATTTCAGGGGACTGGGGCTTGTGGGAAGGCCAGCATGACAGCACTCAGCAAGCTGAGGGGTAGGTGGAGAGGCTGGGGCAGTGATTCAAACTCATCTGGTTCCCTTAATCTCCTTCCATCATCCCCAAAGCATCTGTCTAACAAACTGACCCTTTGGAAATTTGTTTCCTAGATATTGCACAAGCTAAAGAAGAAAGTGATAAGGTAAGAGGAACTTCTACTTTGTCATTTTAATACATTTTCCATGCCATGATGAAAGGCCTATTGATTCCACAATCCATTCAGCTTTCAGCTACCACTGGCCTTCAGCACCAGCATGGCACCATGCTTTTAGCAAGACCAAAAGTGACTTCATCTTTCTAGACCTCAATTTCCTTCACAGTTAAATGAAGAGATGGGGAAAAGTGATCTCTGATATTCTATGAGTTCTATATTCTGACGTCCCTTCCCTCTCTGACATTTTATGTTCTGTACTTGACATTTCATTTCCTATGTTTTGGGGCTCCCTTCCAGCTCTATCTGCTGTGTTCTATGTTCTGACTTCCTGTGTGTTCTGTATTCTGAGGTCCCTCCTAATTCTACCATTCTGTATGTACCTTCCAGATCTGACATTTTGTGGTCTGTCTCTAACATTCCATGTTCTATGTTCTTCCTTACAGCTCTGTTCCACTGTGTTCTATGTTGACACTCTATTTTCTATGTTCTAAGCAGATTTCTAGTTCTAATGTTCTGTGTTCTTTGTTCTAAAGTCACTTACAGCTCTCAGTATTCTACACTGCTTCTTAACTCTCCTGTTGTAAGACTCAATGATATTCTATGTAATGAAGCAAACTTCAGGGATTGTTTTCTTTTTCGTCAATGATCGTTTCAATGTCTTTTATGATTATAAAAATCTGCTTATTGATTACAAAAATAAACAAACAGAAATTGACAGGAAATGTTCTCTGAAAAGGACAGAGACCGTCATTCTGTAAGAACCAGAGTATTGCTAGGGATATTGCTCTGTTGTTAAAATAGGGAAAATAACCTTTGCTTTCACTTCCTTGCAAAGCATATGTGAGGTTGATATGAGTGATATGTGCCAATCACATTGTAAAGTGTAAAACACTACAGAAATGGGGAGTTTGAGTGGAAACTACCCCATGACCACCTCCAACCCCATAGCATATACCTGTGGGTGATCACGGAATACTTTCCACTCAAAGTCCCCCTTTCTGTAGTGTTTCATACTTTGCGGTATCCTTGGTACATATCCTATTATTTTGACCTCACAGAAGTCTTCCAAGGGGTTGAAAGCAAGGATTATTTCTCTCATTTGACAGAAAAGAAAACTGAGGCCTAAACAGGGAGAATTATTGAATATTTGTGGGAAAGGGCATGAGAGTCGATTTGGTCCAATCCTTTCATATATGGATGGGGAATTTAAGCCCCAAGAAGTTATACCAATATGATTCTAAGTTACAATAAGGGAGGCATCATGTCCAGAATAAGAGATGTAATAATCTTGTTATGTTCTGCTCTGATCAGACCGTTATTATATTATATATTATAATATTTAATATTATATATATTATTATATTTCATTATGGGCAACGTTTTAAGAAGGGCCTTGCCAAACTACAGCAAACAAAGAAAGGATGAGTAAGGCTGGTGATGGGACAGAAGATGATACCCTATGAATATCATTTAAAGAAATTGTGAGTCTTAGCCTGCGGAAGAGTAGATTTAAAAGAAATAAGACTGCTGAAGGGTGTCATATATAGACTGAATCACCTGATTTTGCTCAGCCCCAGGAAGTAAAAGTGAGATTAATGAAAGATACTTACAAACAGGTAGATTTTTGACTCAATCTAAAACAGGGTAAACTGATTATTAAAATTGTCCTAAAGTGAAATGCTCTGCTTTAGGAGGTAGAGAGCTCTCCATAAATGGAAGCATTTCAGCAGAGGCTGGACAAGCCCTTCTGGGAGGTTGTTGTAAATATTTCATTTTAGGAATTATTGGACTGTTTCTCTTCTGAGCTTCCTTCCCACTCTAAGATACCATCATTCTGCCAAGTGACTTATCTAGGGTCACAGGGCCAGACTGAGACATGAACTGTAGTCATTTGATTCTTCATATAGCCTCAACAATTCAATTCAACAGGCTGTTATTAAATACTTTGTATGTGGCAGGTAAGAATGGATAGAGAGCAGGCCTTAGAGTTACGAAGACCTGGGTTAGAACCCTGTATCTCTCCCCTACTATCCATGTGACACTGAGTAAACTATTTAACCTTGAAGTAACTCCACTAACTTAGATTTTAATTAACTATTCCAAAACAGTTATAGATCAGCAAGGATAAAGGGTGTTTCCTCATCAAGAATTCCATGTACCAATGAAATCACAAGTCCCTCCCACCCCCAGACCTCTAAATAGGGGTCAGGCCCTGTTCTAGGCCATGGAGATACAAAAATGAAAATAAAATCAGTCCCTGTCCTCAAAGAGTTTATATTCTACCTTACACAGTAAGTACCTCCAGAATACATTCATAGTGAATTCAAATTAACTTCAGGAAGAAGAGGTGCACTAATAAGGAGAAATCAAGGAATGCCTCATGTGGAGGAGCCATAAAGGGGTGGAGGGATGACAGAAGGGGTGAAAAAGGAGCACATTTCAGGCCCTGAGAGCAGCCTTTGTAAAGGTATGGAGGTTCTAGGAAAGGGAATGTAGAACTTGGGGAACACCTTATAGACCAGTTTGGCGGTGTTGCTCAAAAGGAAACATCCCATAGGCAAGAAATTATACTGACCTAACCATGGCAATCATCTCTTGCCAGAGAAGCTCAACAACAGATTCTTCAAGGCAGCCTTGTATGAGTGGAGGGGCTTTCCTAAGGGAATCTCTGAGTACAGTAGAGGCGTTCAAGCCAAAGCTAGATGAATTTTTGGCAGATATACTGGACAGGGGATTCCCTGTTAAATACTGGCCAGGCTAAAATCACATCTTCTACAGGAAGCCTCTCAAATCCTCCAGTATTCTACTGCCTTTCCTCTGTCGATGATTTACAATTTAACCTATATTTAGTCTACGTAATACATTGTTGCTGAGTCATTTTCAGTAAAGTCCAACTCTTCATGACCCCTCTTGGGGGTATTCTTGGCAAAGATACTGGAATGTTTTGCTATTTCCTTCTTCAGCTCATTTTGGTAATGAAGATACTAAGGCAGAGTTAAGTGACTTGCCCAGATTTACACAGGTAGTAAGTATTGGAGTTTGATTTGAACTCAAGTCTTCCTGACTCCAGGCCTGGCACTCTATCCATTGTGCCACCAAGCTGTATATATTTGTTTGTATGTTATCCTCCCCATTAGACAGTTTATGGCAGTCTTGCTATCAACAGGCAGTCTTATCTCCCTATCTCTGGATGGCAGGGATGGTCTTTTACTTTGTTTTGCATCTTCATTGCTGAGTATACTGCCTGGAACATAAAAGGTGATTAATAAATGTTTGTTGACTGACTGGCTGAATGGTTGTTATAGACCCCCTCCCAGATCTGAGTATCTGGGTGTCTGTGATACAGCAGGAGAAATTAGTCTGTTTTATTACTCTTATAGATTGATTCCTGTATCTTGCCAATATGCTCCACACATGCTGGCTATGTCTGTGGCACTGATGGAAAGACTTATCTCAATACATGTGTGCTGTGTCAGGAAAATAAGTAAGTATCACCATTATTTTCTTCAGAGATAACATTTTAAAGTTCAATGAGCTCACATCCAAGAACTTGAGTGGACCTCAGAGGTCATCTAGTCATCTATTCTAGCTCTTAACCAAGGGTCTCCAGGGTGGGTCCCTGCCAAAAAGTCAGTGGAAAAACTTCATCAGGTCCATGAACTTGGATGGGAAAAATTATTGCATCTTTATTTTCACTAACCTTAAATTGAAATTTATTATTTCTTTTTATTATGAAAGTAGGCAACAAACTGAAAAGGCTCTATTGACTTTGCCAAACTCCAAACATTTCTCTCTCTCTCTCTCTCTCTCTCTCTCTCTCTCTCTCTCTCTCTCTCACCCCCCCACACACACACACACATTTTAAAAAACAAGACAAAACAAAACCTTGATGTAGTGCAAAACCTTCATTGGACAGAGACCATCACAGGGGGCTTTGATTTTCCCAAGGCCCCCCAGGCAATGTTACAGAAATGGGATGCAGCCCTAGGTCTCCTAGCACCTAATCCAGTGTTCTTTCTACTACACAATGATGTCTCTAATTCCAAATAATTAACTGGGTCAAATGGACAGTGAGAGGGAGTGGAGATCATGTCAATTGTGTCACTACTCCAGTGATGTTGAGGAGGAATAGAGTGGACAATGAGGAATCTTTCCTAAAGAGTTTCCTTGAGGACATTTTACAATGTGAAGGGAGAAGGGGAACAATCCTGGACACCAGACACATACACTTGAAATAATAAAACAGTCATTAGGTATAAATAACATGGTGTATATTCATAAATTCATTCTCAGTTAAGCTCCTTCATCCACTCTTAACCTCAACCAAACTGATTTACTTGATATTCCCTACACATGAAGTTCCACTTCCTCCTATTGTACTTTTGCATAGTATGTACCCTATGCCTGTTATGCCTTTCCTGAACATCTCTGCCTCTTGGACTCCCTAGATTCATCAAAGCTTTTCTCGGTTATCACCTACTTAAAATAGGTATTTTCCCTAATCTTCCCAGTGGTTGAGTCATTCTGTCCATTCCTCCAACCAATTACTTTGTGCTTACTGAGTATACATTTGTATTTCACTCAAATATATTAGGTTCCTTGAAAGTTTTATTTCTGAGTTTATTTGAGTTTTTGTCCCTAGTGCCTAGCACACAGCAGGGGCTCAATAAATACTTGCTGATTGAACTAAATCTAATCAGAAAGATTCCTCAAAATATAGAATACCAGATCTAGAAGGGACCTTATAAACTATGCAGGACTGCTATTATATTTTAACATAAAGGAAACTGAATTCCAGGGAAGATAATTTCTTTGCCCAAGTTCACACAGATCATTAGCAAAAGATAATGCTAATCTGATGCACAATTTGCAGATAACTGCTTTTTCCTAAGGGCTACCAAACCTGACCTCATACACTCACTTGCTGTGTGTCTCTGGGCAAGTCCCTTAACCCTGTTTACCTCAGTTTTGTCATCTGTAACAATAAGCTGGAAAAGGAAACTTCAAACCACTCTAGTTTTTGTTCCTCCTTCATTCTTAAAGAGGATCTGTTTCTTTGCAAAGACAATCCCAAATGGGGTCAAGAAGAGTAGGACATGAATGAATGACTGAAGGACAGTAACAACAAAAAAGGAGTTCAAGAGAGGAAAATATCAGTGAGTTGTGAAGGAGCAAGGGAGGGGGAAAAGGTGAGACCTGAAGATGAATATAATTTGGACAAACTTGGAAAGGGGAGAATCTTCCATACCAAAGGAACAAGTTGAAGGAACAAGAGAGGAAAGTGCAAGGTGAGACTAGAGACTGTGACAGCTAAGATTGAGATTGTGGAATACCATCTAAATTTCTTCCATGCATAGGACATATTTCCAAATTATCCTGCAGTTTTAGCCCAGCTTTGTCCCCCTACAGAGTCCTCCTCCTTGCTGGGGACTGGGAGGGAGAGTGCAGAACTACTCAAGCTTGTTACACCACGTTGGTCCCAGATTTGTGTCTCTCATGAGGGATTATAAAGAACCCCTATTTCCTGAGCCTGGTTTGGTATTTTGAGACATTCCAAGTGGCTTATGGTTTCATGCCATTTACAAACCTTACTAAGGTGAACTTGGACTCATTTGATAATTTTCCCATGGTCTGGCTAAGTTTTTGACATGAACTTACATCTTTAAAAACATTGTGGGGGGGAGCGGTAAAATAAAATAAAGTGTCCTTGATTTTGAGAAATCCACCAGGGTCCAAGGTAAAATCATAAATTCAGGGAACACAGAACATCAGAGCTAGAAATGACTTTAGAACACACACCTTAAACTGTACCTACACTTAAACATATATATTTCCTATTGACTAGAACTTTTAGGGAAGCTCTGTGTAAAGATCTGAATAAAAGATTCTTCATTTCTTTTGTGTCTTGAATCACTTTGGTAACCTGGTAGAGCCCTTCTCAGAATCATGTTTTTAAAGGTATAAAACAAAAGACATAGCATTACAAAGGAAATCAAAGTAGTCAACAAAACATTAAGAAAAAAAGTTTCCCAGACCCTAAGTTAAGAAAGCTTTGTTAGACTTTTCCCAGGTAGAGTGATTATCCATATACAGGGAGATGAAAATTTTATGATATGTTGTACATCAGAATGAAGTAATATATGTAATCTCTAAGAAATTTTAAATGTAACATTTTTCTTTTTTAAAAAAGTGTATAATACATAGGGCAGAATCAATAATTAGATGATTAAACTGAAGGGGAACAGGGTCCTACCATAGCAGATTTGATTCATGTGGGAACTGGGAATCTTGGGGAAAGAGAGGATAGGAAGAATGGAGGGACTCTGAGGCATTTAGAATATTAATAGCTAACATTTATATAGTACCTACAATGTGTGAGGAAATGTGCTAAGTAAGCACTTTCTAATTATTCTCATTCAATCCTCACAACATCTTTGGGAAGGAGGTGCTATTATTATTCATTTTGAAGATAAGCAAAGTGAGGAAAACAGAGCTTAAGCGACTTGCCTAGGGTCACACAGCTAGTGAGTATCTGAGGTAGGATATGAACTCAGGTGTTTCAGATCCCAGCCTCTATCTACTGTGCTTCCTAGCATAGAAGAAAAAAAGTCAGCCAATACGATGAAGTGGGAAAACTCAGGATATCTTTATCCCAGAGAACAGAAAATGAATCAGGGTGGTCAGAAAATCATATGGGAGGGGATATTAATCATTGCCTATCGAAAGAATTGTTGAAATAGAAAGAATGCACTTTGTTCTGCTTAGCCCCAAAAGGCAGAAACAAGAAGCAATGAGCAAAAATTTCCAAGAGGCAGGTTCTGAGTCAAAAGAAGAACTTACTGAAAAAAAAATCTGGCTGTCAATGCAACGCTGACATTCTGATGTTCTAAGACCCCTTCCAAATTCTACATTCTGTATTTTAAGGTTCCTTCCTCTGCTAATGTTTAATTGTGTCCTTGTTCTAATAATGACATTCTGGGAATAATTTTCCTTTGTGCTTCAAGGTCTAGATTTTTTTTAAAAGTGTTGACTCAGAGTGCTCTATCTTTTCATTTCTTCCATAGGAAAAGAACTGTTCCTGTCCTGATCCAAAAAGAAGGCTTTTGTTGAAGAACCAAAATATCCTGGTATCAGCTGGCATCATGGATGGCCGAGATAATTCTTTAATAAAAGCATAAAATTGATTCCTACCATTTATGTGATTTATCATGAAAAAAATATGTTGGAGAAAGAAAGTGTGGAATTGTGGATAGAAGACTGGTCTCTAGGTCAGTTCAAATCCTGCACTTTACACCTTATTGCCTGTGTGGGTTTAAGCCAAGCTCCTGACCCTTCCTGCCTCTTCTGACGGCCAATCCAAGGCTTTTTCCATTGCATTACATTGCCTTTCAAAGCCACAACCTGCAGGATGGAGAGATCACAGAATTCTGATAGTTTAGAATTGGAGAGAAACTTATAGATCATTTATTCAAATCCTGTCCTTTATGCTACCTGGATATTTTGCAAATGGAAAATCAGAGCAGTTCAGTGAGTTGCCTAAGAACACAAAAGTAATACATAGAGATGAGATTCAAACTCTGATTTGTCTGTCTCCAAATCCATTAATCTTTGCATTATACCACCCTGTCAATAACGACACTATGATTAAAGGAAATAGGTGATGTTTCTTCCCTGAGTCCCAAGAAAGTTCATTGCATATTAAAAAGAAATAATCATTAGAGGAAATAAATGAACAGAAGATTGATGTTAAATGGACAAAAGCTGATTGATAAAGAGTTTAGGAAACAAAACTCAAATATGACATGGATGTACACACTACAGGGCTAAATGATGACTTCATTGCATTCTCTGAGTGTCCCAGGAACTCCTTCTCAAGCCCACATGAGAACAGCTGACACATTCTTCTTTAATGATCATTACATTCTCCCAAAAACTCATTTCTAGGTTCAAGGCATAGAAAAATGCAGCTCATGTAAATGAGATCTTGCTTCACTGAGGTTAATTAAGAACAAAAATCAAGACCTTAGGGAAGGGCAAGTCCCAATCTCTTGTGAAGTCTCACAGGTTCAGACCTGGCTCTTCCTCCTGCCATGTAACAGCAACAGACATGAAGTTCAACCAGGAGCTGTCCAGCTCAGACTGCACTGATAACTAACTGACAACAAGTGCTTGATGCTCTCTGCCAAAGCACATCTGTCTCCCAATGAAATATTTAGAGGAGCTCTACAAATTTCTTATGTGCAAAATCCCTATCACTATGATTCTTAGCAATCAGAATCAGAAATTAACAATAACACAACTCAAAGAAATAGGCCTCATTGCTAACAACTTATCCATAAAGGATCTCTAGTGACCTGTTCTCCTCATCTTCCACTAGGGATAAGAACCTAATGTAACTAGACTGGTTCAGGGGAAGAAGAGATAAAAAGAGTAACCATTCTAGCCCTTATGCTGAAACACAGTGACGCTGATTATTAAAGGAGAAAAGACAGGAACCTTGGGAGTAAGTTACCACTCCAACACAGTCTGTGACTGAAAAAAAATATGGATATAATCTGACATACACCCTAGTTTTTGGGAAAGGCAAATGTCAGAAAATTCAGAATTCAAATCTTGCCTCAAATACTTAGTAGATAGGTAACCATGGGCAAGTCACTTAACTGTGTTTGTCTCAGTTTCCTCCTCTGTAAAATGAACTGGAGAATGAAATGGCAAGTTAGTAATATTTTTGCCAAGAAAACCTCAAATTGGTTACAAAAAATTCAACATGGCTAAAAGGACTCAACAACAACAAAAATTTCAGAGGATTCAGATGAATAATATGTAGCTTTCTTATGGTCTAAAACTCTGTGTGAGAGGGAGATGAATGGGAAGTTTTCAAGACTCCAATTCCGCAGACAAACACCATCTATTTTAATGAAGATGAAAAGGAAAGAGCTGTCTACAGAGAATAGCATGACTGCCTAAAATCATGTAAACATATAAAGTATATATTGTTTAAATTAGTGCAAGTGCATAAAGAACTTACTGAACAATTCAATTTAAAAAAAATTAAGACATAATGATATTAATGATTTTTAGCATTGATATACCTCCATTGTCTGCCAGCACTGTACTAAGTACTTGCCAAAGAGTTTCTTATTGATCTGTACAACAAAACTGGGAAGTAGGTATTAATATGAGGGAACTGAGACAGAGATCAAGTTGCTTGTCCAAGGTCACAAAGCTAAACAGCTCTAAAAGATGAGCAAATGCAGGCATTTGAAGAAGAATACAAAAAGGACAGTTTTATAAGGATAACACTAGAATTCCTGAAATATTGAATGAGCTGAGCCTGAGGCAGGGTGCCAAGGACAACAAAAAAAGTTTGTCTTTTTAAATTTCTTTTTCATTGTTGTTTTTTTGATTAGTTTTTTTTGTTGTATCTATGCTGGGACCTACAAGAAGAGTCCAAAAACAACAAGGATCCTTGTTGAGAGGAGGGCACAATGATAACAGAAAGGAGTTGCAGGTGTTTAGTGGTTGTTTTGCCCCTGCTTTTCTTACAGAAAATAATCACAAGATTGAGGATAGGAGAAAAAAGGTAATAGGCTGTGGAAATCCAAGAATAAGGAGATGATAAAATAGGACCTACCTTCCCTCAGTAAGTTCTGATCACTCTGCCTAGATAAATAATCCCCAGCATAGTAAACAGCCATTGGTAGATGGAGCAGGTGAGGGGCTGTCAGTCAAAGAGGAAGGAGAACAGCAGGAGAGTAGTAGACCAATGTCCTGACTACTTTAAAAAAAGTCACATGTGGGGTGTGGGAGGATTCTTAACTTGTCAAACTATAGGATGATGAGCTCAGCTTCAAGTTCGGGCAAAGATTTATTTTAAAAAATAGGATTAAAAGAATATTTGTGAGCATTTAGAAAGGAAAGTAAGGGTGCTAGGCCTCTGTGTCAAAAAGAGCAAAGAAAAAGGAAAAGGATCCACAACAGAGAAATATTTCCAGCAGTTCTTTCCGTGGTAGCAAGGAAATGGAAACTGAGAAGGTGCCCATCAATTGGGCTGAACAAATTATGGGATGTGAATATAATGAAATACTTTCATGGAGTAATAAATGGGAGGAAGCAAAGGTAATAAATATTATTACAGTACCTACTATGCATCAGGAACCATGCTAAGCGACTTTTACAAATATTATCACATCCTTGCCTTAAGAAATAGATGCTATCCCCATGCTACAGCTGGGAAAACTGAGGCAAACAGCAGTTAAACAACTTGTCCAGGGTCTCACAGTTAGTAAGTGTTTGAGATCTGAACTCAGATATTCCTGTCTCTGGGCCCACTGCTTTGTGCACTATGGTGCCATCTAGCCACTACTAGAACATAGTTTTAAAAATGAATAATTTTGGAAGGCTTAAGATCTCCAATCAATACCATGATCAACCATGATTCCAGAGGACTAGGGATGGAACATGCTACTTGTTTCCTGAATAGTGATGAAGTCAGAGTGCAGATTCCTCCATAAGTTTTGTACAAGGCCAATGCAGCCAATTTCTCATCCCAAGACCTTCCACAAGCTCTGTAGTACCCTTCTTTCTTTGGTAAGTTCCCTCTCTCACTCAGCATTATCTTGGTCAGCTCCTTTTTACATGTCAATTTTCCCTGATTAGACTATAACAGAGCAGATAGATGATATGGTGGTTAGAGTGATGGGTCTGGAGTCAAGAAAATTCATCTTCCTGAGTCCAAATCCTGCTTCAGATATTTACTAGCTGTGTGACACTGGGCAAGTTACCTAATCCTGTTAGCCTGAGCTGCCTAATCTGTAAGACAAGCTGGAGAAGGACATGGCAAACTATTCCAGTATCATACAAGGGAAACCACAAATGGGGTCACAAACAGTCAGACACAACTGAAACAAGTGAACGACAACATACTTAACTGATGTCCTTTTCTGACAAGGTTACTGGACAGGTAGATCCTGAGAATGCCACAGATAAAATACATGTGGAATTCAGCAAAGCATTTGACAAGAATCTCATTCTATGCTTGTAGGCAAGATAAAGAGATGAGGGTTAGAAGAAAGTATAGTTAAGTAAACTCATTATTGATTGAATGACCGAAATCAAATGAAATCAGAGCCACCAGGGAGGGATATCTCTAGTGAAATGCCCTAAGTCTCTGCACTTGACTCTGTGCAGTACACTACAGGTGCCAAATTCACTGCAGAGTGCATCAGAACAAAATTAAAATATAATGGGGCAACATTTAACAACATACATAAAAAAGATAGTGGAATGTTCAGTAATTGCTGTCTACCTCCCCTTGTTGACCTTGAAGAACCCAAAGAAATCTCGGGAAAAATCCTGAAACAGTGAGAGCAGCAGGAGGGATAAACAGTCTCCATTTATTTTTCCTGGCATCATGGGCTAGGAAAATAGCTAAGGATGGTCCCTCTTGCTGTGCCTGAAGATGACCAATGCAGGATTGGAGCTATCCCAGTCAGACCTACCTGAGCAAAATGGGAGAAGATGCTAAACCCTAGCGGGATGAAATCTGCAATTGCTAACACCAGGATCCTAGGTGTGCCTCAGCATCCAAGGGGAAAACACTAGTGCAGTCAAGATCACCAACTGCTTAACTTTCCTATGCTCTAGCTCAGCAGAGGAGACTTCCTGTGGCTAGACCACCCCTCCTCCACTTTCCACAGCTAGCTCCAGGGTAACTCCAGGGAAACCCAAACAGACTTCACATAGTCTCTGCTTTCCAAAACCAGCCAGTTCAGCATCAGGTAAGCTGCAGCCTTTTAACTTCTAGCTGAAAGAAGAAGAGACCACAACACATAAAGCCTCAAGTTTTAGGCACAAGAACTGCGGGACAGAGCCACTCATGTCCCAGATGCAGAGATCTGCTTTAAAAGCCAGGAAAGGGATGATCATCATGAGTAAGAAACATAGCATAAAAGACCATAGAAACTTTCAGTGGGGACAAGAATCAAAACATGAATACCAAAGAGTACAGCATTGAGACTGTACTTCCATCTGAAATGTCAGAAGGGAATATGGACTGATATGAAGGACAAAGAGCATTCATGGAAGAGCTCAGGAAAGATTTTAAAACCCAAATTAGAGAAATAGAAGAAAAACTGAACAATGATTTTAAAAATATGAAAAAAGAAATCACAGAAGAAATTGAAAAGAAAATTGGACAAATAGGAAAGGAAGTACAAGACATAACTGGAGAAAATAACTCCTTAAAAGGAACAATTGGGCAGATGGAAAAGGAGGTGCAAAAGTTAACTGAAGAAAAAAATTAGAATTGGGCAAGTAGAAGCTAATGAGACATCAAAAACCATTCAAACAGAATCTAAAGAATGAAATGATAGAAGAGAATGTAAAATATCTAATTGGAAAAATACCTGACCTGGAAAATAGACCCAGGGGAGAAAAATCTAGGGACTGTTGGTCTACCAGAAAGCCATGATGACAAAAAAGAGCCTGGACAACATCAAACAGGAAATCATCAAAGAAAATTGCCCAGAACTTCTAGATCCAGAGGACAAAATAGGCATTAAAAGAATCCACCACTGGATTTCCGGTTCTGGGAGCCAAGATGGCAGAGTGATTGGTAATTACTCTCTCCCTCTCCTTGATGACCTTAATGAGTCCAGATATCTCCCTGGGAAAAACTGTGGAATAGTGGGAGCAGCAGGAGTAACAGACTCTCAGCTTGTGAGGGTTCCACTTGCTGTGACCTAATGCAATGAGTGCAGGATCAGAACTGTCCCAGACAACCCCACCTCAACAAAATGGGAAAAGATCCTGAGCCCTAGGGGATGACACCAGCAACTGTCAACTCCAGGATTCCAGGCATGCCTCAGCACCCCAGGGGAACTGGGAAGACACTAGTGCAGATAGCTGTTTGCTATGCTCTAGCCTAGCATCCAGACCACTGCTCTACCACACTTAATGAGTTACCTCAAGGGTAACTCCAAGGAAACCAAAAAAAACTCACCTGGACTCTGCTTTCAAACTCAGCCAACTCAGTACCAGGTAAGCTGCAGAATTTTAACTTCTAGCTGAAAGAGAGGCCACAACACACAAAGCCTCAAGTTTAAGGAACAAAGAACTGTGGAACAGAGCTCCCTGTGCCACAGATGCAGAGCTCTACTTTAAAAGTCAGGAAAAAGGTTATTGTCATGAGTAAGAAACAATGCAGAAAAGAAAAGACCATAGAATCTTTCTATGGGGACAAGGACCAAAACACAAATACTAAAAAGGTCAGCATTGAGACTGTAATTCCATCCGAAACTTCAAGAGCCTTCTTGAAAGATATCTGGAAGTATTTTAAAACCCAAATTAGAGAAATAGAAGAAAAACTGGCCAATGATTTTAAAATTATGAAATTGATTGAAATTCAATGAAGAGAAAAACTCCTTAAAAAGGAAAATTGGACAAATAGAAAAGGAAGTACAAAACCTAAGAGGTGAAAATAACTCCTTAAAAGGAACAATTGGACAGATGGAAAAGGAGATGAAAAAGTTAACTGAAGAAAACAATTTGATAAAAAATAGAATCAGACAAATAGAAGATAATGAATCTAAGACACATCAAGAATAAAAAATATCTAATGGGAAAAGCAAATGACCTGGAAAATAGATCCAGGAAGGAAAACTTAAGTATTATTGGTCTACCAGAAATCCATGATGAAAAAAAGAGCCTGGATAATATCACACAAGAAGTAATCAAGGAAAATTGTCCAGAAGTGCTAGACCTAGAGGGCAGAATAGTCATTGAAAAAATCCACTGTTCATCTTCTAAAAGGGAACTCAAACTGAAAACACCAAGGATTATCATTGCCAAATTCAAGACAAGAGAAGGAGGAAATACTGCAAGCAGTTAGAAAGAAACAATTCAAATATTGAGGAGCCACAGTTAGGATCACACAGGACCTTGCAGGCATTAAAAAAATCGAAGAAATTAGAATATGATATTCCATAAGACAAAGGAGCTAAGACTACAATCAAGGATTAATTACCCAGAAAAGGTGAGCATAATATTTCAGTCAAGAAGATGGACATTCAATTAAAAAAAGGGATTTCCAGACCTTCCTGATGAAAAGGCCAGAACTCAATAGAAAATTTGATCTTCAAATCCAGGTCTCAAGGAGGCATAAAAAGGTAAACAGGGGAAACAAAAAACTTGTTACAAAATATGAGCAACTGTTTACATCCCTACAAGGGAAGATGATACTTGTTAATCTTGAGAAATGTATATTTATTATGAATTGTAAAAGAGATATACGTAGATGGAGGGAGTGGGTATAAATTAAATGATGTAAAGATAACAAATGTGATTTAAGGGTGTGAAAGGATTGTAATGGGGAATGTGAAAAGGAAGAGACAGAAAAAAATTAATTCCATCAAAAGAAATGGCAAAAAAAATGTATTTTAGTAGGGGGAAAGAGGGGAGGGAGATAAACATTGTCTGAGAGGTATTCTTATCTGATTGGATTCAAGGAGAGTACAACAGACTCAGTTAAGTATGCTAAAAGGGAGGGAAGAAGTAGTAAGAGAAAAGGGTATAAAAAGGGAGGAGGGCTGAAAGAAGGGATGGAACACTGAGGCAGGCATTGGTGAAAAATTGAAACTCTATTGCAGAGGGGATGGGAGAAGGAAGAAGTAAAAGCATAAACAAGGAGAAAGGAGATGGAGGGAAAGAAACATATAGTAACCATTACTATTAATGTGAATGGGATGAACTCTCCCATAAAATGGAGATGGATAGCTGAATGGATTTAAAACCATAATCCAAGAACCTATTGTTCACAAGAAACACATTTGAAATGGGCACATACACACAGTGTAAAGGTAAAAGGTTGGAGCAGAGTATTTTGTGCTTCAGCTGATGTAAAGAAGCAGGGGTAGCAATCCTAATCTCAGACAAAACAAAAGCAGAATTAGAACTAATCAAAAGAGATAAGGAAGGAAACTATATCCTGCTAAAAGGCATCATAGACAATGAAGCAATTTTGCTACTAAACATAGATGATCCAGGTGGTATAGCATCCAGATTCTTAGAGGGTAAGCTAAGGCAGTTACAGGAAGAAATGGATGGCAAAACTATACTAGTGGGGAACCTCAACCACTCCATCTCTGAACATGATAGATCTAACCTCAAAATAAACAATAAAGAAGTTGAGGAGGTGAAAAGAACTTTAGGTAAGGTAGATATGATAGATTTCTGGAGAAAATTGAAAGAGGATAGAAAGGAATATACCTTTTTCTCAACGGTAGATGGCACATATAAAAGAGTGACCAGGTACTATGCCATAGAAACGTCACAGACCAGTGGAGAAAGGCTGAGATAGTCAATGCATCCTTCTCGGATCATCATGCAATAAAACTTGTATGTAATCAAAGGCCATGGAAAAATAAACCAAAAACTTACTGGAAACAAAACAATCTAATACTAAAGAAAGAGTGTATTAAACAACAAATTATAGAAACAATTAATAACTTCATTCAAGAGAATGACAATAATGAGACAACCTGTCAAATTTTATGGGTTATAGCAAAAGCAGTTCTTAAGGGAAGTTTTATATCTTTGAAAGCCTACATGAATAAAATAGAGAAAGAAGAGGTCAATGAATTGGGCATGCAGCTAAAAAAGTTTGAAAAAGAACACATAGACAATCCCCAAGTAAGAACCAAATTAGAAATACTGAAAATCAAAGGGGAGATTAATGAAATTGAAATTAAGAAAACTATAGAACTAATAAATGAAACTAAAAATTGGTTTTATGAAAAAAAACAAAAAAATTATAAACCTTTGGTCAATTCGATTTAAAAAAGAAAGAATAAAACCAAATTACCAATATCAAAAATGAAAAGAGTGAACTCACCTCCAATGAGGAGGAAATTAAAACAATAATAAAAAATTACTTTGCCCAACTGTATGCCCATAAATTCAATAATCTAAATGAGAAAGATGATTATTTTAAAAGATATAAATAGCCCAAAATAACAGAAGAGGAATTTGAATACTTAACCCCATCTCAGAAAAAGAAAGTAAACAAACCATCAATGAACTCCATAGGAAAAAAATCTCCAGGGTCAGATGAATCTGCAAGTGAATTCTACCAAATATTTAAAGAATGGTAAATTCTAATACCATGTAGACTATTAGGGAAATTGACAAAGAAGCAGTCTTGCCAAATTCTTATTATGATACAAATATGGTTTGGATACCTAAACCAGGAAGAACAAAAACAGAGAAAGAAAATTATAGACCAATTTCTCTAATGAATACAGATTCAAACATTTTAAATAAGATAACAGCAAAAAGAATAGAGCAACATATCAAGAGAATAGTACATTATGATCAGGTAGGATTTGTACCAGGAATGTAGGGCTGGTTCAATGTTAGAAAAGCTATTAGCATTAATGATCATAACAACAAGAAGACTAACAGAAACCACATGTTTTCTCAATAGCTGCAGAAAGAACTTTTGGCAAAATACAACACCCATTCCTATTGAAAACCCTGGAAGGCATAGGAATAAATGGAACTTTCTATCACATAATAAACAGCATCTACCTACAACCATCAACAAGCACTACATTCAATGGGGACAAGTTGGTTGCATTTCCAATAAGATCAGGGGTGAAACAAAGATGTCCATTATCGCCACTGTTAATCAATATGATATTAGAAATTCTAACTGTGGCAATAAGAGAAAAAAAAGATATTAGAGGAATTAGAATAGGCAAAGAAGAATCTAAGTTATCACTTTGCAGATGATATGATGATATACTTAGAGAATCTCAGAGATTCAAGGACAAAACTACTTGAAATAAAAAACAACTTTGGCAAAGTTGCAGGTTACAAAATAAACCCACAGGAATCTTCTGCATTTCTCTATATTACTAACAACATTCAAAAGCAAGAATTAGAAAAAGAAAGTCTATTTAAACCTATGGTAGACACTATAAAATATCTAGGAGTATACCTGCAAAAACAAACCCAGGGACTATATGCACACAATTACAAAACACCTTTCACACAAATAAAGTCAGATCTAAGTAAGTGAAAACATCATTTGCTAATGGGTATGCTGAGCTAATATAATAAAAATGACTATTCTACATAAATTAATTTACTTGTTCAAGGCCATACCAATCAAACTACCAGATAATTACTTTCTAGAGATAGAAAAAATAATACCAAAATTCATGTGAAAGAACAAAACATTCAGAATACCAAAGGAACTAAGGAAAAGAAATGCTATGGAAGGTGACCCAGACCAACCAAATCTCAAATTTTATTATAAAGTGTCAATCCTCAAAACCATTCATACTGGTTAAGAAGCAGAGGGGTAGACCAGTAGAATATGTTAGGTATTCAAAACACAGTAGGGAATTAATCTAGCAAGCTAATGTTTGATAAACACAAGGACCCCAGCTTCTTGAATAAGAACTCACTGTCTGACAAAAATTGCTGGGAAAAGTGGATAACAGTGCGGTAGAAACTGAGCACAGAACAATGTCTGACACCATACACAAGAATAACATCCAAATAGTTACATGATCTAGGTATAAAGATTGATACTAAACAAATTAGGAGAGCAAGAAATAGTATATTTTTCAGATTTATGGAGAATGGAGATATTTATGAACAAACAAGAGACAGAGAACATTATTTTACATTAAATTGGAAAGTTTTTGCACAAACCTAATGATACCAAGAGAAGGAGGAAAGCAGAAAATTGGAAAAGAATTTTTGCAACTAGTGTCTGTGATAATGTCCACATTTCTAAAATATACAGAGAACTGAGTAAAATGTAAAAGACTCCAAGTCATTCAGCAACTGATAAATGGTCAAAGGACATGAGCAGGGAGTTTTCAAGGGAAGAAATTAAAACTCTCTATAATCATATAAAAAATGCTCTAAATCACTATTTATCAGAGAGATGAAAATTAAAACAACTCTGAGGTACCACATCACACCTATCAGATTGGCTAATATGAAAAGAAAGGAAGATGATAAATGTTGGAGAAGATGTTGGAGAGCTGGAACGCTAATTCATTGTTGGTAGAGCTGTGAGCTGATCCCATCATTCTGGATAGCAATTTGGAAGTATGCCCAAAGGGATACAAAAATGTGCATACCTGTTGATGCAGCAGTATCACTTCTGGGACTCTATCCCAAAGAGATCATAGAAATGGGAAAGGGTCCCACATGTACAAAAATATCTATAGTAGCCCTCTTTGTGGAGGCCAAAAACTGGAAATCAAGAGGATGCCCATCAATTGGGGAATGGCTGAAACAAGCTGCGGTATATGAATGTAATGGATTACTACTGTGTTATGAGAAATGATGAACAGGAAGACTTGAGAGAAGCCTGGAAAGATTTATATGAACTGATGCTGAGTGAAAGGAGCAGAACCAGAAAAACTTTATGCACAGCAACAGCCACAGTGTGCCAGAAATTTTTCTGAGAGACTTAGTACTTCACTGCAATGTATTGACTTAAAAAATTTACAGTGGACTCAAGGCAAAATACCTTCCACATCCAGAGAAAGAACTATGCAATTGGATGGCAGATAGAAACAGTCCATTTTCTTTTGTATTGTGTTTTGTTTTGTTTTATGATATGTCTCTTTCATTTTAATTCTTCTATGCAACATGTATTTAATAGGAATGTAAGTGTAGAACCTATATAAGATTGTGTAACATCTCAGCAAGGAGTAGGGAGGGAGGGGAATATGAGGGGTAGGGAGGGGAGAAAATCTAAAACGTATGGAAGTGATTTTCAAACACTGAAAACCAATAAAATAATTTAATTTAAAAAAACAAAAAAATAAACATAAGTACAATAGAACATTACTATTCTATGATATGATTCTATGATATTACTATGCAGTTTTTAAGTCACTATGAGGCAGCAAAATCATTCTGTGAGGTGTAATTGACACCACTACTATAAACCATTTCTTTTAAAAAAAATGGTGACTTAGACTCATGGATGGCATCCTTATTAGATCCCCAGATGATGAAAATCTAAGAATAATAATTAAAAAACTGTTGACAAGATTCAGATCCAGAAGGATTTCAATATCTCAATATACTATAACAACAGAACAAATTTAGTGAGATGATATTTATAGGGATTAGTTTAAAGTCCTACATTTGGTTTCAGAAATCAACTGTGTAAGTTCAGGATAGAGGAGTCAATGATAGAAAATAATTCTGTGGATCAAGCACTGGGGGTTTCGGTGGATTATAAGCTCAATGTTGATCTCCAATATAGCATGGCATCTAAAAGCTAATATATAAAGATGAAACAACTATTAAGTGCTTACTCTTGCCAGGCCCTTTGATAAGCACTAGAGACACACAGACAGACAAACAAGACAATTCTGCCTTCAAGGAGTTGAGGTAGATAATAGCTAAAGCAGAGTTGGAAAATGGCCTGAAAGGATTTCAGAAAAGGGATCTTTCCAGGTTGGCAAGGCAGTTGGTTAAGAAAAGATTGAGTTGAGTAGCTGACTTGAATGAGGCAGTCTTAGATTACATTAATAGAAGTATCTCATCTCAAACAAAGAGTTTACTAACACTGCTGCACTCTATTGTGGTCACGTCACATCCTAAGATGGGAGCAAGGCAGAAAAGTGAGATATAGTAGAAAAAACTTGTGTTCTATTCAAGAGTGAGATCAGCAACAAACCGGAGCAGGCCCAGAGCAGGAGGCATATCAGAGCAATGGAAGCCAAAGAAGCCATGCCATTTCCATCAGTTGATGGAGATCTAATGAAGAAAATAAGAAATATGGAAAATAATAGTTATCCCAAGTATCTGAGGAGTTCTCAAGGGAAAGCACTTGATCTGTTGGTCATAGAGTATAAAAACAAAAGCAATGGATCAGTCACAGGAAGGAGCATTTAGGAAGGATATTAAGAAAAACTTCCTAGTATTAAGATCTGTCCAAATGAAGAAGGAGTTGAGATATATGTAGTAGTTTTCCATCCCTGAAAGTCTTGAAATACAAACTGTAAGATCACTCACTTGGGGACTTTGTAGGGGGAGATTAAAGTCAGTTCCATGTTGAGCCTGATGACATCTAAGTTCAGTCCAATTCTGGGTAACACAGTCTAAACAGGATCTCCAGGAGGAATTCAGAGGCTTTGGCATGGTCTTTGTGATGATTTGGCTCAGCCTTGCCAATCTATATACATTGTGCTGGGTGATGTGGAAACCAACTGAATTCCTTGAATAAGGCTCAGGGATAGAAATCTTTTCCTTCTCTACAAAGCTGCCTATGGCTTCAAAGTAATGACTGAAGGGAACTTTTAAAGTGCAATGGAACAAGATGATGCTGAAATTTAAATATACCCACTAGGGGGTGATATGCTTCCATTCTCTGACCTTCCCTAACCATCAAATAGAGCGCTGGCCACAGATAAGAGATAAGATATAAGGTATCACAGTTTCCAGGGAGGGATGTACCCAAATTCTGCAAAGCATGAGTTTGTGGTTGGAATTAGATTTGCTAAGTCATGCAATATCCAAATTGGAAGAAAAATCAAAACACTGAAGAAAACATTACATATCAGATCTTCAAGCAAAAAATGCAGTATGACAGAGCTCAGGGAATCTCATGTCAGGGAACATACTCTTAATAGCTGAAAAGACCATAAGCATGGAATGTCTTAGCTGGAAGGAGCTCCAGAAACAGAATGTAGATAAGAGATAATAGGACATAGGTTTATTCTTCATTTTTAAAATTTTTTCTCCATTAAATGTAAACATTTTAATGTCAATTTTTAGAAAGAAAAATGTTTACTTACATAATTTGTTGTTTATTTAATGATATTATGTGATTTTTCTTTTCTCAATATGTGGAATTTATATATATGTATATATATATATATATATATACTATTTTTTTCTTTTTATTAATTTATTTTTAGTTTTCAACTTTTACTACCATAAGATCTGGAGCTACAAATTTTCTCCCCATCAATTTCCTCCCCCTATGCCAAGTCAGCATCCATTTTGATTTACCTTTCCCCAATCTGCCCTCCCTTCTATCACTCCCCTCTTCTCTTATTCTCTTCCCATCTATTTTCCTATAGCACAAAATAGATTACTACACCCTACTGCCTATATGTCTTATTTCCCAATTATACATAGAAACAAATTTTAATATTCGTTTTAAAAACTTTGAGTTCCTCATTCTCTCTCTCCCCACCCACCCTAATTGAGAAGGAAAACAATTTGATATAGGTTCTATATGTGCAGCCATGCAAAACCCTTCTATAACAGTTATGTTGTGAAAGACTAACTATATTTACCTTCATGCTATCCTACCCCCATTTATTCTATTCTCTCCTTTGACACTGTCTTTCCTCAAAAGTGTTTGTGTATGATTACACTCCCCTTTCACAAGTCCTCCCTTCTACCATCCTTTCCTCCTACCTCCCTTTCCTACCTTACCCCCGAACTCTCTTTAGGGCAAGACAAATTTTCATACTAAATTGAGTGTGTATGTTATTTCCTCCTTAAGCCAAATCCAATGAGAGTAAGATTCATTCATTCCCTCTCACATCTTCCCCTCTATTGTAAAAATTTTTTCTTCCCTCTTTTATGTAAGGTAATTTACCCCACTCTAACTCTCCCTTTCTACTTTTCCCAGTACACTCCTCTCTCATCCTTTAATCTTATTTTTAGATATCATCCCGTCATATTCACCTTACCCTGTGCCCTTTGCCTATCCATTCATCCATCCATCTATCTATCTATCTATTTATCTATCTATCTATTGGCGGGAAGGGCAGTTAGGGGTACAGTGAATAGATCACCAGTGCAGGAGTCAGGAGGACCTGAGTTCAAATCTCACCTTAGACACTTAGTGGTGTGACCTTGGGCAAGTCACTTAACCCCAATTGCCTTATCCTGAGTCATCTCCAATCATCCTGATGAATATCTGGTCACTGGATTCAGATGACTGTGGAGAAGAAGTGAAGCTGGTCACCTGCATAGCCCTCCCTCACTCAGTTCCTTAGGGAGGAATGTAATCCTTAAAATTGGCTAGGATCAGGACTGAATTCAAGTTTGAAACTGATGTGCACAATGCTTTGTTAAATATCTTGTCTGTGTGTGTGTTTGTGAAATGTTTAGTTAAATTGTAAATGCAGCAAGTCATGACATCATTTCTTTAATGTCATGATCTTCTTCAGCAACAAAAGATGAACACACACATATTGGTGGGAAACAAGGAAGTTCTTTTTCTACAGTTCTGGGTGATCAGGATTGTGACCTAGTATGGGAAGGTGAAAGTCAGAAACTTCTGCACAGGCTGGATGAACTGCTTGAAGGAAAACTTATCAGAGAGAGAACCTAAAGTCACATTGCTAGGGAATGGTGGCCCAGAAGATGAGAGTTCAGAATACTATAAGAAACTTCCATTATTCTGAAGGTGTTGTTCTCTTCCAGTAGCCATGCTGGAGACCACCCGTTCAGTCAAATGAATGAATGTAGCTTCCCTCCCCTGAACTCCATATTAATAAATTTTCCTTGATAACTTTTTGTGTGTCAAGTTCATCTCTGACAAATTGGCACCCATTGTGGGGCTTGACTCACTGACTTGAGGGAGTGAGGAAACTTGGAGAGAGCACTCCTGTAATTTTTTTTTTACAGTGTCTATAAGTTAAATCTATTCCAGTTCAAGCATGAAACATGAGACCACAGGTAGGGAGCTCAGAGGAATTGGGGAGCAAAATTTGCTGGTGAATCAGGTAACTCAGTAATCCCCAGGTTGGTCTTTCACTGATGGAGTGAAGTTTGGCTTAGCCAACTTCTTGTTGGTCATATCCCTGTCCAGGAATTTCCTTGCTGGCTCTAAACTAAGGAGAGGACTTGGATAGAATACAGGGAATTTGAGCAATGTTGGGAAGGAGAGCCACTGGGGATATTGGGAGCATGATCCCCTGTCAAAAAGACCGTGCTGGTTGCTGGAGTCAGGGACTTTAGTCCCAACAGGGAACAGTATTTTGCTAAACCATCTGGTGTTGGAATAGACAAACAAACAAACAACCTCTTATCTATCCTGGAAGTTGGAGTAAGCTTATTAGGGAGGAATGTAATCCTTAAAATTGGCTAGGACCAGGACTGAATTCAAGTTTGAAAATGATGTACACAATGCTTTGTTAAATATCTTGTCTATGTGTGTGTGTTTATGAAATGTTTAGTTAAATTGTAAATGCAGCTAGTCAGCAAGTCTTCCCCATTATCTTCCCCTTCTCCAACCCGCCCTCCCAGCAGGTTCATAGGAGTGAGTGAAGCGGGGAAAGAGAGAGAAGAAAAAACATCTTTCTGCATTCAAAACCTCTGGCCAAGTGTCTGAATGCAGGTCATTCACTACCTCTCCTAGGAGAGTCTCTTTTGTATAACCAAGTAAAAAAAGAAGGGATGAGTTTCAGACATTCTACAGTAAAGTGTTGGATTTTGATTTGATGAGATCTCAAACCTAAAATCTGTACTTTATGTTTGAATTGGGTCCGTGTATCTCATATCAGACTGTATGCTTAAAATTTCAAGTTCACTTTGGAATTTCAGTGATTTCTTTTAGAGGCATTAACTCCAAATTCTGAAGGATAAAGAAAAGGAGGGTGAGTACTTAGGCAGTCAATTACTTAATCATTTTAAGCATGAAAGCTTTTGCCTGGAGAGAGAGGCAATGCCCTGTCAGGGTCATCTCTAACTGGATAAAAGCCTCCTCTTAAGAATATTGGCATATTTTAAGCTAACCTGAGGAGAACAGGTGTAATTTCAAACTCTTTGTAAAACTTTATATTCTTTTCATAGTATAAAGCCTGAAACTCCCAAGAGAGAAAGGTTTGGGTGGAACAGGAGAGTATCCATGTGCTCTTTACTAGGAGAGGTTACTTCCTTCCACCTTCAATCTGACTTAAACGCTGAAATGAGAATGGGACAGCTTTTCTGGTGGGTCTCAGGGTTGGGAGGAGAGACAAGATCTCTTTAAGGAAATACAGTGGGGAAAAAAAGGAAAAAGACTATTCAAAGCTGAGAGTGACAAGCCACATGTTACCTCAATGGAAATTTTCTTTTAAGTAGCAAGAATATTTGACTTAAGGAAAAGAAGGGTTAAAATGTTTATCATGAGAGATTATAAATCTAAATTTGATATCTGTCCTAAAGGAATAAATAGCAGCATGTGAAAATGAACTTCCTATTAGGATTCAGTGGGAAAACATATTGCTATTTGGCATTTATGATAGTAAAGTGTTTAACACAAGGATGAGCATATGTTAAATGCAACACTAATCTAATGGAATTGTCACAATTTTAAAATTTGGATTTCATTATATATAGATTGAGGTTTTAAAAGGATGTGACAGAAATTTGATAATTTGAAATTTATATTTAGCTATAGATGAGCAGTGAAAATGCTGATGTTTCCTATATAATGGAAGATTTTCCACTTGCCGGCTTGGCTAAAAGATTTAATTTCTGAAGAATATCATTCCTCCAGAGTGAGTATAATTAGGGGAGAATGAACAAGCTTGTGAAGCATCAGCCTGTAAGGTAAGCCATTAACCTCTTTGCTTTTTTTAAGCTGGAGAGTTTAAAAATTAACAAATTATGAGCTATCTTGTCTTATGGTTGATTTGATTTAAAAGTAAATAACTCAGTCAAATTTGAGATGGCTATCTGAAAGGATATCAAGTCAATATTTATTTCCTATTTAAGACTTTATGGGACTCTAATTTACCATTATTTTAAGCTTTGATTACAGGAATAAGTTGTCTGAATTATCATAAAGCCAATTGCTATGGACTGCAGGCTGATATTTGGGGAAGAGTCTTAAAGACCTTCTAAGCCCCTAGTGACCAGATGATTGGCTGTCAGATAATGACTCATTCCTGGATTTAAGGAAAACTAAGGAAGTCATTCCTACTGTTAATACATATGACAATGTCCCTCCTCTTCTTTCACAGCAAATCTCTATAAATAAAAGTTACATTAAATGATTACCTGGTGATAGAGTGTGCCCAAATGATGGTGAGATGAATTACTCTGCAAGATGATGTGGAAAAGCATTCACCTGAATGAGTAGTGATTTATTTTAAGTTTTAAGGATGTAATGAGACTTTTGAAAAGGAAATTCATCCAAATGTTGTTATATTAGAAACTAATTTGTTAAATTAATGATGAATTGGTTAAAAAACTGCTATGAATTCTGTGTAATAGTTTCTTTGTTATAGAATACTTATTAAGAAAATGAAAATCCTTGAAAACTATACACATATTTTTATATAAGGGTGTGATTTTCAAGCTGGTTTCATTTAAGAATGTATTAAGTACGCTTAAAAGGTTATTTCTGCTATTAAGAAGGAATCTTTTTTCAGATATGTCAACTACTTATTTCCTCTACCACAACTGAAGTATTTTTTAATTATTATTTTACTTGTTTTCAATATTTTACAATCAACTCCCATTTAACTTAGATTTTTTTCCCCACTCTTTCCCCCTTCCCTGCCCCCTCCCTCCCTGAGTCAGCATACAATTTTGTATAGGTACTACACATACACTCCTATTAAATGCATTTGTACCTTACTCATGTTCCATAAAAGAATTAAAATGAGTTGGAAAAATCATGAAAAGGATAATACAAAAGAAAATGATCTGTTACATTCTGAAATCAGATTCCATAGTTCTTTCTGTGGATGTGGAAGGCATTTTGTCTTAAGAGATCACTGGGGGCATGGAGTCAAGATGGTGGAGTAGAAAGACATACATATACTAGCTCTTCCCACACAGCCCATAAAATACCTATAAAGAAAGACTCTCAATAAATTCTAGAGCAATAGAAGTGGAGAACAACAGAATGGAGGAGATTTCCAGCCCAGGGTGACCTGAAAGGCCAATGGGAAATGTCTGTCACACCTGATACAGAGCAGAGCCCAGCCCAGCCTTGGCCATGAGGTGCACCTCTGGGAGGAGGACATGAGCAGGCCTTGGGAGCAGAATCCCCAGTTGTAGTAGCAGCTGTTTGCAGATCCCTCAACCCACAGGTGCCAAAGGTCAGTGACAGGGTTTTTTTCAGCTGGCCAAGAAGGGCCTTCCCAGAGCTCCAGGCTCAGGCAGTGACCTCAGAGGCCACATTGGGCAGGCTGGCAGGTGGCAGCAGTTCCCACAGTAGCCCCTACAGCAGCCTGCATCCATTGCTGAATCATAAAACTCCTGGGGGCACTGAGCAACTGATTCTCAGCCCTGTGAAGAGACCCTGCAGCAACTAATCTTTATGTCACACTGAATGCTAGCCCTGTCCCTGCCCTTTATCTGAATCTCAACCCCCAGTGCTGGACTTGGTGAAACTAGAGGAGAGGTGGTTGTGAAGAGGAAACACTACAAAGATTCTGGGCACAAAAATCTCTTCTTGCTCCCATACCAGTGTACATGCTTGATTGTGCTACCTTGGAGGAACTGAGATCTTAAAGATCCCCAGAGTATACCCTACTTTTGACAAGGGACGCAAAAGTCAAGCAATTGGTTGGGAAAATACCCAAAAAAGGGAAAAAATAAGACTAGAAGGTTACTTTCTTGGTGGACAGATATCTTCTCCCATCCATTCAGATGAGGAAGAATAATGCTTACCATCAGGGAAAGACATAAAAGTTAAAGCATCTGTATCCCAAACATCCAAAATAAATATTCAATGGTATCAGGCAATGAAAGAGCTCAAAAAGGATTTTGAAAATCAAGTAAGAGAGGTGGAGGAAAAATTGGGAAGACAAATGAGAAAAATGGAAAAAAATCATGAAAAGTGGGTCAACAACTTGCAAAAGGAAACCCAAAACAATGCTGAAGAAAATAACACCTTGAAAAATAGGCTAACTCAATTGGCAAAAGAGATTCAAAAAGCCAATGAGGAGAAGAATGCTTTCAAAAGCAGGATTAGTCAAATGGAAAAGGAGGTTCAAAAGCTCACTGAAGAAAATAGTTCTCTCAAAATTAGAATGAAACAGATGGAGGCTAATGACTTTCTGAGAAACCAAGAAATCACAAAACAAAACCAAAAGAATGAAAAATGGAAGATAATGTGAAATATCTCATTGAAAAAATAACTGACCTGGAGAATAGATCCAGGAGAGACATTTAAAAATTAAGGGACTTCCTGAAAGCCATGACCAAAAAAAGAGCCTAAACATAATCTTTCATGAGATTATCAAGGAAAATTACCCTGATATTCTAGAGCCAGGGGGCAAAATAAATATTGAAAGAATCCACTGATCACCTTCTAAAAGAGATCAAAAAATAGAAACTCCTAGGAACATTATAGCCAAGCTTCAGAGTTCCCAAGTCAAGGAGAAAATATTGCAAGCACCTAGAAAGAGTATAGTGGAAATACAATCAGGATAACACAAGATTTGGCAGTTTCAGCATTAAGGGATAGAAGGGCATGGAATATGATATTCCATAAGTCAAAGGAACTAGGACTAAACCCAAGAATCACCTACCCATCAAAACTGAGTATAATACTTCAGGGGGGAAAATAGTCCTTCAATGAAATAGAGGACTTTGAAGCATTCTTGATGAAAAGACCAGAGCTGAAAAGAAAATTTGACTTTCAAACACAAGAATCAAGAGAAGCATGAAAAGGTAAACAGGAAATAGAAATCATAAGGGACTTATTAAAGTTGAACTATTTACATTCTTACATGGAAAGACAGTATTTGTAACTCTTGAAAATTTTTTCAGTATCTGGGTATTTGGTTGGATTACACACACACACACACACACACGGTGAGTTGAATAGGATTGGATCATATCTAAAAAATAAAATTAAGGGGTGATAAAGGAATATATTGGGAGGATAAAGGGAGAAATGGAATGGGGCAAATTATCTCTCATAAAAGAGCCAAGTAAAAGACGTTTCCATGGAGAAAAAAGCGGGGAGGTGAGAGAGAAAACATGAAGCTTACTCTCATAACATTCAGTTCAAGGAAGGAATAAAATGCACACTCATTTTGGTATGAAAAACTATCTTACAATATAGGAAAGTAGGGGATAAGGGGATAAGCAGGGTAGGGGGGATGATGGAAAGGAGTTCAATGGGAGGAGGGAGCAATTAGAAGTCAGCACTCTTGGGAGGGGACAAGATCAAAAGAGTTGGAGGCAAGATACAATGGAAGGAAATATAGTTAGTCTTGCACAACATGACTATTATGGAAGTCATTTGCAAGGCTACACATATATGGCCTGTACTGAGTTTCTTGCCTTCCCAATGGGGATGAGTGGGAAGGGAGAAAGGAAGAAAAGTTGGAACTCAAAGTTTTAGGAACAACTATTGAGTATTGTTCTTGCATACAGCTGGGAAATAATAAATTCAGGTTATGGGGTATAGAAACTTACCTTGTTCTACAGGACAAAAGAGAAGATGTGGATAAGGGAAGGGAGGGATGTTAGAAGGCAGGGCTGATTGGTTATAGGAGTAATTAGAATGCTCTGAGTTATGGAGTGGGGGAGGGGAGAGATGGGGAGAAAATTTGGAACTCAAAATTTTATGGAAATAAATATTGAAAACTTAAATAAAAAGCAAAAAATTAAATTAAAATTGAAATAGAAAAAAAAAACATCATTGAGAATTTTTTAAGTGCTTGCATTGCAATGAAGTTCTAAGTCTACCAGAAAAAAATTTTCACACACTCGAGTTGTTGCTCTGTATAAAGTTCTTCTGGTTCTACTCCTTTCACTCAGCATCAGATCGTATAAATATTTCCAGGCTTCTCCGAAGTCTTCCTGTTCATCATTTCTAACAGTACAATAGTATTCCATTACATTCATATACCACAATTTATTCAGCCATTCCCCAATTACTGGGCATCCCCTTGATTTCCAGTTTTTGGCCATCATAAAGAGTGCTGCTATAAATATGCTTGTACATATGGGACCCTTTCCTATCTTTACGATCTCTTGGAGATACAGTCTTAGAAGCAATATTGCTGGGTCAAAGGGTATGCACGTTTCTGTAGCCCTTTGGGCATAGTTCCAAATTGCTCTCCAGAATAGCTGAATTAGCTCACAACTCCACCAACAATGAATTTGTGTTCCAATTCTCCCACATCTTCTCCAATATATCTCATCATCTTTCTGTTTTGTCATGTTAGCCAATCTGATAGGTGTGGTGTGGAATCTCAGAGTTGTTTTGATTTGCATCTCTCTAATCAATAGTGATTCAGAACGTTTTTTCATATGACTATAGATAACTTTGATTTCTTCCTCTGAAAAATATCTGTTCATACCCTTTGACAATTTAACAATTGGGGAATGCCTTGTATTCCTGCACATTTGACTCAGTTCTCTATACATTTTAGAAATTAGATAGAAATATCACAGATACTAGTTGCAAAACTTCTTTGCCAGTTTTCTGCTTCCCTCCTAATCTTGGTTGCATTGAGTTTACTTGTGCAAAAAGTTTTTCAATTTAATGTAATCAAAATTATCCATTTTGCACATCATGAAGTTTTTTATCTCTGGTTTGGTCAAAAATTCTTCCCTTCTCCATAAATCTGATAAATACACTATTCTTTGTTCCACTAATTTGTTAATAGTATCAGTCTTTATACCAAGGTCATGTACACATTTGGACTTTATTCTTGTGTATGGTGTCAGGCATTGGTCTATGCCTAGTTTCCTCCATACTGTGATCCAGTTTTCCCAGGAATTTTTGTTGAACAGTGAGTTTTAATCCCAGAAGCTGGGGTCCATGGTTTATCAAACAGTATAGTGCTATATCCATTGACTACTATGTCTTGGGTAGTTAATCTATTCCACTACACTACCCTTCTGTTTCTTAACCAATACCAAATGGTTTTGATAATTGCTGCTTTATAATACAATTTGAGATCTGGTTGAGCTAGGCCACCTTCCCTAGCATTTCTTTTCATTAGTTCCCTTAAACTTTTAATATTATTTTAATATTGTTAAATTTTAATATTATTTTTCTAGCTCTGCAAAATAATTATCTGATAGTTTGATTGATTTGGCACTGAGTAAGTAAATTAATTTAGGTAGAATTGTCATTTTTATTATATTGACTTGGCCCACCCATGAGCAACTAATGTTTTTCCACTTACTTAGATCTGACTTTATTTGTGTGAAAAGTGTTTTGTAATTGTGTTCATAGAGTCCCTGAGTTTGTTTTGGCAGGTAGACTCCCAGATATTTTATGGTGTCTATGACAACTTTAAATGAGATTTCTCTTTCCATCTCTTGCTGTTGGGCTTTGTTAGATGGGAGTACAGTCTCAGTGCTGACCTCTTTGGTATTTGTGTTTTTGTCTTTGTACTCAGAGAAAGAATCCATGGTGTTTTCTTTTCTGTTTTATTTCCTACACATGATAATAGCCCTTGTCCTAGCTTTTAAGGTAGATCTTTGCGTCTGTGGCACAGAGAGCTCTGTCCCACAGTTCTTGTGCCTAAAACTTGAGGCTTTCTGTGTTGTGGCCTCTGGTTCTTACTGCTAGAAATTAAATACTGCAGCTTACCTGGTATGGAGCTGGCTAGTGTTTCAAAGCAGAGGAAGGTTAGGTCTTTTTGGGATTCCCTGCAATTACCCTGGAGATAGCTCATTAAGTGTGGGGGAGGGGATGTGGACCCAGGAGGCTCCTCTGCTGAGCTAGAGCTTAGGCAAGCTCACCTTTCCATGCTAGTGTCTTCCCGATTCCACTGGGGTGCTGAGGCATGCCTGCAGTCCTGGTGTTGGCAGTTGCTGGCTTCATCCCTCTGGGATTCATGATCTTCACCCAGTTTGTTGAGGTAGGACTGTCTGTGACAGCTCTGATCCTGCACTTGTTGCCTTTGGCCATAGCAAGAGGAATCCTCCTTAGTGATCTTTCTAGCCTCTGGTACTGAGAGTCTGTTTACCCCTTCAGCTGCTCCTACTGTTTCAGGGTTTTTTTCCCAGGGAAATAATCTCTGGGCTGGTCAAGGTCAACAAGAGGAAGGAGATATCAATTCCCCATCACTCTACCATCTTGGTTCCCAGAACTGGACTAAAACAGAACTATTTAAAACACAAAATACTCATAATCACACATCAACACAGAATCAAGATATAAACTAGTCACCCAAAACTCCTCTATTTTTGAGATATACAATTATCAATGGAAAACATCATTTAAATTTTATACATATGTCAAAATACATGCAAGTTACTGTACATAAAAAAATAATAATAAAAGAAAAGTCCAGATGGTGGAGTAAGAGCTATTACTCACCTAAGCTCTTAGACAAACTCCTTCAGATACCTCTCAAAACAGAATCTGACCAAATCTTTGAGGTGTAGAATCCAATAGGAGACAGACTGTGGCAGATTCACAGACCAGGACAGACTGGAAGATCGATAGGAAGGATCTGTTCTACAGGGGTGAGCCCACAGTACACATCGAAACGCATCCTGCAGCAGAGTGAGTGAGCAGGAAATACCCATGGTAGCCTTATACAGCAGTAGTATGGTGGAAAGACTGAATGGCAGCCCAGGGCAGAAGAACAGCAGAGCCAAGTGAGTGACAGTTGCTGAGCCTCAGGTATCAGCTGTACCTGCTCCTGACACTTTGAGCCCTTAGATTGTGTCTGAAAGTCACCTATTTGATCTTCTAGGAGCCAAAATGGAACAGTGATCAGTAAATGCTCTCTCCCCCTCCCCTTATTGACCTCCAAAGAACCACAGAATAATTTCTCAGAAAAATCCTGAATCAGTGGAAACATCTGAAGAGGCAAGCAGTCTCTTAGCATCTGAGGCTTGGAAAATAGCTAAAGGGAATTCCTCTTATTGTTGCGGAGGCTCACTGGAAGGAGAGGAGCCCCAGAGGGGATGGAAACTCACACTAGGATCCAGGCATGCCTCAGCATTAGGAGAGGAGCCACAGAGGGGTGGAAACTTGCAATGGGACCCAGGCCTAAACTGAGCTTGTTTTTGCTCTAGCTCAGCTGAGAAGATCTCCCATTACCAGACTATCCCTCCCCCACACTTAACCATCAAGCCCCAGGGAAAGCCGGGAAATACAGAACAAAAGGAAAAACAAAGGCACCTGCCTTTAGCTTTCCCACACCAGCAGTTCAACAGCAGATTCTCCAGCTTTTAACTGAAAGAACCAGAGACCACAACACACAAAGCCTCATCATCATGAGCAAGAAGAAGCAGAGCAAGCAGGAAAAGAATATAGAATCTTTCTATGGGGACAAGGACCAAAACATCATTACCAAAGAGGTCAGTATTGAGACTGTACTCCAATCTGAAACTTCAGAAAGTACTATGAACTGCTAGGATGCACAGAGAGCACTTCTGGAACAGCTGAAGAAGGGAATAGAAGAAAAATGGCCAATGATTTTCAAAGTATGAAAAAAAAATTCACAGAAGAGAACAGCTCTTTAAAAAGGAAAATTAAACAAATGGAAAAGGAAGTACAAAAACTTACTGGAAAAAATAATTCCTTAAAAGGAATAATAGGACAGATGGAAAAGGAGATGCAAAAATTATATGAAGAAAACAATTTGATGAAAATTAGAATTGGACAAGTAAAATCAAATGACTCTATGAGATATCAAGAATCAAACAACATCTAAAGAATGAAAAATAGAAGAAAATGTAAAGTATCTAACTGGAAAAACAACTGACCTGGCAAATAGATCCAGGAGAAAAAATAAAAAAATTATTGGCCTACCAGAAAGCCATGACAAAAAAAAAAGAGTCTGGATAATATCTTCCAAGAAATCATCAAGGAAAACTGCCCAGAAGTGCTAGATCCAGAGGGTAAAATAGTCACAGAAAGAATCCACCATTCACCCACACCCCAAAAAGGGATCTCAAACTAAAAACTCCAAGAAATATTGCTGCCAAATTCCAGAACTATCAAGTGAAGGAGAAAATGCTATATGTACCCAGAAAGAAGCAATTAAAATATCAAGGAACTACAGTCAGGATCTCACGATTCCTTGAAGCTTGACATTAAAAGATCAAAGGAAATGGAATCTGATATACTGTAAGGCAAAGGAGCTGGGACTACAACCAAGGATAAATTACTCAGCAAAGTCCAGCATAAAATTTCAGGCAAAGAGTTAGACATTCAACGAAATAACTGATTTCCAGACCTTCCTGACAAAAAAATCAGAACTCAATAGAAAATTTGATCTTCAAAAGCAAGTCTCAAGAGAGGCAGGAAAAGGTAAACAGGGAAAAAGAAAAACTTGCTGCTCAGTTGGAGTAAATTGTCTATATCTCTATAAGGGAAAATGATACTTGTTAATTTTGAGAATTGTACACCTATTATGAAGTATAAAAGTGATCTACATGGATAGAGGGAACAGGTATAAAGTAAATGATGTGATGAAAAAATGTGATTCAAGCATACGAAGGAACTGTAACAGGAGATGTAAAAAGGAGGAAGCAGAAAATGATAAACTACATCACAGGAAGAAGTGCAAAATTATATTATAGTAGAGGGAAAGAGCGGAGGGAGATGAGCATTGTTTGAGAGACATTCTCATCTGATTTGGTTCAAGATAGGAAAAATAAACTTAATTAAGTAAATAAATTTAACTAGCTCTATAGGCAGTAGGAGGGGAAGGGAGAAGAAAAGGAAGGGGAAGCTAAAAGGGAGGTAAGAAGTATCAAGGGTAAAGGGGAGTAAAAGGGAGAGGGGCTGAAAGAAGGAAGAGAAGACTGAGGGAGGCGGTGGTGAAAAATGAAAACTCAATTGAGGAGGGAAAGGGAGATGGGAGAACTAAAAGCACAAATGGTGGGAAAGAAGATGGAGGGAAAGATACAGATTGTAATCATAACTATGAATGTGAATGGAATGAACCCTCCCATAAAATGGAAACAGATAGCAGAATGGATTAAAAGCCATAATCCAACAATATGTTGTTTACAAGAAACACATTTGAAATGGGGGGATACACACAGGATAAAAGTAAAAGGTTGGAGCAGAATATATTGTGCCTCAGCTGATTTCAGAAAAGCAGAGGTAGCAATCCTAATCTCAAAGCAAAAGCAGAAATAGATCTACTCAAAAGAGATAAGGAAGGAAACTATATCCTGCTAAAAGGCACCAAAGATAATGAAGCATTATCACTACGAAACACATATACTTGAAGTGGCAAAGCATTCAGATCCTTAGAGCAGAGGTTGGGGGAGTAGCAGGAAGAAATAGACAGCAAAACTATACTAGTTGGGGACCTCAACCTCTCCCTCTCTGAACTTGATAAATCTAACTATAAAATAAACAAGAAAGAAGTTGAAGATATGAATAAAATTCTGAATAAGGTAGGTATGATAGATTTCTGGAGAAAATTGAATGGGGATAGAAAGTAATATACCTTTTTCTCAGTGGTGCATGACACATATACAAAAACTGACCATGTTCTTGGGCATAAAAACCTCACAGTCCAGTGCAGAAAGGCAGAAATAGTCAATGCATCCTTCTCAGATCATAATGCAATAAAAATCATATGTAATTAAAGGTCATGGAGAGATAAACCAAAAATTAATTGGAAACTAAATAATCTAATCCTAAAGAAGGAGTGGGTAAAACAACAAATCATAGAAACAATCAACAACTTCATTCAAGAGAATGACAATAATGAGACAAATTACCAAATATTATAGAATAGAAATCTTAGGGGAAGTTTTATATCATTGAACGCCTATATGAATAAAATAGAGAAAGAGGAGATCAGTGAATTAGGCATGCAGCTGAAAAAACTAGAAAAAGAATAAATTGAAAACCCCCAAGTAAATATCAAATTAAAAATACTGAAAACCAAAGGAGAAATTAATAAAATTGAAATTAAGAAAACTATTGAACTAATAAATAAAACTAATTCTTGGTTTTATAAAAAAATTAATAAAATTGATAAACCTTTGGTCAATTAGATTAAAAAGAAAGAAAGAAAACCAAATTACCAATATCAAAAATGAAAGAGGGGAACTCACCTCGAATGAGAAGGGAATTAAAATAATTAGAAATTACTTTGCCCAACTTTATGCCCACAAATTCGATGATCTAAATGAGATGGATGAGTATTTTAAAAAATACAAATTGCCCAGGTTAACAGAAGAGGAAGTTGAATACTTAAACAACCCCATCCCAGAAAAAGAAATTGAACAAGCCATCAATGAACTCCCTAGGTAAAAATCTCCAGGGCCAGGTGGATTTACAAATGAGTTCTATCAAACATTTAAAGAACTGTTAATTCCAATACCATATAGACTATTTTTGAAAATTGGGGAAGAAGGAGTCCTCCCAAATTCTTTCTATGATACAAATATGGTTTTGATACCTAAACCAGGAAGAGACAAAACAGAGAAAGAAAATTATAAACCAATTTCTCTAATGAATATAGATGCAAAAAATTTAAATAAGATTTTAGCAAAACGAATACAGCATCGTGAGAATAATACATTATGATCAGGTAGGATTCATACCAGAAATGCAGGGCTGGTTCAATATAGGTACACTATTAGCATTATCAATCATATCAACAACAAAAGTAACAAAAACCACATGATTATCTCAAAAGATGCAGAAAAAGCTTTTGACAAAATACAGCACAATTCCTATTAAAAACACTGGAGAACATAGGAATAAAGGGAACTTTCCATAAAATAATTAGCAATATCTACCTAAAACCTTCAGTAAGCATTATATACAATAGGGATAAGCTATATGTATTTCCAAGAACATCAAGGGTGAAACAAGGATGTCCATTATCACCACTATTATTCAATATGGTACTGGAAATGTTAGTTGTTGCATTTGGACAAGATAAAGAAACTGAAGGAATAAGAATAGGCAAAGAAGAAACTAAGTTATCACTCTTTGCAGATGATATAATGATATACTTAGAGAATCCCAAAGATTCAAGTAAAAAGCTACTTGAAATAATAAACAAATTTGGCAAAATTGCAGGTAACAAAATAAACCCGCATAAATCTTCTGCATTCCTATATATTAGCAACAAAGTCCAACAGCAAGAGATAGAAAGAGAAATCCCATTTAAAGCTAAGGTAGATGCTATAAAATACTTGGGATTTTACCTGCCAAAACAAACCCAGGGACTATATGAACACAATTACAAGACACTTTTTTCACAGATAAAGTCAGATTTAAGTAAGTGGAAAACCATCAGTTGATCATGGGTAGGCCAGGCTAATATAATAAAAATGACAATTCTACCTAAATTAATTTACTTATTTAGTGTTATACCAATTTAACTATCAGATAATTATTTTCTAGAGCTGGATAAAGTAATATCAAAATTCATCTGGAAGAACAAAAGGTTCAGAATATCAAAAGGACTAATGAAAAGAAATGCTAGGGAAGGTGGCCTAGTGCTAACAGATCTCTAATTACACTATAAAGCAGCCATTATCAAAACCACCTGGTATTGGCTAAGAAACAGAAGGGTAGACAAGTGGAATATACTTGGCATTCACGATGCAGTCGGCAAGGAATATAGCAACCTCCTATTTGATAAACCCAAGGACCCCAGCTTCTAGGATAAGAAGTCACTGTTCAACAAAAATTTCTGGGAAATTCGATAACAGTGTGGTGGAAACTAGGCATAGACTCATGCCTGACACCATACACAAGAATAAATTCCAAATGGGTACATGATCTAGGTATAAAGATTGATACCATGGACAAATTGGAGGAGCAAGGAATAGTGTGTTTATCAGATTTATGGAGAAAGGAAGAATTTTTTTTACTAAAGAAGAGATAGAAAGCATTGTGAAATACAAGATGGATAATTTTGATTACATTAAATTGAAATGCACACCAAAACCAATACAATCAAAATTCGGAGGGATGTAGTAAATTGGGAAAGAATTTTTATAGCTAATCTCGGGGATAAAGGCCTCATTTCTGGAATATATAGAGAATATCTCAAATGTACAACTATACAAGTTATTCCCCAATTGATAAATGGTCAAAGGATATGAACAGGCAATTTTCAGAGGAAGAAATTAAAGAAATCCATAATCATATGAAAAAATGCTCTAAATCACTTTTGATTACAGAGATGCAAATCAAAACAACTCTGAGGTACCATATCACACCTATAAGATTGGTAAACATGACAGAACAGGAAAATGATAAATGTTGGAGAGGATGTGGGAGAAGTGGAACACTAATTCATTGTTGGTGGAGCTGTGAGCTCATTCAATCATTCTGGAGAGCAATTTGGAAATATGCCCAAAAGGCTACAAAAATGTGCATATCTTTGGACCCAGCAATATAACTACTAGGACTATATCCCCAAGAGATCACTAAAATGGGAAAGGGTCCCACATGTACAAAAATATTTATAGTAGCATTCTTTGTAGTTGCCAAAAACTTGAAATCAAGGGAATGCCCATCAATTGGGGAATAGCTGAATAAATTATGGTATATGAATGTAATGGAGTACTAGGGTGCCATAAGAAATGATGAACAAGAAGACTTCAGGTAGGCCTGGAAGAACTTATATGATCTGATGCTGAGCGAAAGGAGCAGATCCAGGAGAACTTTGTGTACAGCAACAACCACAGTGTGTGAGTTTTTTCTGGTAGACTTGGATCTTCATAGAAATGCAGATCTTCCCCACCCATTAATAAGCCTCGATACCTTTTGCTAATTTCCACTGAAGCACTGGGTCAGAGGGTTGTGCCCTCTGGCTCTGAAAAGTATATAAATATTCTGAGGTAAGGTTTTACTTTGGGGCTTATTCTTTGGAAGTGTTTGTTTGGCCAGATGACACTCTGGGTAGCCACTCAAGGACCCCCCAGCTTTGAAAAGTCAGGTGTTGGTGCTTCTCTCTCTCTTTCTGGTAACTGTTCATATATGTAATGGTCAGACAGTTGAATCTGTTTGTTGATATGTGATGTAAGTATTGTTTATGGTCAGACAGATGGAAACAACATCTGTTGGTGTTTATTTCCTCTGTTTGTATATTCTTTGAAGTTCAGGGTGCTGACTTTTTCCCCTGAACTAAGTGAATGATAAATGTGTTTGATTAAAGTGATTGTTGAATCCTCAGAAGTGGCTTTCCTTTTAGAAAAGCATATCAAAGAATTTGTACGGCACACCTTCCTGCGTATGCTAGGTCCTTGCTGTTACAAGCCTCTGATCAACAACTCTATCTCCCTAATGTCTGTGAGCCAAGAGTTTGAGAAACAGACGCTGCCACTACCTGGTGCTGCTGCCCTGGTGCTGGGGTTTGGCATTGCTCCTCTCTCACCCATATCCCAAAGACCTCACCTTCTGATCATCTAATTTGTATTTGCCTTTTGTGGTTTGAGAAGCCTTGAAACTAGGACAATGCCAGTAATTCAGTGCCCTGAGGCCTACTCTGTGTATGCTACCACCCGATCTGCGCTGGCATGTCCCAAGTTGGACTATGCTCTTATCTCAGAATGATGCAGTGTAACTTTCCTATTGATTTTCCAGGTTGCCTTGGGTTGCAAAATTGTTACAGTCTGTCATTTTGTTGGTTCTGCAACTCTAGAATTTATTTAGAATAAATTTTTACAGGTATTTGGAGTAGTCTGGGAAAGAGCTCAAGCAAGTTGCTGCTTTTACTCCACCATCTTGACTCTGCCCCTCCTAATCTAGGATATAGACTTAGAGCTAGAACCACTTCATTTTACAGATAAGAAAACAGAAATCTCAAGTGGACAAATGATTTACAAAAGGTCTTATAGGTATCAGCAAAATCTGAGTTCCAATTCAGACCCCTAGGTTTGAAACTTCAGATTCCTTTCATTGCACCTTACTACTCTGCCTTCCTCCAATGTATCCATCTCCAAAATCATTCTACAAGCTACTGCCTGATTAACACTTATCTTTCCAAATGGAATGGGGAGAAAAGGAAGGCAGAAGTAAAATTGGAAATAGAAGAAAAGAGAAGAGAAGAGAGAGAGAAAGAGAAAAAAACAAACAGGAGAGTGGTAACCAGATAGGGAAAGTGTAGCCTGACAAGTTACAAGAATGGTGGATGGGGACACAGGGAAATGTACAAACAATAGCAGAACTGATTTGATCTTGTTTCCAGATCTGAAGAGTGAGAAGGTTGGGGGTGGGGAGATCTAAGGAGACAGGTAGGGCAGTCACAAAGGGAAGGTAAAAGCTACAAAGATGAAAGGATTATAATACCTTGGGCATGGTTTCTGGTCTGAGTGACAAGGACTAGGACAAGTCAGGAGAGTAGGGAGAGCTTGACTGCATGACTGTAGCCTGACTATCCCAAGACTGAGTCAAGGCATAGGAGGTTGAAAAAGAAGTCCCAAGACCACCTAGACAGCTCCTTCACTGTCCTGCTTTGGTTCAGGACATATGAATGGTGAAAATCCACTAGCCAGGAAATATGACTCCTATCAGCCTGTAGGAAGTCAGGTCTATGTGTCTGTCCTCAAAGAGGTTCATCCAACATGACATATCCACCCATTGCACTCCCCTAGCTAAAACACTTTCAGTAGTTCCCCAGCTGTGCAAGCCTCTCAGCCTAATATTCAAAGCTCATCAGAGGAGGCAGCTGGGAGCTTAGATCTCACAGAGGCAGCTTAGGTAATGAGCCAGTTCCATGAAACCATTTGGTGGAGGGAGGAGTCTGTCACTGCAGGAATCATAGAATTAGCCTGTTACTGTTCTTGCTATATGCAAAAACCTTTGCTCTATGGGTGATTTCAATGTTCAAGGTCCATCCCCAAGAAATGCTGCTGTTTCTGCTCATTCTTAAACTACATAAACCACACAAGCAAGAGGGAATTCATAGAAAAAGGGAAGAATTAGGACACATTCAGAGAAAAGGAACTCAACCAAATTTGGGTGATAGGTGTCCCAAAAGTCTCCGTACAATTTAAAACTTTAATAGTTTAAACCTGCACTGACTTTCAAGATACCCTTTTTTAGAGATGAGTGGAAAAAGGTGTAATCCTTTCTCAATTCATCCTTCTAAATTTCTCTGCAGCACTTAATACTTCCACTTGTAAACTCTCTCTTCTTTGGATTGCTGGGATTCTGACTTCTCTTGACTCTACTATTTATCTGGCCATCTCAGTTTCATTTGTGAGATCATCATTCCTGAACCATAATCTAAACATGAATGTAATCCAACACTCTTTCCTGGACCAGCTTAATAGAATTGTAATGAGAGTGATAGAAGTAATAGTCCTGCTCTTCATTATCCTACTCAGATTCCATTTGAATCTCATTCAATATTAGTTCTTAGTGCCACATTTGAGGAAAGACAAGTAAGTCCAAGCTTTACTATTTTTGTCCTGAAGGATCTTTCCTTGTACTGTGAGAATACAATTTGTTCACAGATAAGTAAATACAGGAGACTATATGTGTGTGTGCCTGTATCTGGGTATATACACATACACACATTCACACTTAAGAATATATACATACATATATGAACAAACACACACATATACAGGCATAAACACACATATACACACTTAATATACCTATTTAAACATGTACATGCACCAATACATGCACATACATAAACATACCCACATACACATAAATAAATACATGCACAAATATATAAACATATATACACACATATACATATGTAAACCCATACATACACACATGTATATGTGTAAACATATAATAGACACGATACACCTATATATGTATACATGCATAATACTCATATGTAAACATACACCTGTACAAACATATATACACATATATAAAACTACAAATTGATTTGAGGTTGTGGAATGGAAGGAAGTCTACCTACAACTTACTTAAAGGACCTGACCAACTGAACCTCAAAGAGAGACAAGGGTTCCTCCAAGAGGACTTGAGGTATGAGGACACTCAGGGGAGAGATGGAATATAATGCCCAGAGGCCAGTTTGGATTGCATGAGGAGGAGTGGTGTACAATCAAAGGGCAGACTAAAGTTAAATTGTAAAAGCCCTTTAATACTGAACAGAAGAGTCTGGATTTTTTCATAGATGTGAGCCCATGGATACTCTTCAGTAAAGGACTGATGATATCAGACCTGTGGTTTAAAAATGTCAGTTCCTCAACTGTAAGGAGGATAGATTGGAAAGCAGAGAAACTGCATTCAAGAGGAGCAATCATAAAGTTATTGAAAGAGTTCAAGTAACTGCCCAGAAAAATGACCAAGATGACAAAAGAAGAGAAGAAAGAGAAAAGCATTTATTAAGCTCTTAGTCTGTGCCAGCACTATGTCCTAGACAAAAATATGAATAAAAAAATGAGAAACTTAGGAAAAGGAGTGGGTTTATAAGGAAAGATAAGTTCAATTTTGGAAATGTTGAGTTTGGGGTATTAGGGGATAACCAGGTAGAGACATCCACTGAGCAACTGGGGATGAGTACCGGGAATCAGGAGAAAAATTACATTTGCATGTAGATTTCAGAGTCATCAGCCATTTACATGGAAGCTGATGAGATCACCAAGAGAGTTCAGAAAGACATGACAAGGCCCAGGATAGAGCAGTGGTGGTATACCCTCAAATAAGGAGTAAGACAAGGATGACCATTCCAAAAAATAAAACTGAAAAGGAGCAGTCAGGAAGTTAGCAAAATGAAGAGAGTAAAATGTCATCGAAACCCCAGGAAAGGAAAATCTCCAGAAGAAAGGAGTACTTGACATTCCAATTTTGCAGAAGGTGTTGCTGAAAAGGATAATTTCTCCATGCTCATTCTCCTTACCTCTCTGCAGGCTTTGACACAGCTGATAATTCTTTCCTACTTGGTACTCTCTTCTCTCTAGGTTTTTGGGACACCACCCTCTCAAGCTTTCCTAGTTAACCTATCTGACCACTCCCTCTCTATTTCCTTTACTAGATTCCCTTCTAGATCCTTCTCTCCAACCATAGGAGTTCCTCAGGATTCTGTCCTGGGCCCATCTGTCTTCATCCTCTACACTACTTCACTTAGTGATCTCATGAGTTCCCATGGATTTTATTACTGTCTCTGTGATGATGATTCTAAAATCTACCTTTGCTGTTCCAATCTCTCTGCTAATCTCCAATCTTGCATCTCCAACTGCCTTTCAGACATCTTGAACTGGATGTCCAGTAGACATCTACTAAACTCAGCCTGTCCAAAGTAAAACACATTATCTTTCCCCCAAACCCTCCCTATCTCCTATCTTTACTGTTACTACAGAAGGCAATACCTGCTTTCCAGTCCCTTGGGCTTACAGCATAGGAGTTATTGTGGACTCTTCCATATCTCTCACCTTGCATCCAAGCTGTTGCTAAGACCTGTCAATTTCACCTTCCCAACATCTCTCTAATGTGCTCCCTTCTCTCCTCTGACACCAACCTCCTGTGGTGCAGGCCCTCATCACTTCATTGCTTTATTGAATAGCTGTCTGGGGCATCTCCTAGCCTCAAGCCTCAGGCCTCCACTCAATCCTCCATTCAGCTATCCAGCTGATTGCCCCAAACACAAATCTGTATATGTCATCTTCTTACTCAATACACTCCAGTGGTTTCTTATTGCCTCCAAGTACAAATGTAAAATGCTCTGACTGACATTCAAAGTTGTTCTAAACCTAACCTCCTGCCCTTCCAGTCTCCTTACATCTCATTCCTACTCAATATAGAAACCTCATATCCTATTCAATCCAGGGACACTGGACTCCTGGCTGTTCTATAAATAAGACACTTAATCTCTTAGATCCAGCATCATCTCTAGCTGTTCCTCTTCCTGGAATGCTGTCTTTCCTCCACTCCAACTTCTGACCTCCCTGGTTTCTTTTAAATTCCAACTAAAATCCCACCCCATGCCTTCCCCAACCCATCTTAATTCTAGTACCTTCTCCACTGCTTATTTCTTATTTGTCCTCCATATAGGTTGCTTTGTGTATATTTGTATGTTGTCTCCCTGTTAGATTATAAGCTCCTTGAGATCAGGCATTAGTTTTTGTATCTTTTTGTACCCCTAGCAGAATATCTGGCATATAGTAGGTGGTAAAAAATGTTTATTGAATTGATAAAAGGATAATAGAATCACCAATAATCATAAGAAAATGGAGGTAATGGTTATATTTCCATATATATCCATATTTCCCACTTCCACCCTAGGAGTTTAACTGTGGAATGAAGAAAGATAGAGAATTGGTTGGTAAAATTAAGTGAAAAGATTTGTTTTTGTTGTTGTTGTTTAAGTATTGGGAAGATTTGAATGTGTCTATAAAATAGGGAAGAACGAGAGGATGTAAGCTGAAAATTAGGAGGAGAGAAAAGAAAGATAAAAGAATCACACTCTTGGAAAAGAAAGGAGGGGATGGGATGAAGAGCACACACAGAACTCAATGAGTTTCAATATCTTCCTGTTACCTTCAAGCTCAAATTAAAATTCCTCTGTTTAATATTTAAAACTCTTCCTAACCAGGTCTCTTCCCAGGGGCAGTGAGGTGATGCAGTCGATAGAGTACAGGACCTGGAACAGGAAAGACTCAACGTTCTGAGTTGAAATCTGGCCTCAGACACTTACTAGCTGTGTGACCCTGAGCAAGTCATTTAATCCTTTTTGCCTCAGTTTGCTCATCTGAAAATGAACTAGAGAAGAAAATGGCAAAACACTACAAGTATTGTTGCCAAGAAAATCTCAAATGGGATCATGACTGAACATGACTATACAATAACAACTGGACTTCTTACTTTTTCAGTCTTATACTTTACTCCCTTTCACACATTCCACAATCCAGCTATACTTACCCCTTCTCAGAAAGGACACTCTATCTCCCAAGTTCATGCTTTGCCATCCCAAGGCCTGAATGTTCTATCTCCCCACAGCTGCCTCTTGATATCTCTGGCTCCCTTTACAATTTAATTTTTTTTTATTAAATAAATGTATTTATTTATTTAACTTTTTACATTCATTTTCACAAAATTTGGGGTTCCAAATTTTCTCCCCACTTGTCCCCTCCCCCCTCCCCAATACACTGAGCATTCTAATTACC
>CM053769.1:360552741-360588867 GCA_028658325.1 Potorous gilbertii | reverse complement strand
CACAAATGGGGAGAAAATTTTGGAACCCAAAATCTTGTGAAAATGAATGTAAAAAGTTAAATAAATAAATTTATTTAAAAAATGGGATAAATTTAATTTATGCTATTGACATTTTATCCATTACTTTCTCAAGTCTTGACAACAATAATGCAAAAACAAACAAACAAGCAAGCAAGCCCCAACTTATAGCATTTGCAATTTCTAAGGTATTAATGCTCCTGCTGAAAAATTAACAATTGGCTCTAAGGGGTGTTCCACTCACACCCCTGCTTCAAGTCATCTTTCTGCCACCTCGCCTAAAGAACCATTTGCTCTAAAGGTTACTAACTTCCTCCCTTCTCTCTGTCTCCTAATAGATATCAGGATGACAAATGTGAGGAATCAAATAACTATTACCCAGTTATTAATAATAGTGAGTTAAACAAGAAACCATCAAATGACCCTGTGGAGTTGGGTAGTAGAAAGGAGTGACAATCATCTCTTTACCAACAGCTTTATGATAGCTTTGGGGGTCTTTGTATTCCCCACAGGGTGCTACCTACCCTGCCCCTCCACCTAACACACAATTTAGGGTGCTTTCGTGCCACTTGCAAAGGATACAGTGTGCAGTGCTTTTCCAAGGTGCAAAAACTCTTACTTAGGCATTTCTCTATATCCTTAACTCGTTTGTAAATACTACTTCTTATTATATTGGAGCATATAATTTGTGTATGTATGTATGTAGTTTGTCCTTACTAAATGCATGTAATAGCCAAAGGTAAAGTGCATATAAACATATATCCTTCAATAAATTGCAAATTCTACTCAAATCTTCATATATACTGAATATGTTAATATCTTCATGCACACATTGCATATTACATATATAAACATATATGCATATATACACATATATGTATTTTGTTTATTGACAAGACCTGCTATCCCATGGATATAGGGAGCTCCCAGTGAGAAACTTCCTCTGAGAACAAAGATTGATATTTTTCCCCCATAACTTATCACTTGAGAGAGTTGCTTGGGAGCCTGAGATCTGAAAAGACTTGCCCCCAGGGTCCCACAGTCACTATGAGCCAGATGTGGGACTTGATCCCAGGTTTTCTTGACTCCAATGCTAGTTCTCTATTCCCTGAGTCACATAACTTCTGGCTTATGCCTAGAACCAGAGATATTTTTTTTTCTCACTAATATCTCAGTATTATTTATTTTAGTTTGAAACCCACACCATGAGGATATAAGCTCTGAATCATGAATGAAAATTAGAACTGAAGTCTGATTTACATAATAGAAAGGTAATTTTACCTTTTCATAAGAGAATCTTTCAAATTTGCTGAAAACACCTACAACCAAGATATAGAAAACTGAGTAAGTTAATCCATCATTTCAATTAAACAGACATTTATCAAGCACTTATGATATGTAAAAATGTTTTCTAGCCTCAAGGAGCTTATATTCTTTTGGGGAATCTATCATGTACACAGATAAGTACCTAGGAAGTAATTTCAGAAGGGAGAACTAAGACCTTCAAAGAAAGCTTCACATAAAAAATAAAGGCTTCACAAAATTTAGATTTCATCTAATCTAAACTTTGAAGGCATGATTCTGAGCAGTAAAAAAGGAGGAAGAAATACATTCCAATTATAAGGGATACTCTAAGAAAGCATAGAAACAGGGGAGGTAGAATGTTTTTAGTTTACAAATGGATCTCATGTATGTAAGTCTGCTTGAAACTACAATCATTCTCATTCCCTATGGAGGTTGTCCTAGAGACTTAATTCTCTAGAGCTCTGGACAAAAGAACTTAATGTTTTCAGTGATCTAAAGGGGAACAACATGAAATGTCTGGAAAGATAGGTTGTAGTCAGACTGTATAGGTCTTCAAATACCTAGAAGCAATTTTTTATTTTATCCTAGAAGCAATAGGCAGCCACTTAAAATTTTTGAATTGGACAGGGAGATCTGGACTATCCAAGACTGAATAAAAGAATGCCTTTTCATTGTCCATGATCCTAGTAGGAATTGGAGGAGTATTTCTGATAGTGGGGGAAGGGAGAGAATGGATCCTAGGAAGGACTGAGAAGGAAGCAAATTCAAAGTAGGTGCTCAGAGAACACTTCAGTTTCCCTCTAGTACGTAGAGGAAACTTGAAGGTTCTTGGTTAAACAAACTCCTTCACTAGCTCATTCCACACAATGTTGAACAAAGGGCACTTTCCTTCTACAAAATTCATGGCTGCTAATCCATACAGCACTTTAGTAAGATAATTTACTATTTTATAATAAATTCAGGGCACCATATTTTAAAAAATTTCTGTTTTGATATCCAAGATCAGAGACCCCAGAACATTGTTCACCTGAGAAAACATAAAGAATCAAGATGAAGAGCACCAAGAGGGTCTTAGTTGTGCGTGATAAAAATGCCATTTAATCTCTTCAGAATACTCCCGATTCTCTGTAGGAAAAACAAACAAACTCACAAATAGAAAACTTCATGTTGGTCATTTTTCTTTGATAGATTCAGTTTCTTCAAGGAAGAATTGACTAGCATCTTAGTTTCTCCAACAACTTTCTGCTTATCTTCATCCTCTTGACCACCAAAAGTTAGTGACCTAATCTTTTAATATCTAGCACCATCTGGGAGATACCCCCTCTCCCACCTTTCTCAGGAAAGAAGAGGTCTTGCTTATGAGCTAAGGATCTGCTTCTTCCTAAGAGCCCAAACTAAGAGGAGTCATTGGGCCTGCAACTTGATGTTAGATGCCTATAAAACTGACCTTAGCCCATTTACCCCAAGTGCAGCAACAAGTAGCATAATTTGTAGATGGGTGCCCATGTCTTCCTTTCATCTTTCAAAGTCTAGAGACAAGGATCTTAGTTCATCCTTGGTGAAAATATTGCTCAGACTAGGAAGAAGTCTGTAGTTTTAAGCTATGATTGAAGGATAGCACCTTGGCTTCAAGGAACCAATGGAAAGGACCTTATAGATCCTCTGACAAAATCCCCCCGTATGATAAGCAAATTGAGGTTTTGACTGATTGTATGACTTGCTCAAGTTCACGTAAATAACAGAGTTGGAATTCAAACCCACGTCTTCTAACTTCAAATTCAGGGTCCTTTCTAATGTACTGTCCTGAGGCTCCTTCATTTTAGAGGTCCTACCCTGCTGCTGGGACATACTAAACAAACACTCTTCACTAAAGTATACATTATTTACTTATGTTCTGAGAAGTTGTCAGGTTGATGATTCAGTTGTTTACTTTACACCATCTAAGAATTTCAGATTCCCCCTGAAATCCTGTTTGCCCTAAGGATCTATCCTGACATCTCTTCCTAGGACTAATAACCAAATCCCACTCCCACCTTCCCGATAACAGATATCTAGAAGTGCTAGATATATGGAGAGCCTAGAGCAGGAGACAGCCTAGCCCATCACTCTTCATCCCCGGGTCCAAAGTGACCCATCTGGGATGGAAGAAGAGATAAAAAAGCTCTTATACCCCAGAGAGTGGTAACTCCTGCCTCCTCATACCCAGTCATAACTTCCCCTTTTTGATTGAAGTGGGATGGGCAAGGATGTGGATTAGACTGATGGCAGGTAGGGAAGAAGGTATTGAGATAACATGCTGGGCTAAAGGCTCTGGTTGATCTTTTGGAAAATTCCTCAGGATTCTTCAAAGTTTCAAGAAACAAAGAGCACTGGATTTGGAGGCAGGTCACCCGTGTTCAAATCCTTACTCTAGTGGTTACTGACTTGGACAAGACATTTATCCCCTTTGGGATTTGCTTCTCATCTGAAAAAGGAAGAGGTTTGACTAGATGGCCTTTCAGGTCTTTTCTAGTTCTCCATCTATGATTCTCTAATAATATCATGTGAGGAGTGTCAGAAGTAGAAGGATTTAGAGGAGCAAGGAAAAGTGAGAGGATGGAAGATTTAGGGGAAAAAATTGGGCTACAATAGAGGATAATGTTAGAAAGAAAGTAGTTGTGGGAAAGGCACTCAGAAAAGAGATGAAGTGACTAAGAGGGAAATTGTTCAGACAGGTAGATGAGGGCACAGGAAGAGAGAAGTCCAGAATAATGAAATATGAAAAGATAAACTTATTTTCTTTTTTTCTCAAAGATACCACCATTTATCAGTTAACCCTCAGCTCACAGATGTTGAGTTCTACTGGACTGCATCACTTGCTATATCCAACCAATTACAGAGTCTAGTTGGTTTTCTTATTCAGTCTCTGACATTTGAGTCCTTTTCACTATTCTGATAGTCAATACTAGTCTTGTCTCGGTCCTGATGGTTTCATTCTTAATAGTTTCAATAACTTCCTCCCCAACTTTTAAAAATTTATTTCAAACTATCTTTTGCTTTCATATTAACTATTTCCAAATGTTATCTCTTCTTTTCCCAAACTTTGTGAGAAATCTTATTTAAAAAGAAATTTTAAAAAGCAGATCAGCAAAACTAACCAATACATTAAAAAATGTGACATAATATTCAGGGGTTCACACTTATAGTTCCTTATCTCTACAAAGGAGGAAGGAATATTTTCTTGCTTAGAGTGTAAGGCAAATATATTCATGTATATGTAGGTGTGTAAGTGTGTGTGTGTATATGCATACATATATATGCATGCATACACATATATACATATATGTACATGTATATATGTACGTGTGCATCTCTGTTTATTTGTCATCAGCTCACATATGTCTTCTCATGTTCTTCTATATTTTTTATTTCTTATAGTGCAGCTATATTCTATATTCAGATGCTACAACTTGTTTAGCCATTTCCCAATTACACCTTTGACTTCCTTGAACCAGTTATATGACTAACAGTAGGATCTCAGGTCAAAGGGTATGGACATTTTAATAACTGTTTTAACACAATTCCAAATTGTTTTACAGAATAATGCCTCTATTATTTGGCAACAGTCCACCAGAATACTGATCTTTCCACCACCCCTCTAGGGTTGACTATTTGGATACTTTTGTCAGTGTTTCCAAATTTGCTGGTTGTAAGGTGAAATCTCAGAGTTGTTTTGACTTGCACTTCTCTTATTTATGATTTAGAAATTCCCTCATGTGATTGTTAATATTCTTCAAATCTTTTGAGAGAAGAATTTTTATTCATATTCTCTTTGCAAAGCAGTATTATGGGATTTAGAGATGGAGAGAATGATCCTACCTTTCTGGAAGATTCACAGGGTAAAACAGTTGTCCTTGAATTTCTGGTTTAAGGAGAGATTCCAGGTATCTTTCAGAATTAGAGAGCTGTACCTGAGCCAGGTGTTTGTGATCCAGAGTAAATTGAATTTCTGAAGCAAAGAGGCATTATATGTTCTTTCTGTTGTTCCCCTCAGGCATAAGGGATTAATTGTGTTATCTTAGCAAGCTCTCTGCCTTCTTGGCCACTAGCCCAGGGTTTAGTAGATGCTTCTTATGGTTGCCTCTCCCTGAAGAAAAGGTTTCCCTTATCTCTTACTAGAGCAATGAGTCCTCATAAGAGCAAAACCCTCAGGGCACATTTTTGAGGGCAATCACAAGGACTTGACTGTATAATTTAATGAAGGCATTGGGAGAATTCTTGCTTTTGATTGGCTATGACAAAAGCTTGAGAGAGTATGAATCCTAATTTTTCTCAAGTTTAGAAACAAGTATCACGTAGATTCCTTGTGGTTCTAGGTATCTCTATCTTGATGCCTGTAATAGCAATTTAAGTGGAAAGATCTTTCTCATTCATTAATAGGCCCATATGACCTGCCTAAATCACCTGGAAGCCTAAGACACATGTGGTGTAAGGAGCTTGCTGAGCAGGTGGAACAGGAATGGTGGAGCAGAACTGGGAGGAAGTAAGTGAGGATGGTCAAGGCAGAGAGAGAGAAGGAAAAAGGCAGGCAGGCACAGCATGGCTCAAGCTCATGAGTGTTTGTTTGTGAGAAGGTCTCAGCAGAGGGAGAAAGATTTGGGAATGACTTTGCCCCTGTAGTGATCATGTTTACTAACTTTTTGGCTACCATGACAGGTTTAGCTTTCTGGTTCTGGAATTTGGCATTCTGGTTTCTATATAAATGTTTTTCTTCTGCCTTCCATATGGAGAGTCTTTTATACTTTATGATTGAGAACTGTGCCAGCATATTTGCAGTCACCACTAGTGCTGTGAACATTGCCTTGGTGATACATTTGGCATCAAGTATAAAATCTCTCTTTGGAGGCAGAAAGGATTTAAATGAAGAAATTAATATCCAAGGTTGGGATGATTTAATGTATTCTTCACTAGCAACAGAATGAGCTAAAAACCCTGGACCCTGTGAAATATAGGAAGTGAAGGTACAGGAAGGGGAACCTAAAGATTTGGAAAGGTGTTTGCAAGGATTTCCAATAAGACCAGGAAAGGAGCTGGCAGGGGTAAGTAGGAGAGGCTTGATTTTATTAATAGGTTACTGTATTATGTGTAAAAACAGAGATGAGCTGCTTAAGGAAAAAATTCAGATGGAAAAAGAGTTAGTTTTCATGGGAATTCTAAGCCTTCAGTTCTCATTTAAAAGGGCAGGCTGGGGGTCTGAGGTGAAAGAAATGACTGTTCATTTAGCTCAGAAGAAGCTGACAAAAAGAAGGTTGATAAAAGAAATGTGCATATGACCTTTATACCTTGTTGTCCCAGAGACAACTTCCAGGGTAGGGAATGGGAGGACAACATAATGAAGTCAGGGAAATTAATTGAAATAATGTTAGACAGAAAAGTTTCTCAGATAGAAGCATGACCAATAGTGAGGCAGAAACAGGTGAACCAAGAACATAACTATGTTTAGAGAAGTAACTGAGAATTTTAATGAGCAGCAAGTAACAGATATTTTGAGTTGTTTCACCCAAAGGATGGGAGAATTGTTAATATCTTGGATGGTAAGAATCAAGTATGAAGGAGCCAGGGGAATATCTCTAAATGGCAGGAAAATGAGCAAAACAAAACAAAACAAACAAAAAACAAATTAACAAGCAAAAACCCTGATCATAGGAAATGAATATGGTGGTAAAGAAGATCAAAACACAAACTCAGAAGAAGACAATAAAGTCAAAACCCCTACAGCCAAAGCCTCAAAGAAAAATGTTCATCAATCTCAGACCAAGTGTTCCTGCAAGAGATCAAAAAGGATTTTAAAAATCAAATAAGAGAAGTAGAGTAAAAATTGAAAAATAAAAAACTGAGTAATACAAAAAGATCATGAAAAAAAGAGTTAATAGTTTGGTAAAGAAGGCACACAAAAATTATTGAAAAAAATCTGAAAAAACAGAATAGACCAAATGATAAAAGAACCACAAAAATTCACTGAAGAAAACACCTTAAAAAGCACAATTGACCAAATAGAAAAAATGGCATGAAATTTCACTGAAAAACAGAATTCCTGGGGAAGAATTCTGGGAAAATAATGGAATAGGTCAGAAAATTCTAAGCTCTCCAGATTTCCCCCACAAACAAGACAAAATAACACACAAGCATGAATAAAAAGTGGCAAAAACAAATGAGAATTGGGACCAGTCATCTTCCCAGAACAACCAGAAGAGAATGGAAAAAAAATATCCTAAGATTGAAATTTGATCCCCATGAAGTGTAAATACTTCCAGCTAGTTCTGCTGAAACAGCTAGTGGCAAGCCCTGGGGATATCTGGTTAGGAAGTAGTCTCAGCCCCAGTCCAAGGAACTTTCACCTCCCAATGTGGGGAGTCAGGTGTGTGAGCAGCAGAAGATTGAGAGAACCTCTGCTGATAAGGGACACCACACCTACCTGTGCTGGTGACATGTAGCCCTGTGCAAGAAGGAAATAGCATACACCCCATGAGTACAGAAATTGGGGTAGAGACATTGCTGGTTGTTGACACTTACAAGAAGGTTGAGTCCTTGCTTTCAGTTACAGGATAGAAGGGATAACTGAAGGAGGATCTGAGGTCAAAAGTACCATCCCTCATACCCCAGGACTAGAGGCGATTACAAAAAAAAAAAAGTTGTTACAAATGTAAAGGAGAATGAATCCAACTATAGAAAGTTACTATGGGAATAGAGAAAACTATGGTTGATCTTCAGAGGAGGACACTGATGTTAAAAAAAAAAAATCTCTCCCCCTTTGTATGCCTTTGACACCTTCCTGGCTGATTCCCTGGCAGCAGTGGCTCTCGGAGTTCCTGGGCTCCCTGGCTGGTCTGGGCTTGGGCTGAGCGACCATGGACATCAAGAGACAGGTTATGCTGGAGCTGCAGAACAGGAAGCCAGGGGAGGTGAAGGATCTAGACTTGGATAACTGCTTGTCAGATGATGGGAAGATTGGGGGCCTGTCTTCAGAATTTGAAAACCTTAAGTTCTTCAGCATGGTCAACATCAACCTTGTGTCTTTGACCGGAGGCCTGGAGGTCCTAGGGAAATGAACACCCAGCCTGGTCCAGAAAAACCTGAGTGGGAACAAAATCAAGGACATCAACACATTGGAGCCCCAGAAAAAGCTGCTGATTCTTAAGAGCCTGGACCTTTTCAAATGCGATATGACCATGTTGATGAGCTACCGGGAGAGTAGCTCATCTTGCCTCAGCTCACTTACCTCCATGGCTATGATGCCAATGACAAGGAAGCTTCAGACTCAAACCCTGAGGCTGAGGGCCTGGACAGCATTTATGGGGAGAATGGGAAAGTGATAGGTGAAGAAGAGGAGGAGGATAAAGAGGAAGAGGAACTTGATGAGGATGTAATTGATGAGAAGGAGGAGGAGGATGAACATGTTGATGGAGAAGAAGATGAGGAGGAGGATGAGGAAGAGGATGGGGTGGAGGATGATGAGGATGAGGAGGATAAAGATGATGATGGAGAGGAGGATGAAGAGAAAGAGGGAGAAGAACCCCAGCATGGAGTGAAAAGGAAATTGAGCTGCAGATGATGAAGGAGGACAGCAGGGAGGACGAGGAGGCCTAAGCCAGCTGCCCTGACCTCAGTGAGCAGTGGATTGTGGATGAACTCTGCCAGCTTGCCCTGGGCACTGCTTGGCCAGGGGATTTGGTGACCAAAGGTTTTCTCAGTTTTCAGTGGTGTTTTGTGCAACAATTTGTTGGAATTCTTTGTTTCCAAGAAAAATGTGTCCCATGCTCTGCCTGGGCCCTGAAGGAGCAGGGGATCTGGCACTTTCTCATGATAAACCTTGTAGCCCCCTCCCTCTTCCTCTTATTGGTCTTTTTAAATAAAAACTGGAATTTAAAAAAAAAAACACCTCTCCTCTTCCAAAGAGTAATGTCAAATGGTCATCTGCCCAAAAAGAATTCATATAACTTAAAAAAGACTTTACAAATCAAATGAAGGAGATTGAGGAATTTTTTTAAAAAAGAACAATCCAAGAAAAACAAGATTATGAAAAGAAAACCAGGTCATTACAAAAGGAGATCCAGACTCTTAAGAAGGAAAATGACTCCTTGAAAATTTTGGGCACAGTAAAGCCAGTGATATTATAAGAGACCAAAAAATAACAAAACAAAATGTAAAGGATGAACAAATAGAAGAGAATGTGAAACAGTTCATAAGAAGAAAAACTGAGCTGGAAAATTAATCAAGAAGAGAAAATATAAGAATAATTGGACTATGTGAAAGCTATAATACAAAAAGAATCTTAGTACAATAATACAAGAAATAATTAAAGAAAATTATATTGAAGTATTGGAACAAGAGAGAAAAGTAGAAATATAAAAATCCACTGAACTACCTGAAAGAGATCCTATGAGAAAACCTATAGAAATATAGCCAAATTCTGAAAACCCAAGCTCAAGGGTAAAATATGTGAGAAATAGAAAAGAAATAATTTAAATATGATGATGCTACAATTAGGATCACACAATACCTAGCAGCAAAGAAATTAAAGGACCACAGGTCTTGGAACACAACTTATTGAAGAGCAAAATAACTAGGGCTATGTTGGAAAAGATCATACCTAGCAAAACCAAGTGTAATCTTGAATGGAAAGAAAGTGGACATTTAATGAAAGGTGAGTCTTTCAGGATTTTGTTTTAAAAACACAAACAAACCTGAACTTAATGGAATATTCAGCATAAAAGAGTCAAGAGATATATTTCAAGGACTAATTACAAGAGACTCAATAAGGACATGCTGTTTACCTTTTATATGAGGAAATATCAAATGTATGTCAAAAATTGTCCTTAGTAATTCGGAAGTCTGTAAGAAATCTTGGGGAAGACCTGAATATGATTTCAAAAAGTAAAACTGTTTAGGAACAAGTAAAAAGAATAATTATCTTATACAAATGAGAAGCAAGAAGAACTGACAGAGGAATTAGATGGGGGAGAAGGGCTGGTAGTTCTGGAATCCTATGTTTTTTGGAAAATAACATGTGAGGGATTTATTCCTACTTATCAAGGTCAAATAAACAAGCAGCCAAAGTCCACTGATTAGTATTTGGGTCCTTCCTCAATGTCAATCAAGGATTATTTCTTCTGCTAGACTGAGGTCAATCGTTTCAGGTTTCACACAGGAGTGATGCAGCTGGGTCATCTTTCTCATCAACTTCGATGTTCAACCGTTCAGCAGGATCTGGAGAAATCCATCTCAAGGGCTGGGGATTGGGTGTATTCTTGTAGTTGGAGATCCACACATAGGCCCCTGGCCCCCAGAAGTGTACTAATGCCTCCAAAGGCAGATTTTTTGGTCAAGATTATCTCCCTCTAGACTTGAGAAAGGAAATGTTCTTGGACCTTGATTCCTTCCCTGTAAAATGAGAGGGTTGGACTTAGTGGCCTTTGAGGTTCTTTTCATCTCCAGCACAGCAGACTCCCCCTTCCCTAGGAAATTAAGACGAATCTTTTTTTCTTGTAATGTATAACAATTCCTTTTACCCAAGAGCGTATTCAAAAAATTTCTTGAGTTGTCAGCTCTAAGTTCCATGCATTTTTTCCTGGCTGTTTCCCATGCTTGGGGTGCTGTCCCTCCTCCTGTCTGCCTCTTGCTTTCCCTGGCTTTCTATAAGTCCCTGAAAAAATCCCATCTCCTATAGGAAGACTTTAACAACAACCCTTCTTAATACCAGTCTGGAACCCTACTTTCATTGGGAATGAGTTTAAGAGAGAACAATAAATTTATATCTAGAAGGGTATGAGTCCTTTAAATTCAGAAAGAAATAAAAGGCTCACAGAAGAGGGAGGGGTGAGAGGATAAGGAGAGATTTTTAGAGGGGAGGGTGAGGGAATAGGATAAGGGGTCTTAAAGAATGGTATTTAGATTAATGAGAATGGAAGGACAAAGAAGGTAACCTTAAAAGAGGGCAGGTTAAGTTATGGGAGAGCCAGGTAATGAGTAGAAGTAAAGTAGATGACAGGAAATAAGAGATGTACACAAATATAAAATAAATATAAGAAATAGAATTTGTAAGGGAAAAGAGAACAGGGGTGGTATTCATGATCTTGGACAAAGTTAAGGCTAAAATAGATTTAATCAAAAGAGAAAAAAGGAAACTACATTATGTGTCTGACATATTCATCAATATGGCTTTGTATTATTTAAAATAACTCGACAATCTGGGGTTGGAATATTGCTGTAGTACAGGAAATGAAGAGTTGGTGGACTTGGAAAAACATAGACTCAGATGTATGAAGAGAGAAGTTATCTACTCCCAGAGAAACAGGACAAGTAAGTATAGTATGGTCTTACATAGATGCATATGAATATATATGTCTACATATCAGTATGATTACAGATATATAAATACATGTATGTGTATGTAAGTGTATGTGTGTGTGTATATGTATTCATATAACTTTGCATGTGTGTATGCACATATGTACATATGTATGTATAAATATAATGTATATATGAATATATCTGTGTTTAACTGTAGCTTTCTTTGGAGTGTTAAAAAAGTGAATGTTGAAAACTATCTTTACAAGTAATTGGAAAAAATAAAATATTAAGTGAAGAAAGTGCACAGTGGAAAGCAAAAAAAAAAACTTTACAAAGAAGTAAAGACAGACAGTTCTTAACACAGTGTGTAATATTTATTGTAAAGGCTTTATTGAAATGGAAATTTATTGCTGTATATTTTGAATCCTCTCTTACATTCTGCTGTGTTCATGACAATGCTTCCCTCTTTTCTTATTGTGTTTTTAAGTTTTAGTATTTAAGTTTATTTTTAAAATGATAAACAGAACTTCTTAAAAAGTAGAATTTGCCAAATGGAAAAGGAAGTCCAAAAGCTCCATGAAGAAAAAAAAAATTCTTTAAAAATTATAATTGGGCAAGTGTAAGTCAATGACTCCATGAGATATCAAGAAAAAATGAAAAAAAATTTTAAAAGGAAAAATAGAAGAAAATGCAAAATATTTCATTGGCAAAACAACTGACTTGGAAAATAGATACAGGAGAGATAATTAAAGAATTATTGTACAACCTGGAAGACTTGATTTAAAAAAACAAAAAGGCCAGACATATTTTTTTCAGGAAAATATCTAGTAAATCTGCCCCAATTTTCTAGAATCAAAGGGTAAAATAGAAATTGAAAGTATTGTCCAGTCACCTCCTGAAAGAGATCCCAAAATGAAAACTCCTGGGAATATTGTAGCCAAATTCTTCAAGTAGAAAATATTGTGAGCAGCCAAAAAAAAAAAACCAAACTCAAATATTTTGCCACAATCATAATTAAGATTTAATAGCTTCTACAGTAAAGGATTGGAGGACTTGGGATAAGACATTCTGGAGAGCAAAGGAGCTAAAATTACAACCAAGAATTGCCTACTCAGAAAACCTGAATATATTGAAACAGAAAAAGTTCAAGCATCCCTGATGAAAAGACCAGAATTAAATCAATAATGTGACTTTACTCAAGAGAATCATCAAAAGGTGAAAAGGAAAGAAAAATCGTAAAGGTTCAAAAACGTTAAACTCTTTATAGTCATACATGGGAAGATGATACTTGTAATTCCTAAGAACTTTCTCAGTATTAAGGCAATTAGAAGCAGTTCATATAGAGGACATGAGTGTGAGTTTACTATGATGATATATCTAAAAAAATAGAAAAAGGGGTGAGAAAAAGGGATCCACTGGGAGGAGGAAGGGAGAGGTAGAATGGGGCAAATTATTTACATAAAAGAAGTATGAAAGAGCTTCATGGCAAAGCTCCTAATGTTAATTCTATTCCATCCATGAACTTGTATTATATTTAGCCATAAGAGAAAGCAATATGAACAACCAAGGGCAGAAAGCATGTTTTTCATGCCAGTATATAGAACAAAAGGAACTGTACAATGATTTACTGAGAGTGTGTTATATTATGTGTTTCATAATACAATATAATATTATGTGTTTCATAATATTATATTATATTATGTGCATATAAGGAGAAAACTCAAGTAGGTCCTCATTGAAAAGCAAAAGTATATCTTTACTTCTCAGATTATCAGGAATAATAAAGCAATTGTAAAGAATAAAAGAACATTATTCAAAGAGAAAACAAAAAAGAAATAGAGAAATGCTGAAAAACCCAAGATATTATGTCAGAAAGAATGTGACAGAAAAAGAAGGAAAAAAATGACCACATGATATTTAAATTAAATTTTAAATTAAAAAATAATTAATAGACTTACCACTTACAATAGTGAAGCAAGTTGGAATACCGCTGTAATAAGTAGTTTCTTTATTTAAAATTCCAAGCAACGATGATTTCAACTCACAGGTGTGATCAGGAGAGAGATCATTCCATAATGGTAAGAGGGAAAGAAGACAAGCAATAGTGGTTGAGAACTCCTTGATGAGGAAGAGTAAAGGTTTTATATGTTGATCTGAAATCAGTTATCTGCTGTCTTCTGGGGACACATGTACAAGACATGACAATGATCTTACCAATACTTAATAATAAAAGCATTTGATTTGTCCAGGGTACTGAGGCAATCTTCTTCTTCTTCCTCAACTCTCTCCCCATTCCTTTTTATTATATTATTTATTATCTTTATTATATTGGCTCCACTATTCTAGACCAACCAACTTATTCAAGACTGGGTTTTAATGGCAAGAATTAGGTTCCATTTTTCTCAAATATTTCAGTTCATTCAGTCCCAACTTCAATGCTATGAGAAAAATTTACTTAAAGCTTAGATTTTGGCACATGTTGAAGATCTCCCATAAAGAAGAGAGTAACAATGAATTCAGTGTGTAATATTATTTAGGCATGGAATTTACATCTATGGCTGAAGGGGTATAAAACCATGCAGACCCTTTGACCTAGCAATACCACTACTATGTCTGTACCACAAAGAGATAAAAGACAAAAAGGAAAAGAACTTACATGTGTAAAAATATTTGTAGCAGCTCTATGGTGGCAAAGAATTGGAAATTGAAAAGATGCCAATCAGCTGGTGAATGGCTAAACAAGTTGTGGTATATGATTGTGATGAAATACTATTGTGCTGTAAGAAATGATGAGTAGTATCATTTCAGGCAAGGAGATGGACATTCAATGAAATAAGGGATTTCCAGACCTTCCTGATGAAATGATCAGAGCTCAATAAAAAACTCAATCGTCAAATACAGGTCTCAAGAGAAGCATAGAAAGGTAAACAGGGAGGAAAAAACTTGTTTTTCAATATGGGCAAACTGTTTACTTCCCTATAACAGAAGATGATACTTGTTAATATTTAGAATTGTACATTTATTATGATATATAAAAGGAATACATGTATAGATAGAGGGAATGAGTATAAGTTAAATGATGTGATGATAAAACTGTGACTTAAGGGTGCAAACGGATTGTGATGGGAGATGAGAAAAGGAGGAGGCAGAAAATGGTAAATAACATCACAGGAAGAGGCACAAAATTATATTACAGTAGAGGAAAAGAGGGAAGGGAGATGAGCATTGTTTGAGATTTATTCTCATCTGATTTGGTTCAAGGAGGGAACAACAAACTCAATTAAGTACAGAAATATACAACTAGCTCTATAGGCAGCAGAAGGGGAAGGGGGAAATAAAAGGGAGGGGACGTTAAAAGGCAAACAAGAAGTAGTAAAGGAAAAGGGAGTAAAAGGGAGGGGGGCTGAAAGAAGAGAGGGAAGACTGAGGGAGGCAGTGATCAAAAATTAAAACTCTATTGTGGGGGGAAGGGAGAAGGGAGAGCTAAAAGCATAAATGGGGAGAAAGGAGATGGAGAGAAAGACACAGATAGTAATCATACCTGTGAATGGGAAAGGGATGCACTCTCCTATAATATGTTGTTTACAAGAAACACATTTGAAACAAGGGCATACACACAGGGTAAAGGTAAAAGGTTGGAGCAAAATATATTATGCTTCACCTGATGTAAAAAAAAGCAGGGGTAGCAATTCTTATCTCAGCAAAGCAAAAGCAGAAATAGATCTAATTAAAAGAGATAAGGAAGAGTTGAGGGCCAGGGAGCAGTTGACAAGATTAGGATAGACCTTTGGAGAAACTGCTCTTTGAGACTGTGCTCATTATCATCTGGAATGGCTCTCCATGCCCTCCTGGTTGTTACTATCTCCATGAGACAAACAAGAGAATTACAGAAAACAAGGGATATATAAAATAGATGCCCTCTAGGCTAACAGTCTTTAAGACAATAAGACTGATAAAATCAAAAGGACAGGAGACCTGCAGAATATCACGTAGACTTGCAGTTTCTGTCTACATATGTCCTGACCCTCAGATCAATAAATGGAATTGGTCTATCTTCTCCCACCTCCAGTGTCTTTCTTCTTTACCACATCACCCAGCAGTATGAGGATGCAGGCCATCCACTTCAAGGAAGGAAGCTATATCCTCCTAAAAGGCACCATAGACAATGAAGCAATTTTATTACTAAACATATATGCACCAAGTGGTATGGCATCCAAATTCTTAGAGGAGCAATTGAGGAAGTTACAGGAAGAAAGAGACAGCAAAACTATACAAATGGGGGACCTCAACCGCCCCCTCTCTGAACTTGATAAATCTAACCTCAAAATAAACAAGAAAGAAGTTAAAGAAGTGAATAGAACTCTGGATAAGGTAGATATGATAGCTCTCTGGAGAAAATTGAATGGGGATAGAAAGAAATATACAGCAGCACATGGCACATATACAAAAACTGACCATATACTAGGACATAAAAACCTCACAATCCAGTGTAGAAAGGTAAATATAGTCAATGCATCCTTCTCAGATCATAATGCAATAAAAATTATATGTAATCAAATGTCAAGAATAGATAAACATTATTTAATTAGAAACTAAATAACCTAATCCTAAAGAATGAGGGATTAAACAACAAATGATATGAACAATCAACAAACAACCTCATTCAAGAGAATGACAATAATGAGACAACCTACCAAAAATTATGAGATACAGCAAAAGCAGTTCTTAGAGAAAGTTTTATATCTTTGAATGCATACATGAATAAAATAGAGAAAGAGGAAATCAATGAATTGAGACTGCAGCTGAAAAAGCTGGAAAAAGAGCAAATTGAAAATCCCCAAATAAATACCAAATTAGAAGTATTGAAAACCAAAGGAGAGTTTAATAAAATTGTAATTAAGAAATATGTTGAAATAATAAATAAAACTAAGAGTTGGTTTTATGAAAAAAACCAATAAAATTGATAAACCTTTGGTCAATTTAATTAAAGAAAAGAAAGAAAAAAATCAATGACCAATATCAAAAGTGAAAAGAGTCAACTAACGTCCAAGGAGGAGGAAGTTAAAACAATAATTAGAAATTCCTTTGCCCAACTGTATGCCCATAAATTAGACAATCTAAATGAGAAGGATGATTATTTTTAAAAATACAAATTGCCCATATTAATAGAAGAAGAAATCGAATACTTAAATAACCCCATCTAAGAAAATGAAGTTGAATAAGCTATCAAGGAAAAAGTCTCCAGGGCCAAATGGATTTACAAGTGAATTCTACCAAACATTTAAAGAACAGTTAATTCCAGTATGATATAGACTATTCAGAAAAACTGGGGAAGAAGGCATCCTATCACATTCTTTTTATAATACAAATATGGTTCTGATACCAAAACCAGGAAGAGTCAAAACAGAGAAAGAAAATAATAAACCAATTTCTTTAATGAATATATATGCAGAAATTTTAAATAAGATATTAACAAAAAGAATACAGCAACTTATCATGGGATTAATACATTATGATCAGGTAGAATTTTATTAGGAAAACTATTAGCATTATTGATTATATCCACAACAAAGGTAACAGAAAGCATATGATTATCTCAATAGATGCATAAAAAACTTTGGACAAAAATATAATACCCATTCCTATTGAAAATATTGGAGAGCCTAGGAATAAATTGAAATTTCCATAAAATAATTAGCAGTATCTACCTAAAACCACCAAAAAGCATATATGCAATGGGTATAAGCTAGATGCATTTCTAGTATGATTAGGTGTGAAACAAGGATGTCCATTATCACCACTGTAATTCAAGATAGTACTATAAATGTTACCTGTAGCAAGAAGAGAAGAAAAAAATGGAATTAGAATAGGCAAAGAAAAACAAAGTTATCACTCTTTGCAGATGATATGATGAAATGCTTAGAAAATCCCAGAGAATCAAATAAAAAACTACTTGAAATAATAAACAACTTTGGCAAAGTTGCAGGTTACAAAATAAACCTACATAAATTATCTGCATTTTTATATATTACTAACAGAGAACAACAGCAAGAGATAGAAAGAGAAATCCCATTGAGAGGTACGATTGAAACTATAAAATATCTGGTAGTCTACCTGCCAAAACAAGCCAAGGGAATATATGAACACAATTAAAAAACACTTCTTGCATAAATAAAGTCACATCTAAATAAGTGGAAAACCATCAGTTGCTCCTGGGTAGGTAGAGCCAATATAATTAAAATGACAATTCTATGCAAATTAATTTACTTATTCAGTGCCATACCAATAAATCTACCAGATAATTATTTTCCAGAACTAGAAAAAATAATATAAAAATTCATCTGGAAGAACAAAAGGTCCAAAATATCAAGGGAACTAATGAAAAGAAATGCTAGGGTAGGTAATCTAGGCCTACCAGATTTCAAATGGTATTTCAAAGCAGCAATCATCAAAGACACTTCCTACTGCTAAGAAGCAAAAGGATAGACCAGTGAAATAAGTTAGGCACTCAAGATGCAGGAGTCAATGAATATAACAATCTACTGTTTGGTAAACATGAGAACCCAAGCTTCTGGGATAAGAACTCACTGTTTGACAAAAATTGATGGGAAAACTGGATTATAGTGTGGTGGAAACTGGCCATAGATCAATACCTGACAATGTGGATGAGAATAATGTCCAAATGGATACATGATCTCAGTATAATGATAGATACTATAAACAAATTAGGGGAGCAAGTAATAGTGTATTTGTCAGATTTATGGAGAATAGAGAAATTTTTGGCTAAACAAGAGACAGAGAACATTATGAAGTGTGAAATGAATATTGATTACATTAAATTGAAAAGTTTTTGCACAAACAAACCCAATGCAACCATGATTAGAAGGGAAGCAGAAAACTGAGAAAGAATTTTTGTGACTAAAGTCTATAATAAAAGCCTCATTTCTAAAATGTATAGAGAATTGAGTCAAATATACAAAAATACAAGTCATCTCCCAATTGATAAATGGTCAAAGGATATGAACAGGCAGTTTTCAGAGGAAGAAATCAAAGCTATCCATAGTCATATGAAAGAAATGCTGTAAATCACTATTGATTAGAGAGATGCAAATCAAAACAACTCTGAGATACCACATCACACCTATCAGATTGGGTAACATGGCAAAACAGAAAGATGACAAATGTTGGAGAAGATGTGGGAGAATTGGAACATTAATTCATTGTTGGTGTAGCTGTGAGCTGATCCAACCATTCTAGAGAGCTATTTGGAACTATGCCCAAAGGGCTACAAAAACGTGCATACCCTTTCATCCAGCAATATCACTTCTAGTGCTGTATCCCCAAGAGATCATAAAAATTGAAAAGGGTCCCACATGTACAAAAATATTTATACTAGCACTTTTTGTGGTGGCAAAAAACTGAAAACCAAAGGGATGCCCATCAACTGGAGAATGGTTGAATGAACTGTAGTGTATAAATGTAATGAAATACTATTGTGCTATAAGACATGATAAGCAGGAAGACTTCAGGCAGGCCTAGAAAGACTTATATGGCCTGATGCACAGCAAAAGGAGCAGAACCAGGAGAACTTTGTACACAGCAATAACACAGCAATAAGTGTGTGAGGATTTTTTCTGGTAGACTTAGAACTTCATTGTAATGCAAGGACTTAAAAAATTCCCAGTGGTCTCTTAAGACAAGATGCCTTCCACATCCAGAGAAAGAACTATGGAATTCAATCACAGAATGTAGCAGATAATTTTCTTTTGTATTATGTTTTGATTTGTTTTAGGATTTTTCTAATTCATTTTAATTCTTTTATGCAACATGAGTAAGGTGAAAATGTTTTTAATATGTATGTGGAGAACCTACATAAAATTGTATGCCTTCTCAGGGAGAGGTGGCAAAGGGAGGGGTGAAGGGAGGGGAGGGAGCGGAAAAAATCTAAGCTATATGGAAGTGATCGTAGAACACTGAAAACAAATAAAATAATTAATAAAAAGAAAACATGGCTCTCTTGTGCAGACTTTCATGTCACTCTTAGTCAGAATCTCCCTTCAATATTATATTCTAAAATTGAGTGCCTAAACCAGGTAGAGTACCAGAAGAAACTCAGATGAAAAAAGCATTTAAAAATTACCCAGTGAGGTCACCAAATATACATATTCAAAGAAATGAAGTAAAAAGTAAAAAAGAGTAAGAGAAAACAAAAAATCAAATTAAACTGAAGAATGCAAAAAGGAAAGAAAGTCACAGGAGGAAGCAAGGTAAAATTAAAAAATAAGGAAGAAATCATGAAGAAAATAGAGACAGAAAGAGAAAAATCACTTTATAGCACTGAATAGATTTCTAGCACTGAACAGATTGACTGGAGAAATATACAAGTGCTAAAAGTCACTGAATTTTCCCAAGAACTAAAAAATATAGAATAATAAATTAAAAGCCTGGATGAAACAATCTCAGAATTTCTGACCCCTCAGAAATTTTAGAAAAACTAAAAATCATCAAATCATCAAAGAAAACATCCTTGGCCTAGTGAAAACACAATATGACATACAAAGAAAAAGAATCTACAGGACCTCAACAGGAAAAATGAAAGCTTTAACATTTCTAAATACATTATCCTTAAATTCTAATACTACAAGGATGAAGAAAAATGATCTCAAGCTGCTAGGTGACAGAAATGATCTACTGAGGAGTAACAAATAAAAATTCAAAGGAAAGCAGATTTCTCAACAAGAACAAGAAAAATTATCAGCAAAATTGTAAGACAAAGTGAGGATTCTGGGAAGATGGTAGGTCAGAAAATTCCATGCTCTCCGAGGAGAGATAAAAATAGCACCTTAGGATGAACAAAGTGCAAGTAACAACAAACAAGAATAGGGGCACAACCAGGGCCTTCCTGGGACAATTTGAGATTAGAAGCAAAATCCCAATACAAGCTTGATCTCTGTGAGGTGTAAACACCTCCAGGCTGGGGTCCAAGAACAAGCTGCAAACTGCTTAATTATACAATAAGCAGCAAGACCGGGGGTTAGGTGATTTGAGAGGCTACCTCAGACCCAGTTACAGGAACTTTTACTCCCAGGATGGTGAGGGGAGTTTGACATTTGAGCCTAAGAAGATGGAGGCAATCTTTGCTGATAAGGACACCAGACCCAGATGTTTTGCAAGAATTGGCAGGGGCAATAAGGACCCAGCACACACCTAATGAGTGTAGAAGCTGTGGGCCAGAAATTCCTAGCTGTGAGAACTTAAAAGAACTTCAAAGTTTGGTTTTGGTTCCAGGCTAGAAGGGAGAACTGAAGTTCTGAGGAAAGAGGCACCATCTCCCTCACTGTACGACTACAGGTAGTTACAAAAATTAAGAGATTACCACAAAAAAATACACAGGCAAAGGAGAAAGAATCCAAGCATAGAAAGCTTTATGGAATAAAGAAGACATCCTTCAGAGGAGGACATTGAAGCAAAGAAACCCCCAAAGAGTAACATCAAATGGTCACCTACCCAAAAAGAATTCACAAAGACTTTCAAAATCAAAAGACAAAGTTGGAGCAAAAGCTTAAGAAAAGCAAAGAATTATCCAAGAAAAGCAAGAAGATTATGAAAGGAAAGTTAACCAACTAGATTAGGAGATCCATAATTGTAAGGAAAAAAAATGATACCTTGAAAATTAGAATTGAGCAAGAAGAACAGAAGCCAGTAAAATCAGAAGAGATCAAGAAATAATTAACCAAAATATGAATGACGAAAAATAGAAGAGAAAGTAAAACATCTTATAAGAAAAATAAGAGATCTGGAGAACAAATCAAGAAGAGAAGACAAAATTCATCAGACTAACTGAAAAGTATGATCAAAAGGAGAATCTTGATACAATAATACAGGAAAGAATTTTAGAAAATCATGCTGAAGCACTAGAACAAGGAAGAAAAGTAGAAATAGAAAAAAATCCATTGATCACCACTTAGAAAAGATCTGATGAGGAAAACTCATAGGAATATCATGGTCTATTCCAAAACTCCCAGCTCAATGAGAAACTATTAAAATGATCAATATTAAAACAATTTAACTATGACAGTGACACAACTAGAATCACAGAAGACCTAGCAGTGGAGACCTTCAAGGAACACATATCTTTTTTTGTTTGTTTGTTTCTTTTGTTGTCCAACTACTTTATTTTCTGAATTTTAAAACGTTACTCTGAAAAGCAATACACAGGCTTGCCAAAGCCTTCCAAAATATCAAAGAGGTTAAGAACTTCTGCCCCAAATGGAAATGCTCCCTCCATATGTTGATGGAGTCAATGTATAAAACACATTCTCCTATAAGAAGGTATACTTTATAGGAACATAGAGCCCCAGAGGTCCTGGAAATCACCCAGTCATATCCCCTATATTCAAGGGATTATCTTCAGACTCATGTCCATCACACAAATACCTACAAAATGAAGTGCAGAATTGAGTTCAAGATCAAGATTATTCAGATTTTTTTTAAAGCAGTAAACACTTGGTTAAATACCCCAAATAACTGAGGTTATTTAAAATGTCTCTCCTCTTCCCAACAACAGAATGGAAGGAGTCTGTTTTAGGAGAGATTCGTTTCTGTGGGAAATTTGCTTTGAAAAGAACTACAGAAATCGTTTTGAGATAGAGATAGGTGGGGGAGGGGTGGAGTTAGGAGTGGGGGCTGAGAGGAGAGATTACTCTACCTTTAGAGGGGGTAATGTAGAAACACATATGATATGATATGATAAAGATTCTTCAGTCAGGGCTATTCCAGAGATTGAGGACCAAAATAAAAAATGTCCTAGGAAGGTCACCTACCCAGCCCCCTTCCACACATTTCAGTGTCAAATAACCTGCCCTGAGCATGTTCTTCAACTCAATCTATGCCCACCTCAAGGGGTGGGGGGGTGAGATGGGTGTCTCTTACAGCAAGTCCAGAACTACCTTTGTTTGTCTTGGCAACATTGCAAGTGCTCTGCAGTAGTTGCCAACAGGACTTTTGTGTTTGCTTTCCTGACTGGCATGACTGCTGAGGCAGCTGGCATTCTGCTCCATTTTATCCTTGCTGACCAATCCCCTATTTGCCTTTCTTCCCCAAGAGGTGTTCTGAGCCAATGAGATGAGTCTTTGGTGCCCTGGAAGGAACACATATCTTGAAACACATATATCAAAGAGCAAATGAACTAGGGCTCTGGTTCAATATCATATCCAAAAAAATTAAGCATAATCCTGAATGAAAGAAAGGTAGACATTTGATAAACTGAGACTTTCAAATTTTATTTTAAAAAACTTGAACTTAATATAAAATTTGACATACAAGAGCCAAGAGAAATATAAGGTACACACTAAAGACTGATTACAAGGAATTTTTAAGGACAAACTTTACTTTTTATATATGTAAAATGCATTTCTAAGATTCTTATTAATCATTGGATAGTTCATAGGAAAGATGGGGATAAATGAGTATGATATGAATTTTAAAAGTAAAACCATACAAACAAGATGAAAAGGGAAGCAGAAAACTGGGAAACAATCTTTACAAGTAGTGGGTGTTGTAAAGGGCTCATTTCTAAAACATACAGAGAAGTGAGTCAAATTTACAAGAATACAAGACATTCCCCAACTGATAAATGACCAAAGGATAAGAACAGGCACTTTTCAGAGAAACAAATTAAAATCATCTATAGTCATATGAAAAAATGCTCTAAATCTCTATTGATTAGAGAGACGAAAATCAAAACAACTCTGAGGTACCATATCATACCTATCTGATTGGTTAACATGACAAAACAAGAAGATAAAAAATGTTGGAGAAAATGTGAGACAGTTGAAACACTAATTCATTGCTGATTTAGCTATGAGCTGATCCAATCACTCTAGAGGGGAATTTGGAACTATGCCCAAAGGGCTATAAAAATGGGCATACCCTTTGACCCAATGATACAACTTCTAGGGCTATATCCAAAAGATATCATAAAAATGGGAAAAGGATCCACATGTACAAAAATATTTAGAGTAACTCTTTTTGTTGTAGCCCAAAAATGGAAATTCAGGGAATGCCTATCAATTGGGGAATGACTGAACAAGTTGTGGTATAGGAAGTTAATGGAATATTATTTGCTATAAGGAATGATCAACAAGAGGACTTCAGAAAAACCTGGAAAATTTTATATGAACTGATGCTGAGTGAAGTGAACAGAATCAGGAAAATATTATACACAATAAGAGCCACAGTATTTAAGGACTATATCTTATAAACTTAGCCCTTCACAGCAATGAAAGGACCTAAAACATTTCCATAATGCAAAATACTAGACACATCCAGAGAAAGAACTATAGAGTCAGAACACAGAAAGAAGCAGACTATTTTCTCTTGTGTTATATTTTGATTTGTTTTTTCTCATGGTTTCTCCCATTCATTGCAATTCTTCTATGAAGCATGGTTAATGTGAAAATGTGTTTAATAAGAATGTATACGTAGAATGCATATAAGATTGCATACCATCTTGGGAAAGGATAGGTGAGGGAGGGGAAGAAAATTTAAAACTTATGGAAGTGATTGTTGAGAACTGATACCAAAAAATTAATTATGAAAAAAAACAATTTCATCCGTAAATAAAATCAAAGATTCATCAGCAAAAAGTGAAATCATTTGGGAATGTCTAAAAAGGGTAATTATTTTATATAAGTGATATGCAAGGGAAGAATGGATCCAGAGGAATCAGATGGAGGAGGAGAGATAGTCGTTCTGTTAACCAACTTTCACTGGGAATGGGTTTAAAAGGGAACAATACATATATTTTTAGAAGAGTATAAATGTCTTCCAAATTCAGAAGTAATAAAATGGCTGGGGCATAGGGAGGTGGCAAAAACAAGGGAGGAATCTTTAGAGGGGAGGGTGAGGCAGTATGTAAAAGGGAGATATAGAATGGTACTTAGATTTATGGAACTGAGAGGATAGGGATCCTTGGAGGGGGTTAGGCAAATATTAGGAGGGCAAAGTAGAGGTAAAATAGAGGAGGCAGGATGCATGGGGAACAAGAGATATGCACAAACATAAAAACAAAGAACAAGAGTAGAATTTCTTTGGGAAAGTATATGTATGTGTATAATGTAGGTGTATATATATGTCTATAGCTATGGAGAAACATATTCAAACCTCATTTTAACTTTCTGCAGGTGTGGAGGAGGGAAAAAAGAATAAAGTAACATGGTGCACAGCAGAGAACAAAAGAAAACTTACAAAGAAGCAAAGATGGACCGTTCTCAACAAAATGTGTATTATTTATCATACAGGATTTCTTGAAATAAAAATTTATTGTTACATATTTTGAATCCTCTCATGTTCTGCTATGCACATGACCAGCAGTATTTTGTTTCTTACTTTGCATTTCAGTTCCAATATTTAAGCTTATGGTATGTTTTTGTTTCTATTATTTGTTTGGTACATCTGTTCTGGCCTTTGATGCTAAATAATTTTTTCATTGGAATACAATACATACAAAATTAAGAAGCACTGGCCATGAACCTTTAATTGTCTACCCCACAAAGCATAGCTCATTGTTTCAAGGTAAGACAGATATGTGAAAAGCAGTCAGCCTGAAAGACTGGAAATTAGAGGCAACCCAGCTGAACTCTCCACATTTCTCTCTAAACCAATTTAAAATAATGTCTCAAATCAGATTTTGGAGTGGCAGAAGTAACAAAAGGTCAGGGTGAGTCATTTTTCAGGCCTGAGAAAACATGAGAGGTCTGCAGATGAAGTTCGCTGCAGGGGAGTGCAAGCTTATGGTGAGCCCACACACTGGATGGCAGCAACAGTGGCCGCAGCAGCAGAATGATGAGGTCTCAGATGAGAGAAGGTAAAGCAGTAGGAAAGTTGGAAAGAAAGAGATTACAGGGACTCTTTGCTGGCACTGCATGCAGCTGGTGCTAATTGGCAACTCTATTACCCATGTGTAGAATTTGTTCCCAGTTCCAGGGTATAGAGGATTGCTGAGGATTGTTCATAAGGAAACAGAGACCCTGCTCACAGTTCCAAGGCAAAGAGAGAGTGCTAGAGCTTTTGGTTACAGACGGAGAGGGGTCCTCCCAGGTAAAGACTATAGACCAGAAGAGCAGTTAGGATCCAACTGGGAGGATCATAAGATAGAAAGATCTATCTCACTCAGGTGAAAGGGGAACACAGTCCAGGATGGGAAGTGTCCCAGCAAGCCAGCAGTAAGCCCCACCTCAGCAAACAAGCAAGAGATCCTAAGTCCCAATGTGATGGACTGCCAACAGCAGAACCTCACCACCACCACTGTATGTGCCTTAGCACAGGGGAATAGGCAGACTCTAGTTTTAAGAACCACTATGTGCTTTAGTATGGCCCCATACAAACAGGAAGCAGCCAGATCTACTACTGAGGTAGCAGAGCCCAGGAGAAATGGGGGGGAAGGGAGACACCAGCCCCATGTATGCCTAAGCGAACAGGCAAGCCACAGTCAGCACTGCTCACCATGCTTCAGCATAGCCCCAAATAAACAGGCAGCCTTCAGAGGACAGACCACCACTTGCTTCATGTCTTTTGATCATTTATCCATTGGGGAATGGCTCTCATTTTTATAAACTTGACTCAGTTCTCTATATGTTTGTGAAATGAGGCATTTAGAAGATGAGTTTTCTTGATCCCAATCCCAGCGCTAGGCACTGCACCACCTAGCTGCCCATCAGTCTTTCCATAAAAAAAAAAAAATGAAATGTTGATCAAGAACATTATTTCAGGATCCATAGTTAAAGAAAGGGTTTCCCATGCAGATTAGATAAAGAACTTGACTAAATTACTGAGAAGAATGTTTTTCTAATATATCCCTTTTTAAGGGAGCAATGGCCTTAGGGTACTTCAATGCACTTTCTAGTGACTTAAGAACTCAGCAGCCTTTTCGTGGTGATCATAGGAGACATTCCATAAGTCATCTGTAGACACCTTCATTTTATAGATTTTAATGGTAAGGAAATTTGAAGATCTTCCCTGACTCTTAAGAGGCCCATGTGACCTGCTTTAAACTTTGGTCAACTCACAACTTGAGTCACATAGAGGTGACTGTGGGAGGAGTTTGCCCAAGGGTGGAACAGGAAGGGCAGAGCTGAGAGAGAGTGAAGCAGGGCTGAGGCAGAACAGCTAGTATGAGTGAGAGAGGGTAGAATTTTGCCTAGGGGAGCTTGTTTGTGGGGGGGCATAATGGAAGGAAGGCTTGGAGAGGGCAGTGTTCCCTTTATTGATAATGTGTACGAATTCTTTTTTACCATGGTGAAATTGGCTATCTGAATGAATATATTCGTTTCATCTTTGAGGAAGAGAGTTTATATTTTGGGAATTTACCCTGGAAATACACATGCATATTCATAGTGGTGGCTGTGGGTATTGCCTTGGAATTACACAGATGAGGAAACTGAGGCCCAGAAAGATTATTTGACTGTCTTGTGGTCACACAGATAATAGTATTTAAGATCATACACCACAAGTTATAAAGGACTTTATAAGTGATCTAATACAGAACGTGTATTTCACAGATGAGGAAACTGAGACCCAAGGAAAATGCGACTTTCTCACAGATTCCATTCACTCAAACTCACTGATTAAAGAAATCTACAATATAAAATGCTTCACAAGTTATGTTGGGAAGTTGTTTGATACATTGGAAAGGGTAATGGAGTTTTGGAGGCAGTAAATAGGCTTTATTACATTCTGTGTTATTTTGCATAAATCACTTAGCCCCTCCAATTTTAAATTTCTCATCTGAAAATGAGGAAAATAGACTTAATGTTCTCTATCATTTTATACTAATTTGTCACTCAGGGTCACACAGATTCCAAGTAGTAGAGCAGAGATATAAACCCAGATTGCTACACTCAGGATTAAATATTACTACCAATCTACTACATTCCCTCAGTCACATCCAGGCCTAAGGAATCAAATGTCTATAGGAGTGCCCAGTGGAGCCTGTGATTGTTTCTGTCTTCCATTTGTACAGCAGAGCTATAGGAAGGAATGTCTGAGAAGTGAAAATTCTGTGAATTGATCTGGAGAGTAATCTGCTCATGTTGTGAACTTCCTCCTCTGGCGTTAGCCATCAGCAGTGGGAGAGAGATATATGCTGATTGTTTGACATCTCCCCTGGCTATTCTTCCTCTTCTGTCCTAATTTTATCCCACAGAAGTCCAGAAGCCATCAATGACAACTTGTCCCCAGAGCTCCAGAAGTGTTTCCTTCCTTTAAGCAGATGAAAATGGAAGGATGACACAGGTGGAAGAACCCTCATCTGGGAGTTAAGAAGCCTGAATTTGAGCCAATAACCCTCTGTGTGACTTTAGACTAGTCCCAATACTCCAGGACAGAAAAACTGTAAGCATCATAGATTTGTGGATTGCTACAGCAATGAACAAGTCTTGGGACACAGGCTGTCAAGAATTTGAAAGATCCTTAGAAGTCATATGTGAGAACTTCTTTACGTCACAAAAGAGGAAATTGAATTATGGAGGGGTCAAGAGATGTGCCCAACAACATATGCCTAATGCATCTGGAATGCAAAATCTGCTCTCCTGATTCATAAACCAGTGCTGTTACCAAAAAACCCCACAAACCCCTCAATTGTTTTGGTTTTTTATTCAATAAATATTTATTAAATTTCTACTATATTCAAGGTCCTGGGCATATAGATATGGATATGTGTATATATCTCCTTGTCTACTCTAAGGTTTTCACCTGTGTATCAAGAAGTGGGTATCATAGTCAGTTCGTTATTAGTCCTCCGGAATCATGATTGGTCATTACCCTGGTCAAATGTCCCTAATCTCTCAAAGCTTTGGCTTTGAAATATTGCTGCCCTTGTAGAGATGGCTCTACTGGTTCTGGTTAGTTTATTCGGTAACGATTCATAGAAGTTTTTGAAGGTTTTACGGGAACTATGATCTTCATCAGTTCTCATAGCCCAATAATATTTGATGATATTCATATACCATAAATTGTTCTGCCATCTACAACCCTCAGATTCCCAATCTTGTCCATCTCAAAATGAGCTATAGATATTTATATATCTACCTCGAATTTCCCTTCCCCCTTTCACAACTCTCATGCCTATTTCTCTGACAAGTTAACAGGATTTCTTTTATTTAAATTTATTTAGTATTTTATTTTTCCCCAGGTACATGTAAAAACAATTTTTGAATTTTGTTTTTAAAATTTTGACTTCCACATTCTCTTTCTTCCTCCCTTTCCCCCAGCCCCATTGAGAAGGCAAGAAATTCAATTAAACATAGTCAAGCAAACATATGTACATATTAGTCATGTTGTAAAAGAAAGCACAGACCAAAATTTTAAAATTCAAGAAATAACTTTGATCTGCATACAGACTCTATCAATTGTTTCTCTGGGGATGAATAGCATTTTTCATCTTAAGTCTTAAGACTTGTCTTGGATAGCAGGAAGAGAAGGCTGGAGGCAAGATGACAGAGTAGAAAGATGGACCTGTAGAAGCTCCCCTCCATACCCCATAAAATACCTGTAAAAATGACTCTAAACAAATTCTAGAGCAGCAGAAACTACAGAATGACAGAGTGAAAGAGATTTCCAGCCCAAGACCACCTGAAAGGTCAACAGGAAATGTCTATCACATGGGGTGCAGAGCGCAACCTAGTGTGGGCCACACCACAGCAGGAACAGGGATTTCAGGGAGCCACCAGCAGCAGCCACTCCCAGACTGCTTAACACACAAATGCCAAAGACTGCTTCAGTGTCAGTGAGAATATTCTTTTACCTGAGTGAAAAGGGAATGTGGTCTGGACCCACCAGCAGCAGTCACTGTTGCAGCACTATTCATTTTTGAAGCTCTGTGGGGTAATTGAGTGACTGATCTAGATCTCAGGCCTGAGTGGCTCTCCTGGACAGCAGAATAGTGCTAGTGGTGGAAATGAGGAGTGGCGCTGGAAAGGGAATGCTGGCAAATCCTGGGTAGAACAGAGTCCTTCTGGTTGCTCTCAGACCAGAATGTTGGCCAGGTAAAGAGTAAACTCCTCTCCCTTGATTGCACCATCTTAGAGGAACTGAGAATTTATAGGTCCCCTTCTCTGGACAAGGAACTCAAAAGTCAAGTAACTGACTGGTAAAATGCCCAAAAAAGGGAAAAAATAAGACTACAGAACGAACTTTCTTGGTGAACAGGTATTACCTTCCATCATTTTGGATGAGGAAGAACAATGCATATCATTAAAGGAAGACCTAATAATCAAGACTTCTGCATCCAAAAGCTCCAAAATAAATATGCAATGATCTCAGGCCATGGAAGATTTCAAAAAGGATTTTGAAAATCATGCAAGAGAGATGGAGCAAAAATTGGGAAGAGAAATGAGAGCAATGCAAGAAAATCATGAAAAGCAAGTCAACGGCTTGCTAAAGGAGACCCAAAAAATACTGAAGAAAATAACACCTTTAAAAATAGGCTAAGTCAATTGGCAAAAGAGGCTCAAAAAGTCAATGAAGAGAAAAATACTTTAAAAAGCATAATTAGCTAAGTGAAAAAGGAGGTTCAAAAGCTCACTGAAGAAAGTAGTTCTTTAAAAATTAGAATGGAGCATATGGAAGGTAATGACTTTATGAGAAACCAAGAAATTACAAAACAAAACCTAAAAAATGAAAAAATGGAAGATAATGTGAAATATCTCATTGGAAAAACAACTGACCTGGAAAATAGATTCAGGTGAGACAATTTAAAAATTATAGGACTACCTGAAAGCCATCATCAAAAAAAGACTCTAGACATCATCTTTCATGAAATTATCAAGGAAAACTGGCCTGATATTCTCTAACTAGAGGGCAAAATAAATATTGAAAGAATCCAACTATTACCTCCTGAAAGAAAACTGAAAGAGAAACTCCTAGGAATATTGTAGTAAAATTCCAGAATTCCCAGGTCAAGGAGAAAATGTTGCAAGCAGATAGAAAGAAAAAATTCGAGGATTCTGGAAATAAAATCAGGATAACACAGGATCTGGCAACTTTTACATTAAGGGATTGAAGGGCTTGGAATAGGATATTCCAGAACTCAAAGGAACTAGGACTAAACCTAGAATCACCTACCCAGCAAAACTGAGTATAATACTTCAGGGAGAAAATAGTCATTCAGTGAAATAGAGGACTTTCAAGCATTCTTGATGAAAAAACCAGAACTGATTAGAATATTTGACATTCAAACTCAGGAACAAAGAGAAGCATTATAAAGGAAAACAGGAAGTAGAAATCCTAAGGGACTTTGTAAAATTGAACTGCTTACATTCCTACATGGAAAGATAATATTTGTAACTCTTGAAACCTCAGCATTTGGGTAGTTGCCGGGATTATACAGAGAGAGAGAGAGAGAGAGAGAGAGAGAGAGGGAGAGCACAAGGTGAGTTGAATAAGAAGAGATGATATATAAAAAAATATTGGGAGGAGAAAGGGAGAAATGGAATGGGGCAATTTATCTCTCAGAAAAGTGGCAAGAAAAAGCTTTTTCAAAGGAGGAAAAAAGGGAGGAAGTGAGAGAAAAAGTGAAGCTTCCTCTCATCATATTTGGTCTAAGGAGGGAATAGCAAGCTTACTCAATTTGATATGAAAATCTATCTCACACTACAGGAAAGTAGGGGAGAATTGGATAAGTGGAGGGATGATAGAAGAGAGGGCAAATTGGAGGAAGAAGTAATTAGAAGTAAACACTTTTGGGGAGGGACAGTGTCAAAAGAGAGAATACAATAAATGGGGGGCAGGACAGGATGGAGGGAAATGTAGTTAGTCTTACACAGCATGACTATTATGGAAGTCTTTTGAAAAACTACACATATATAACCTCTATTTAATTGTTTGCCTTCTCAGCAGGAATAGGTGGAGAAGGAGGAAGGGATAGAAGTTGGAACTCAAAGTTTTAGGAATGAATGTTGAGAATTGTTTTTGCATACAACTGGGAAATAAGAAATACAGGTAATGGGGCATAGAAAAATATCTTACCCTACAAGAAAAGAGAGAAGATAGGGATAAGGGAAGGGAAGGGTATGATAGAAGGAAGGGCAGATTTGGGGAAGAGGCAATCAGAATGCATGGTGTTTTGGGGTGGGGGAAGGAAGAGGTGGGGAGAAAATTGGGAACTCAAAATTTTGTGGAAATGAATGTAGAAAACTAAAAATAATAAACATAAAATATTAAATTAAATTTAAAGAAGGAAATTGTGATAAAAAATAAAACATACTTCCTTCTCAAAAACAAGAGTTGTCTTGGAACATTGTATTGCTAATCATAGCTAAGCCATTCATAACTGATCATCCTACAATATTGCTTTTATTTTGTACACAGTTCATTTCACTTTATATCAGTTCATGTAAGGCTTTCCAGGTTTTTCTGAGAGCATGCTGCTCATCTTTTCTTATTCTGCAATAGTATTCCATCATAATCACATACTTGTTCAGCCATTCCCCATTTGATAGGCATCCCCTCTATTTTTCAGAAAAGAGCTGTAATAAGTAATTTTATACATACACTTGTGTATTTCTTTTAATCATATCTGTATATATGTGTGTGTGTGTGTTCTCTCCATTGATCAATTCAGATAAGAGTGAGTTTCAGGCATCAGTTGCTCCCCCCCAACCCCACTTAATTTGTATAGATTTCTACTTACAGGACCTGGTTAAGGAAGATAATTTTCCCCAAATCTTCCTTTTTCTCCCTATCCAGTGTATTATTTTCCCTCCTTTCTTTTCTTTCTTATTCTAAGATAAAGTCATAACAAAATCACCCCAAAACCTTCTGTCTAGCTTCCCTCTCTGATCCATGTTGATGATAGGATTCAGAGGAGAAATATGGATCATCTTCCACTATTAGAGTGTAACCAGTTTATACTTGTACACTCCTTTATCACATTTATGTTCAATTGTGTTTACTTGTTTTACATTTCTCTTAACTTCTATGTTGGAATTTCAAAGCTTCTCTATAGCTCTGGTCTTTTCTTCAGAAAATGTTTGGTAGTCTTCTATTTCATTAAAGATCCATTTTTTCCTCAGTAAGATTATACTCAGTTTATTGGGTAAATTATTCTTAGCTGTAAACGTATATCCTTGACATTCTACGATATTTTATTCTAAGTTTTCCACTTCCTCGTGGTGATGATTGCTAAATCATGTGTGATTCTCACTCTGGCTCCTTGGTACTTGAATTCTCCCTGTTGGCCTCAACATACTTTTGCTGACCTAGAAGCTCTGCATTTTGTCTATAATATTCCTAGGAGTTTTTATTTTGGGGTTTCTTTAAGGATAGCAATAGAATTTTTCCACTTTCACTTTACACTCTGTTCTGGAGAAATATGAGCAGTTATCTATTAAGGTTTCTTAAAATATGTTGACTAAATTTGATCCGTTCTAATTTTCAAGGAGTTTCTTTCTTGGGAAAGATTTTGTACCTCTTGCAATTCTCTTTCCAACTCTTTCTCTATACTTCTCCTTTCTTTTTCTTTTTCCTTCTTTCATCTATTTAAAAACAAACATTTTAAATATTTAAAAAATACTTTGTTTTACCCATTCTAGGAATTCCAGTAGAATTTCTGTCTAAACAGTGTTTTTCTTTGAGGCTCTGCTTGTAAATTTCTGTTGGGTTTGTGTCTTGACAATTCCTGTCATATGAATAGCATTTTACAATGAGATTCTTTTATTTTTTGTTAATTTTTCAGCCTATTTTCTCACTCCAGAACTGATGTTAGGACTAAGCTTTAGGCATGCTTTGGCAAGTTCTGACCCAGTCCTCATACTACTTTCTTTGGGGTACAGGCTGGGGACCTGTAAGCTCTCAGAGCTTACCCAAGATGGACCCAAGATGGTGGAATAAGCAGCAAGTTACTGTAGTTCTCCCATATTCACCTCCAAATGACCAACAAACCATAAAAATAACACTCAAGAACAAATTCTGGAGCTGTGGAGCCAGCAGAAAGATGGGGAGTATAATGACCTTTAAGCCCAGGAGACTTGGAGTGTCAATAAGAAAGGTCCATCACACTCTGATAAAAAGGGAGTACATTCCAAGACAGGAAACACCCTAGCAAGGGACCAGCAAGCCCTATTTCAGGAAACCATTGGGAATTGGCAGAATCCAGCTCTGTGAACCACCACATGCTTCAGAGCATCCCCCGGTGGGCAGCTGTCCTCTAGCATCTGGAACTCTACTTTCTTCAACATGGCTTTGGGAAGACAGAGTAGGACCTCCCTGTGCTTCAGTGCAATCCAGGGCAAACAGGCATCCTCCAGGATAAGCCGGAGGAAACAAAGAAACAAGCCTGTCATGATCTGAAAGACTCCAGCTCTAAGATCTGCCACATGCTTTAGTGTGGCTCCAGGCAGACAGGCATGGCCAGACCTCCATATGCTTCAGTATAGTCCCAGTTAAACAGGTAGAGGTCAACCCTTTGAATGCCTAAGCAAATAGGCAGCCATCAACCATCACAAGACTGCCATGTTTCAGTGTAGCCCCAGATAAACTGGCAGCCTCCAGAGGACAGACTGACATACGCTTCAACACAATCCCAAAGTAATACAGAAACTTGCCACTGGTCCCCTCAGTATATTCCAGACACCACCACTAGAACTCCAGCTCAGCACCAGGTAGGCTGCCATACTCCTAAAACATCCAGCTGCCCCAACCACCCAACACCAAACTCCTTCAGAGTAGCACCAGATACAAAAGGTCCCTCATGGACTTCAGGGTAAAATCAGTGCAACACCAGGTAAAGAGCCAAGGTCTGCAACCACAGGCACAAGAAACATGAGACAGTACACCTTCCACCCTAAGAGCACAGTTCAAATTTAAAAGAAAGGAAAGGAGCCAAAAGTGGGGGAGGTGGTGTGAACAGAAAACAACAAAAAAAAAAGGTTTGATGTAGAAAGTTGTTATGATGATAGGGAACACCAAGATACAGACTCAGAAGATAACAACACTCTCAAAACACCCATGGGTAAAGCCCCAAGGAAAAATGGGAAGTCATCTCTAGAGTAAAAAAAAAAATCATGAAATAAATCAAAAAGGAGCTTTTAAAATTATATTAGAGAGGTAGAAGAAAAATGGGGGGAAAGAAATGAAAGTGAGGCAAGGGAATTATGAGGAAAGATTCAATATCTTTGAAAACTACTTCAAAAGTAGAATTGCTGGGGGAGTGGGAGGGAGATTGGACCAAAATGCTGGAGCAAAAATGGAGACTTTCTTGAACTCTCCCCCAAATCCATCTAAATATCTGTAAAAAATGACTCTAAACAAATTTTAGAGCTACAGAACCCAAAAAATGACAGAATGAAACAAATCTCCAGTCTCACACAGCCTATATGGTTGACAAGAAGCAGCTATCCCACTGGGCTGGGAGTGGAGTAGAGTGCAGTCCAATGTGAGCAATGCCAGCACAGCAACAGGGGCAGAACAGGCCTCAGGGGACTAAATCACTGGAAGCTGGGGAATTTTCCAGACTTCTCAACCTATAAACACCAAAGACAGCTTAAAAGGCCAGTGGGAAAGCTCTGTGGTACCTGGTCTGGCTGAGGTCTGGCCACAGGCCTGGGGCAAGGAGGAAGGGGTGCCAGTGCCAGGAGCAGCACTAATGGCAGTGGGAGTACCTCCTTCCAGAGTTCTGGGGCCATAAACAATGGGGAATTATGGGGGCAGAGCAAAGATGGTGGAGTAGAAAGACTCACATATGCTAGATCCGAACTCACAGCCCATGGATCTCCTGTAAAAAGAACTCCCAACAAATTCTGGAGAAGGGGAAGTCTCGCAGAAACAGAGTGAAGGAGATTTCTGTTCCAGAGAGCCCTGAAAAACTGATCCCAAAGGTCCATTGCACACCAGAAGGGAGCAGAGCCCAGCCCTGCCCTGCCCCTGCCACGCAGCACTGAGAGGAGTGAGCAGATCCGAGCAGGCTTCAGGGATGGAATCTCCAGCGGCCACGAAGGTCCCTCCACCCACAGACACACAGATCAGTGAGAGAGAAGTCTGGACCAGCTGAGAGGGCAGCGGGGTGTCTCCATGACTCTGGTGCCCTCGAGAGGCAGCAGCAAAGGCAGTGGGTGACCAGATGCTCCCAGAGCAGGCAGGAGCTCAGCAGCAGCTCCATTACAGAAGGTCTCTGCATGAACCCCATGAGGGAACTGAGCCTGGGAGGCAGCCCTGCGCCCACCTGACAACCTGATTTAATCTTACCCTGAATAGCAGCCAGGCTTGCTGCCGAAAGCCCTGAGACTGGGGAGCAGCATTTGAATTTCAGACCCCAAGCACTAGCTGGGCAGATCTGGAGGCAAGGTGAGGTGGAGAAGAATCTCAGAAGTCAAGTAACTGGCTGGGAAAATGCCCAGAAAAGGGGAAAAAAATTAAGACCATAGAAGGTTACTTTCTTGGGGACCAAATGATTCCAACCTTCCTCTCTGATGAGGAAGA